>OY015312.1:79048597-79645597 GCA_955612985.1 Cheilosia scutellata | reverse complement strand
GATACTTTTAAGCCCATAATTCAACCACTGAAATCATTTGCTGAAAGCATTAAGACTGAGGCAATCAATAATAAAAATAATAATACAGTGGAAGATGTTAAAGAAACTGTCAAACGTCAATTACAATTTCAAAGCCCCACAGATAAACTTCAAAGTGTAAAGAAGAGCTTGGAATTTTCATCTCCAGAATCAACTCTACCGGAAGAAGAAGATGCTTCATTTAGAACACCAACTAACCAAAGTACCCCATTCAACCAATCGTCATACTCTGAATCTAATCGCGACAAAATCTATGGCCCATATTTCGATATGCAGTCAACCTCTGTGAAATTAGGTAGTGCAAACATTTCAATTAACGAACACGCGGATTTCGTTATCGATGATGAAATTTTCTCTGGAACGGATGGACTTAAGGAACTAATTTTCCGACAGAAACCTAAAAAAGATAGGTATACCGATTCAGACTTGAATGAATATCTTAGAATATTACAAAAAACAAAAGCCCACTTAAGAAACCATAATAGTACTCAACAAGTCAACGGTAATAAAGGATACAAGTACAAACATGTTATTCAACCTCTACTAAAGCATCTAACAAAGAAAGTTGGAAAATCATATTCTGTGTACTCTAATAATCCCGTCGATTATGTCTATTGGGATAATGCCAATGAACTAGTTGATAGACTAAGACTTTTGATCGCATCCCGAAAAGCTGGCAATAATAATCATCAGAATGAAATAAATTCTATAGTGGAAGAGCTGCGTGAATCAAACATCATTTATTAATGCCTTTCCCTACAATACGAGTGTGGGAAAGCGTTACCGTTGTTTCCCAAGATCAACAATCGGTCCGTACTACGTATAATTTTGTTATAGGTACTCAGCCCCAAATCTATGTCAAGAAGGACTTGCGCATATTATATGAAATTGATTAGAAATAAGAAATTGATGTCAATATATAAAAGGTTACAAATAAAGCCCTATTTTAATGTAGTTTTCCTTCGTTTCTTATTCAATATGAGTTAGAGAAATGTGCTGAGAAATTTCAATCGTCGCCGTCGGCGGGTTATCATCAAAGAAACAACCGAAAAAATGTCTTTCATTATTGATGTTCAGGGATTACGAGGACCGAATAACAACTTTATCGTCAAGGAAGTAGCTGTACTCCATAATAATCATTGTCATCATTTAATTTTGAAACCTCCGTCTAAATCTATCCAATTATCATCATCACTAAGAAATCAGGCAAAATGGCTCTATCTTAATCATCACGGCCTAACCTAGGATGGAGGATTTACTGAATTTCGCAAAGTGAAGCAATATCTTCAAAGAGAAATCAAGCATACATCTGTCTATACTAAAGGAAATGAGAAAGTAGATTTTTATATCCTGATAATAAAGAAAACAACATTTACATCTTGTGATTTATTTTATTACAAAATAAAGATTTTTAACTAATTATTTCTGTCTTTTATAACCTAGGAGCTATGATCTTCTCTGCTCGGGGTTCGTATGTTTTTATTTCTGCAACATGTCATGTTCTCGTGTTCGGCGAATATTTTCTGATAAATTTTCAGCGTTTTCAGCATTAAGTATTGATTCCTCAAAAATGTACCTTCTTTACTGCAGAATAATTCAGATTGATCCCTTTGACTTTGCATACACTTTTTTTCACCACCGTCTCTAGTACTATAGACTTTGTAGGTGTAACATTTTGGTCCACCACTTACATTGTTACTATGTGACGAACGAAAAGATAAACCAATTTGTTGTTGTAAATTCAGATCAAACGTCAGGATTTTTATTAAGCGGTAGACCTTTAAGAAATAATGGAAACTCCTGCATTTTCAATCATCCGCTCTCTTATATTCTTAAACAATATTCATAGAAATCAGTCCCTAACCTTCTGGACAAACGGGGATAAAACATCAATCTCGCATTAGACAGAAAAATCAACATGCAGTTTAACATGTGGAAGATTGTTTGCAATACATTTTTCAAACGAAAAACCAGACCCATCTTCAGGTGCGGCAACTCGATCTATTCATCCGAGAATTTTATACCAACTTCACAGGTTTTCTCCCTCTCACACCAAAACATAATTCAATTTTCCTTCATCTTCATCAGTCATAAATAATATGAACCCCTCTCCTCCTCCAGCAAATAAACAAATACAAAAAAAATCCAATGCACATCATCCAATTCAAAATCACAAAAACAAAGCAAACAACCAACACAACTCACAGCCAGAACCGAAAAACACATTGTTGCATATCTCCAAATACCTGATTGCACCCTTTTTAGATCACCACACGTTTACGGTTTACGGCGACAATGTCTTGTTTTAGAAAAGAATCGCGGTGGCTTAGCTCTGCTGCTTGTGTGATGAAAAGATAAACCAGTTTGTTGTTTGGATCAAACGTTACGTTGCCAACATCTTTGGTCTCATTGTCATAATATGAACATCAACAAAGCAGCACCAATCCATCCTAACATTAAACTCTATAGCTAATCATCCACAGCATCCCGTAAACAAAGCAACACCAGTCCATCCACTATCTGACCAAACTAGCACATACATTATATTCCAGCGCACCATCTCACTCTATCTCTCTCTCTCTCACCCACAGCGCAAATCATGCAGCAAATCGTTCACCCCACTCTCCAGCTCTAGCAAACAAAGAAACACCAGTCTACCAGCTAGCAAACAAAGCAACACCAGCCCATCCACTACCTGACCCTGCACAAACTAGCCCATAAATCATCTTTCAACGCACCAATCCCTCCACTACCTAACCCCTACGCACATGCCCAACCAACCAACTCGCAGCCAAAAAAAAAAAAAAAAAAAAAACGACCCTAGCCACACACCTAATCAATCAACTCATTACCTACCACCTACGCATAGCCACACACCCAGCCACAGCCATCTCACTCTATCTCTCTCTCGCATATTTTCTGTCTCTTTCTAGCACAGAATTCCCAGGACAAAGCGTCCCAATACCTACTTATCCAGTAGGTGCAATATGGTTTTCGGCGCACCAGACCAGATATGGGAATTGTACTCTAGTTTGGGGCGAATGAACGCTTTAAATATTGTAGCCAGATCAGAGGGGGTAAAATATTTCTTGCACCGTTTGAGAAAACCTAGACATTTCGCAGCATTCTTGGCGACTGCGTGTATGTGGTCATTCCAACGAAGGTTGTCATGAACGCACATACCGAGAATGGAGAGTCTTTCGGTTTCGGTGATGCAAGTGCCATTCATGGATAATGGCTGTAGGTTCGGGTTTCGCTTTAGAGACAGCAAACAGCATTGTGTTTTCGAAGCATTAAATTCCACTCTATTGGTTGAACCCCATTTTAAAATGCTGTCAAGGTCGGAATTTAATGAGCTTAACATACGTTGCCGTTCCAGTTCTACGGCTGAAGAGCAGGGACGTGAGTCCTGGAAAGAATATGAGAAGCTAAGAGTGCTGTCATCAGCGAAGGAATGGATTGGATTAGATGTTGCAGACAAAAGATCATTTATAAAAATGAGAAAGAGAGTCGGAGACAAAACGGAGCCTTGGGGGACACCAGCATTTATATGGTGAGTTTCAGACTTAAAACCATCCAAAACAACTTGAATTGAACGGCCAGAAAGGTAGTTTCTAATCCATTGAATAAGAGACGCATCGATCCCATAAGCACGCATTTTCGACAAAAGAGCTTGGTGCCAAACTCTGTCAAATGCTTTTGAAATATCAAGCGCAACAATCTTCGATTCACCGAAGTGATGGAGAGATTGGTGCAACTTCTCGGTGAGATAAGTCATCAAATCACCAGTGGACCTGTTACCACGAAAACCGTACTGCCGGTCATTGAGGAGTTTCCGAGATTCAAGATATTTCATAAGCTGACGATTTATCAGCGTTTCCATGACCTTAGAAAGAATGGACGTAAGTGCTATGGGTCGGTAATTGGTGGGAGAAGAAGATTCGCCTTTCTTAGGGACGGGCTGGACAAATGCTGTTTTCCAACTTCTCGGGAAGAGTCCAGAAGAATAGGAGAGATGAAAAAGCTTACGCAGTGGTTTTGCCAGCGTGGAAGAACACCTCTTCAGAACGATGGGGGAGATACAGTCTGGACCAGCGGATTTATTTATGTTGAGATCATTAAGTACTCTTGCAACTGTGCGAGTGCGAAAATGGATTTGTCCCATGGTAAATTCGACGCTCTCGAGCACAGGTGGAGGCAAGGCGCAATCTGGGAGCATCGAGCTGGCTGCAAAATGTGCAGCAAACAGATTAGCTTTGTCTAAAGAGCTGACAGCTGGAGTGTCATTGTAAATGAGAGTGGGGACCGATGGTGAGGCCGAATTCTTAACATTTTTTACAAATGACCAAAAGTTTTTACTACCCTTGGGACATTGTAGTATTTTTTGCCTCAACTTTTGGTCATAAATGAGAATTTGACACGCTTTATGAGGGCATTGCAGTCATTTCTGGCTCGTTTAAACTTATTTCGGTTTTCCTCAGATGGGTTGGCCTTGTAAGACCGAAAACTCAACTCCCTTAGTCTAATAGCCTCTTTACAGCTCGAGTCATACCACGCGTTTTCTTTTGGTTTGATACCCTTTATCCTAAAGGATAAAGGAGGGATAAAGGATTTCATACCTAAGGTGATTATATTTGTTACCATATCAGCGGCGGCATCCACGTCGTTATCGAGGAAGCATAACGACCAGTTAAAACTCCTAAAGAAGCTGTTAAGTCCGCTCCAGTTGGCTTTCTCGTATTGCCATACGGTTCTTTTCGGAGTTTTTTCTTTAACTTTGTGGTCGGAGTACGAGAAATTAGCTGATATGGTACAGTGGTCTGACGAGCCTAGAGGCGATAATACTTCAATGGAGTATTTATTAGGGTGGGAGGTGAGAAACAAGTCCAGTGTGTTGGCATTTTGACCGTCAATGTCTGGTACACGTGTTGGCGCATTTACAAGCTGGGTTAATTGGTTTACCTCAGCAAAGATCTGAACATAAATTCCTTCGGTTGTTGTCTGTCCAGAATGTCGAAGCCAGTCAGAATTGTGAATATTGAAATCGCCCGCAATGACGATTTCAGTATGAGGGTACAAGGAAACAATTCTAGTTATGGAATCAGACAGCACATCGAACTCATTACAAGTCGAGTTGCTGTCAAAATTAGGGCTTCTATAAAGAAAACAGTAATGAATTACTTGCCTACGGACATGGAATTTGAGCCATTTGAAATTAAATTCCGGGTTGGAACACTGGCCATATTCTTGAGGAACTTGGTAGGCTACATCATTACGCACATAAATGGCGAGACCGCGATGTAAGAAGAATAATGGCACTAAGCGATATCCAGGTAGATCAAATTCTGATGAATCAGATTTTCCACCCACCTGGGTCTCACCCAGTGCCAAAACAGCTTTTTTTTTTTTCATAGTACGCCCGAAGATAGGCTGAATGGTAAACTGATGGGCATTCCTAGCAAGGCGAGTATTGCGGTTGAATTGCTGAAGGGGCGGAATGCAGCTGGCAATTTCATTTGAGCACTGTTTGTTAAAAAAGCGATAAAACAGTGTGAGACACGTAACGTTTCTTCGATGTTCAAGCGAATGAATAGAATTCGCGATATTTGTATCTCCGATTAGTTTCAACGCACGGTTTTGGATTCTATCCAGTAGGTGCAATATGGTTTTCGGCGCACCAGACCAGATATGGGAATTGTACTCTAGTTTGGGGCGAATGAACGCTTTATATATTGTAGCCAGATCAGAAGGGGTAAAATATTTCTTGCACCGTTTGAGAAAACCTAGACATTTCGCAGCATTCTTGGCGACTTCGTGTATGTGGTCATTCCAACGAAGGTTGTCATGAATGCACATACCGAGAATGGAAAGTCTTTCGGTTTCGGTGATGCAAGTGCCATTCATGGATAATGGCTGTAGGTTGTGGTTTCGCTTTAGTGACAACAGACAGCATTGTGTTTTCGAAGCATTAAATTCCACTCTATTGGCTGAACCCCATTTTAAAATGCTGTCAATGTCGGAATTTAATGAGCTTAACATACGTTGCCGTTCCAATTCTACGGCCGAAGAGCAGGGACGTGAGTCTTGGAAAGAATATGAGAAGCTAAGAGTGCTGTCATCAGCGAAGGAATGGATTGGATTAGATGTTGCAGCCAAGAGATCATTTATAAAAATGAGAAAGAGAGTCGGAGACAAAACGGAGCCTTGGGGGACACCAGCATTTATATGGTGAGTTTCAGACTTGAAACCATCCAAAACAACTTGAATTGAACGGCCAGAAAGGTAGTTTCTAATCCATTGAATAAGAGACGCATCGATCCCATAAGCACGCATTTTCGACAAAAGAGCTTGGTGCCAAACTCTGTCAAATGCTTTTGAAATATCAAGCGCAACAATCTTCGATTCACCGAAGTGATGGAGAGATTGGTGCAACTTCTCGGTGAGATAAGTCATCAAATCACCAGTGGACCTGTTGCCACGAAAACCGTACTGCCGGTCATTGAGGAGTTTCCGAGATTCAAGATATTTCATAAGCTGACGATTTATTAGCGTTTCCATGACCTTAGAAAGAATGGACGTAAGTGCTATGGGTCGGTAATTGGTAAGAGAAGAAGATTCGCCTTTTTTAGGGACGGGCTGGACAAATGCTGTTTTCCAACTTCTCGGGAAGAGTCCAGAAGAATAGGAGAGATGTTTTTTTCTTTGCAGAGAATAGACGGCACCCATGTTTTCTGGATCTGTTTCAGTTGTGTAGCCGAACGAGCAACTTAATAAACAGAACCAGAAATTACTACAGAATGAATTAGCTTTCTGTTCTTTTTCGCTTGGTGGCTTAAGAGAAAAATCTAACCTTCTTGAAAAACAACAAAGAGAAGCAGAGAACAACCCTTAAGAAAAGAGGGTTGCACTATATAAGAAACAATTTATCTACCGTTATCAGCACTCATGTTTGAACTGAAAAATTATAAGCAAGCAAGATGGTGGTTTATCATTTCGAAATTTATCTCTATGTCGACTACGATAGTATAATATCTATTATACAAAACTACTACACAATTGAACTTTTTGAAGTTAAATAAAATTAAATTTTCTTCTTTTTCAGGCATATGATCCTGATTTAAATGATTCAACTTCCTATGCAATTATTAACGATTCTTTTCGTCCACAAGGAGAGAACATAGAACTTTATACATATAAAATGTTCGAATTAGATATGAACACTGGTATTCTACATTTATCTATTCCTGTGAGCAGCATATCGAAGGGCTACTTTATGTTTGATGTTCTCGCATACGATACATCTAATCCGCCACATGTTGACATCGTCTCCACAAAAATTTATATAATTGCTGAAAGCAACAGGGTGAAGTTCCTCTTTTTAAGTGGCATTGATGTCATCAACAAACATGAAAAATTTGTAAGTTTTGTTTAGAACACATTTATAATTATTCAAAATTGCATTGGCATATGTAATTATAATATACCTAGTAACAATTTCACCACAAATATTTACATATGTATTTAACAAAAACTTAAAAAATATTAGTTTTATACAGGGTGTCCCAGTTAAGCGGCCTAATCCTTTAAGGGAAGGTTCCTGAAGTTCCGCCGACCAAAAAAATGTATGACAAGGGGGGTCTATTCTCACCATATTTCCCGTCAAGGCGGAAGGCAAGAGGAATTCCTCTCTTTGTCCGGTAAATTTCCCTTTTCAGTCGCGTTCAGCTTCCTACTCTGTAGGTGGTGCTGCGCTCTGCATTTTTGCGCATTTTGAGTGGATCTTCAACCATTGGGGTGCTGGACAGCTTGTTGATTTCCACCAAGTTCGCCGCAATGACAACTGAGGCTTCGGTCCTATCCAGTGTTGTGCCATGTAGACTAAAAATGTAGACTACACGATTGTCTACGTGTAGACAACTCAACGTAAACAATTCCCAATTGTCGACATGTCCATGTCAACAACGTAGACAATGTAGATAATTATTAGAACAAGTTTTTTCTTAATTTTTCCTGTAAAGTTTCCTAATAAATCATTAAAACAGAAGCAAGTTTTGTATAGAAACTTCAAACTAAAATGTATTATACAAGAAAATATTCACAAGAGTATTGATAACCATTGCATTTTGATTGTCACCTTCACCAATATTTGTAACAGAAACAGACATCTAAAAGAATAGTTTGTGTTGGTCATTCTTTTTTTTGTAAATCAATGGAAATTAAAATACACTATTATTTACCTGTGTCTGCGAAGACGGTTTTCAGAAGTATTTTGAAGATTTTTCCTGCAAACTGTGCAAACTTGTTGTTTGTTTTCACCAAAACAAAACCTAGATCTTCAAAAGCCTCGTTTTTTGGTCGACCAGACATATTTAATGTTTTATATTTATGATACACATTAATTTTTAAGAAAAGAAATACTTAATTAATTCTTAAAAGTGTACTTTCTCGATTGAAGTTTACAGATGAATGACAGATTGACAGATCTGAAAGGTATTGATGACATTGTCGACATATTGTTGACATTGTCGACGTTGTCGACATTGTTGACGCAATTGTCTACGTTGAAAAGTCGACAATTAAAGTCGACATGTAGAGGAACAACACTGGTCCTATCCAAACATTCAGTGTCCTTTGGCTGAAATGGTTTATCAACAATAGTAACTGCGCTGTCCAGGGTCGAGTCTGCCTCTCCCGGTGAAACAATCTTGTCCACTTTGTCTGCTTCGTCTTTTGCGGGGTTAGATACAACAGACACACGCATGGGTATAATATTGGTTTTGTATGGGAGGTACCAGAACTACTTCACCGACATAGCCTATTTTTAAAACCAACCTGACGACGGTAAATAGAAGTTCTCTCACAAAATTTCATTCACTTAAGTCGATTTGTTTGGACGCTATCGTGTTTTCAATAGACTGAGAGACACATGGGTCAAATATTGCCTTTGTATGGGAGGTAACAGAACTACATAACCGACATGGACCATTTTTAATACCAACCTGACGACCGTAAAAATAATACTTCTCCCAAAATTTCATTCTCCTAAGTAGATTCGTTTGGACGCTATGGCATTTCAACAGACAGAGAGACGCATGGGTCTAATAGTGGTTTTGTATGGGAGGTACCAGAACTACATGACCGACATAGCCCATTTTCAATACCAACCTGACGACTGTAAAAAGAAGTCCTCTCACAAAATTTCATTCACCTAGGTTGATCAGTTCGTTGACAAATGGTTTCAGGCGTTCACACAGTAGAGCAGACAGGATCTTGTAAGCGATGTTAAGGAGACTGATGCCTCTATAGTTGGCGCAGTTTAGAGGGTCTCCTTTCTTATGGATCGGGCAAACAATGCTGAGGCTTCATTCATCAGGCATACTTTCCTCTGACCAAATTTTAGAAACGAGTTGGTGTATGCTCTCTACCAAGTCATCTCCCGCTGCCTTAAAAAGCTCAGCAGATAAACCGTCCGGTCCTGCAGCTTTGTTGGACTTCAGCTTGGATATTGGTATCCTTACCTCATTTTGGTCAGGTGGACGGAGGTCTTGGCTTTCATCGCCCAGGTTGAATGGTTCATTCTGCCTGACAGCGGAATATGTGTCGTCTTCGCCGTTTAACAGTCTGCAGAAATGGTTTTTCCATGTCCTCAGCACCGACTGTGACTCCACTACAAGGTTTCCTTGTTCGTCTCTACAGGTCTCTGTTCGGGTCTTGTTCCCGTGACACGTTCTTTTTACCTTTTGGTAAAACTTCCGAACATTGTTCCTGGAGTAACACCTCTCTATTTCCTCAATCGCGCGCTTCTCATGCTCTTTCTTTTTCCTTCGGAGAAGCCGGTGTTCTTCCCTCCTTTTTTGCTCGTAGAGCTCCCGAGCTGCTCTCGTCCTTCCCTGCAGCGCCGCTTTGTAGGCCAGTTGCTTCGCTGCATGTGCTTGCCGGCACTCTTCATCAAACCAAGGGTTTCGTGGTGGTGGTCGGGTGAAATCGAGCACATCAGTTGCGGCTTTTCTGACGGCTTCTTGGCATCGATGCCACTGGTCTTCAGCACTTGATGAAGGCTGCAAAGGACTTCTCGAGAGGTTGAGGGAGACGCGATCGGCAAAAGTTCTGGCAGTTTGTTGCGTTTGTAGGCGTTCAACGTTGAATCTCCTCACAGTATTTCCGCGTTGTTGTGGTGTCTGGGATATCCGCATACGTACCTTGGCTACAACAAGGTAGTGATCCGAGTCTATGTTGGCCGCTCGGAAAGTTCGAACATCTAGAATACTGGAGGAGTGCCTTGCGTCGATCGCAACATGGTCAATTTGATTGACGGTTTGTTGGTCTGGTGACCGCCATGTCCCTTTGTGAATGTTGAGGTGAGGAAACCGTGTACTAGCTATAGTAACATTACGTCCCGCAGCAAAGTCAATTAGCCTAAGTCCGTTTCCAGACGTGGTGTCGTGTAGGCTGTGCTTTCCGATTGTGCTACCAAAGATGTCCTCCTTTCCTATTTTGGCGTTAAAATCACCTAAGACGGTTTTAACGTCGTACTTAGGACATTGCTCATATGTTTTGTCGAGGAGCTCATAGAAACATTCTTTGGTAGCATCGTCTTTATCTTCTGTGGGGGCGTGAGCGCATATCAGGCTGATGTTGGCGAATTTAGCCTTGATGCGGATAGTTGTAAGGCGTTCACTAACGTGTCGAAAGCTCAAGACTTCTTGCCTAAGTCTGCCGCTTACAACGAATCCGCATCCAAATAGACGCTGCTTCTGTTCTCTGTAACAATCACCGTAGTAGATGTCACAGGTTTTCATACCCTTCTTTTGCCAGGTCCATTCCACCGCACCTCCTGGATGGCGGTGATATCTGCATTGTAGCAGTCTAGGACCTCCGCTAATTGTTCGGCTGCACGCGGTCTGTTCAGGGTTCGAACATTCCACATGCAGATCCGAACGTCATTGTCCTTTTTTCGTTTTGCAGGGTCGTCAACAGTAAATCCATCCGTATCCGAGGCTTTTGGTTGCTTCGTAACATACGATTTTTTTCCGTGGTTGGGTAGTTAGCCCCACGCGCAACCCCCAACCTGGAGGACCATGCCCTAAAATTACCCTAGGACAGCGGGTCGGATACTCCGTTGTCAGTAACCCACTTCGGGGATATGAGTGCTGCCGTTGGCCCATAAAGGGTTCATCCGCCACCATCTCTATTTCAGCACCCTGACTAGTGCTGAAAATCCTTACAGACCTTTGCTCCAAATATGTCAGAGTAGCTCACGCAAGGTATCTCGACTGTTGACAACACCGTTGATTCAATCTTGTGGATTCATCCGCTGTATGTCCTCTTTCTGAGGGGCTCATGTAAGACCTCTGAGACTCGTTCAGTCCGTCATTCCGACAGAGCATTATAGTGTTGCTATTTTCTTCGTGTTCAACACTCGCGCTTATAAGTTTAGCAAGCCAAGCCCAGGTGGGCGAGACCAGTACCCGGTGGTTACCACGCGGTGGTAAAATGAGCACAATTGATGTGTATGAAAAAGTTGCAACAGCTGGGCACCGCCAAGTTGATGCCAATCAGCGCCTACCCGATTCATACACACCCAACCACCGTAAATACAAATTGCAATAAAAAAATAGTTGAGTATCAAATAACACACCAACACAAATGCAAAAAAAATTAATCTCATTTCATGTTCCATTGCGGCAGGAAAAATCTGAGATCTGCGAGCAAAACGTTATAAGCCCAATGGAAATCGACATTAAAGAATAAAAATACACTGCGCGACACTTAAACACCACACCCCCTAACGTCGGTTTTCTATCGCCCACTAGTCCCAAACCAAGCTTGCTAGAAACTTAATTTTTGTTCAAATTAAAGTTCATTTAGTTGTTGTGATTTGACCAGAAGGAAGATTTAAAACTAAAGCTTTAAGTAATAACAAAAAATGTATTACCTAAAAACCGGCAAAATATGGGGTCTTAATTTTGCGCCACTGGAATAGAACAATTAAACGAAAAAAACAAAAAAAAAAACATTTAAGAGAATTCTGCTTCTTTTTAATACAAACATTAATTAAATTTAAGGTAATTGGAGTATTGTGTTTTGAACCACCTTTTTGCTCCAAAATTCACACATCCGGTTTGGAAGGGATATAGAAATCGGCATATGCAAGTGTTATGTCTTATGTATATATTTTTAAAAATATTTTTTATTGGTTGGCTGGCCTCGGCCAACGTGACCATACCCAAACAAAATTCCTGGATCCGCCCCTGCAACAATTCTCTCGCAACGCCCGTTACACATCGGATGCACATCATTTCACCTCTACCCATAAATCGAGCAAAAGTGCGAAAAATGGCATTTCGTATCTAACGTAGAAAAGTCAATACTGAAGCGATTGAAATGATATTGGATGCATTGGAAAGAACAGAATATTTCCTTTGAAAGCTTCGAAGCTGTTTTTTAAAGCGACATCTCGTTTTTCTTTTATTGGAAGAATTCTCAGCTGTGTTTGCGAAAATTAGCATAAAACCGATTTTTTTGGATGAACGAATGACTATGACAATGTTCGAAAAAGTCTGAGATAACTAGTTTATCTAAAAGGTAATATGCAAAACGCACTTCAGTTCGAAATAAATCTTTAAATTTCATCCTGATTTTAAAAATACAAGTGTTTGAAAACAAGCAATTTTTTGAAATAATGGAGAACGTTTTTCTTGTATTATATTGATTTATATTTGATGCGATTTTTACTCAAAACAATAAAGTATCATACCAGCTATCGGATGCAAAAAAAAGAATTATGTATTTACATGTATTTTGTTGCAAAATACTGAGTTTAAATTTTATATATTTTTCAAGAAAAATACCATGTATGTGTCACATTCTCAGAAAAAAGTTCCAAGTTTCTCATTTAGATGGCGGCAGTTCTGTCGTCTGAATTGAATAGCCAATCAGAATGACTCGCAAGCTATAAGGCAGGAGTTCCCTAACTGTGCGTCGCGACGCCCTGGGGCGTCGTGGCGGTATCCTAAGGGCGTCGCAAGACGGTACGTACAGGCCGCTTGCACGCGACGTTCCATAAACTTTGAGCTCGCTTTAAAATTAAATTTCTTTCATTTTTTGAACAAAGGAAGAGTTCAATATACGTAGCATTTCATTTCTCTTTACGAATGACAAGAGTGAGGTCGAAGCGAAATCCAAATCCCCATTATAGCCGCATCCAATTCGAAGCTAAAACGTGCTTGTGTTTCCCGCATTATCCAGGCAGACTTGATCTCTTTAAAAACAAAAAAATAACTTAAACGGCTCCAATTTTCTCAATAATTTTTATTGAATGAAAAATAAAGCAACAACAAAAAAACATGACAAGATAAATTAAAGTAATAATTAACAAAAACGAGTAGCCGCATAGTTAAATAAGGATTGGGACGAGTCGATGTTGGCATCTGCCTCATCTGGAGTTTTTATTATTGATTCAGTCACTGATTCCAAATCCAGGATGCGGCGGTTCGTGGAAGAGAACCCGAGGCAGTCAATTCCTCGCCGTGCACAAGAAGTCGACTTTTCGCAGATTTCATCTTGACGAATTCTGCATCGAGACTTGGGCCGACACCCGTACAAGATCCAACTGATGCAGGAGATCAAAGTTAATGACCGTAGACAACGCCGTTTGTTCGCTGACAGGGGCTTCGGAGCCCAAATTTGGCCAAAAAATCATCTTTAGCGACGAGGCGCATTTTTGGATGAATGACTATGTCAACAAGCAAAATTGCGATATATGGGACGACGCCATTTCAACATCGACCCGTCCTTATTGAAAAACCCTTTAATGAATTTTCATAAGATCAGCTTCTATTCACACATCTTTTAGAAGGGCGTCGCAAAAATCGTACAACCTGTATAGGGAGTCGCAGTATGAAAAAGTTTGGGAACCCCTGCTATAAGGGATAAATGTGTAGTTTATTGACAACTGCAAAGAGGCGTGTTATAAATGAAACATGTTTGGCGTGAAGTCTGAAGTGTGATCTAAATGGAATCAAGGATGTGTGTAAGCAGGTGGGGATGGGGATTCTTTATTCGAAGTGATTTTTGTTTTATGGGGATTCAATGCAATTTTTGCTTCTTGAACAAAAATGAAAATGAGAGAGGGGTCTACAGAAGCACTTTTCAAGATGTTGCTTTTTTTAATAAATTCTTATTAACAATACATTTATTTGTTGAAACAAAATCGCTTAAACTTTAAAACTAAAATTACCAAATAATTTAAACTGTGAATGATCTTATATTTTTAGAAATTCTATATATTTCCTTGCTAAAAGTTGTAAAAAGTTGTATCTTGAAAAGTGCTTGCCGTTCACACCGTGATCAGGTGTAAAGCAGATATATGGTTTGGTTTGGGTTGGTAGGAAAAGAGACGAAACGGAGGCGGTGAAATGGTGGGTTGGCTGAAAGGGATATTATTGAAGGCAAATTTAGCAGCATTGCGCTGTTGCCATTTACAACGAAAGATTATGCAATTTTTGTTTGCGCAGTTGCCGTTGTCTTACCTTTTATGAGTTATGGTAGGGTAGGTGAAGAGGGGGACAGAGGAAAAGAATTGCAATGAACATCGCCAGAACAAGTAGCAAAAGATACACCTGCATTTTGAGGGGGGATGAAGCAAGAAGTGTTCAATTGGGACTCAGTTGGGAAGGAATTGTGAGTTCTGCTAAAGGGAATACATACATCATACATACTATAGAAAGCAAAGGTAATATACATATAACTATATATAGATAGGCATGTAACATTCACTGGACAATATACAGGATCCAATATATATATGTATTGGGGGTTTGTTGATTTGTGGGAGCTCGATTGTTGTAAGAGCTTGAGGGTTTTGTTAGTACAATATAATAATGTATGTATGTAGATTTAGATACATACATATGTATATGGGATCGATGTGTGTGATTTTAATTCCTACCCATTACCTAGCCCAATATGTGTATTTACAACCTTACATGCCTCTATCCCACATCCCCTTTATACCCTTAGAATCATAAAACTACCCTTACCAAAAAATCCACGAGTCAAAGAAATACAAAATATCTACCTTGTCATGTATCCGATCTGCAATTTGTATACCTTCTCTTCACGTTATTATCCCCGGTCCACATCTCCCTTGCCAAGCTAAAAGTACCCAACCACGCACACCATCAATATATATATGTGAAAAATACCTACCCCATCGTTGATTTAATTTTCCCTTGAACATTGAAAGCCATTATTATGCAATCAATGAAGAATGGATTCTTTGTCGATGATGAACCTACATTTCGCTCTCACTCTAACATTCATTTGAATGCAATTCTCAGCAACCAAAACCAAACATCCCCCATACGATCAATAAATTCATACCAAGCATTATATGTATATGATATCCCACCGAAGGTCCGCCTCCTGAATTGATTTTAAAAGTGAAATGGATGACGAAAAGTGGTTTTTCACCATGATTAGAGCTTCGCAAATCAAAAATGGATGGCGCTTTGAGTTCCACTTTATGGCCTACCTTCGGACGTACAGTTAAATGTAGAGATTCTTTTGTGAGTCGAACAACACGCATGTGGAATGCATTGCCTCACACGGTTTTCCCCTCTCATTACAACCCACAATTGTTTAAAACCAATGTGCAGCAGTACCTCTTCTCTATCCTCCCTATTAACCCTTCCACTCGTGCTGTGCATTAGCATTACCTATAAGGGAACAAAAACCCCTTGAGCACCAGTGAATTATAAAAAAAAAAAAAACAGTGGTTTTTGTATTTTCCAGGCTCAAAAACAATTTCCATGTTTTATCCCATCAAACATTACATTTACAATTTACGAATTTACTAATTGAAATTGGTTAATCAATTGTCTCTAAATTATGATTCGAGTCCTTCAAATGTCAGTGTGAATGGTTTTCGAAACACGTTTTGTATTGTGAAATAGATGGAAAATAGCAGTCCTCAACAGGCATTCGCCGTGTAAAGACGTATTTTTGTTGAGAAGAATTTTTTCTGAGTGTGTGAAGTGTAAAGTCAAGGCTATAGTTATCTCTTTCCTTATACAGAATAATTTATCCTTTCTTTCGGTAAGCGAAATATACTTTTTTTCTTATATTTAACGAGCTGAAAAACATATAACCTTGTAAAAGAAAAGTAAAAAATGGACCGGGGGCCGCCCCCCCTCTTTCATAACCGGCTTAAAGACCTTCAACCAGAAGTGGATTTAAGCCGGAGCAAAAAACAAGCGAAACGAAAATTGGCAGAAGACGACTTTCCCCAATTACCAATGATTAATAATGACTCTAACATACCACGCTATATTGTTATCAGTGGAACTGAAAAAATAGAAAATCTGCGTCCACTCGCATCTTATAACCCATTCCAAGTTAATCGCGGCCTGAACTACATTTCAAAAGACATTTTAGAGGTCAAAGCAATGAGATCTGGAGACTTGCTACTCAAAGTCTTAAATGCTCCAACCGCTGACAAATTCCTAAAGGCAAAACTAATAGACTCAATTCCCGTTAAAGTATCCAACCATGTCAATCTGAACTCCGTCCAAGGTAGAATCTTATCGCCACATATTATCATTTCTATACCAGAACTACTGAAAGAGCTGAAAAAGTTCAAAGTAACGGTAGTAAGGAAGATGATGAAGAAAGAGAAAGATGCTATGGTACCCTACGGCTCAGCCATTATTACTTTTGATTTAATTCGCCGCCCACAAGCTATCAAAATCTGTTGGATTAACTGCAAGGTCGATGAGTACATACCGAACCTCATGCGCTGTGTGTCATGCCAAAAGCTAGGGCACACCAAAAACCGTTGCACCAATGCCACTATTTGCAAAGAATGCTGTCTCCCCCCACCGCACGATAATTGTGAACGAATCTATTGTATTAACTGCAAAGAGGACACTCACACGTCATATGATTACGCTTGCCCCTCTTTTCACCGGTACAAAGCAGTCAATAAAATCAAAGCTGATCGCCGATGCACTATTAGAGATGCTTGGCAGATTTATAATGATAACCCTTCACTCCACCAACTTCAGCCTCCTAAAAAACTTAATGGAAACCCGACTGTTGCGGAAATAATTAAAAGACGCATAAAGAATCAAAACAAATCGAAGCCCGCCACCCCTCCCAGCCAGTGTTAGCAGATCGTGGGGAATTCCCCTTTTCGTGGGGAATTTCAGTCAAACTGAAAGAGGTGAATAATGTTCCTGTACGAATTGCATTCGTAATTAGCATGTAGCTTGTTGTCCGATATATTATTAAATTTTTTTTAGCATTTTTGGTATGTTTTAGAAATCTACCACTTTCTACCACTTTTTGGTTTCCCAATATACACCTTTTGCCTACTCTCAAGTCCCAACACTGGTACGCAGTGAGTATAGTGAAACAGAACAAGACAAGTTTATACAAAACTGAACAAAATAAGACCAGTTGATTCAAAATGTAACAATACTAAACAAAACAGTACAAACTGAAACAAGATTAAACAAAACTAGAGGGAAGAGTACGATAACTACGGCGCCAAAAATTGATAACGGTATTTTGTAGCGGGGTTAAATTCAAGCACTTTTTACTATGGGAGGGGGTGGGGGGTCTACCTTACTCCGTTTAGGCGGAAGGGGTAATTTAAAGAAAATGATACTTTAAATGGAAAAAAATACATTAAAAAACAATGCAACACTTATAATAAAAGACTATAATAATTTTAGAAAGCGCGGAATCTGTTCTTTCATATTACATATTTTTAAATGAAGTTATTCCTGTAAATAGTTTTTGAAAAAAAAAAAACAATTTCAAACTTGAAATTTAAGGACAAAGATTGGGGTGAGTAAAATAATTTGGCGATGAAAACTAAAGACAGATTTATGTCGAGGAATTAAATACAAGTGTTTTTTTTCCAATGGGTAGTGGCCTAGGGGGGTCTATCTCGCTCCGGTTAGGCGGGAAGGGTAATTAAAAAAAAATTATAAATAAAATTAAAATAAAATATTAAAAAACAATGGCAACACTTACAACAACGAACTATAGTATTTTTAAAGCCAGGAATCCGTTCTAAATTGTCTAAAATGCAAATCAGTAACATTTTGTCTACCAGTGTGAAATTTCAGGCCCAGAGACTCTATCTGAAAAATGTTGTTGACATTGGGTAAACTAATATAATTTAAGAAAGTTTGCATATACTCAGCCTTGACACCCATCCCAAAATCCAACCCCAAGCAGGGGGTTGCAGGGGGGCAGCATGCCGCCCCCACCCCCATACGCATTTCAAGGCGCAAGGGTAGCAATTTGTACTCTAAACGGAACGACATATAAAAGTAATTTTAAATTTTCTCGAAAATTAGAGGATACAAATCAATCTGGTTTTCAATGTTCGATTAAAAATTGATTTAGGCAGTGAAAACTACAAACAAATTAAGTATCTATTTTCTCAATATTGAAAAATATCAGCATTAAACTTTTTTTCCTTAAAATAAAGTTTGAAAGTATTTTTTTCAAAAACTATTAACAGCTATAACTTGATTTAAAAATAATATCAAAGAACATATTCCTGGCTTCCAAAAACCCTAAAGTACTTTATTGTAAGTGTTGCCATTTTTCTCAATTTTGTTTTTTTAATTTTAAGTATTATTTTTTATAAATTGCTCCTCCCGCCTAAACGAAGCAAGATAGACCCACCTCCCATAGTAAAAAATCCTTGTATTTAACCCCTCTACAAAATACCGTTATCAATTTTTGGCGCCGTAGTTATCGTACTCGTGCCAAACAAGACAAATTAAAACAAGATTAAACAAAACATAAAAAAAATTAAAATAAACTGTGAAAATTCAATTTGGCACATTAAATTGTGCAGAACAAGAACGCACATTAAATTGTGGCAAGATCGCACATTAAATTGTGGCAAGAACGCACGTTAAATTGTGGCAAGAACGCACGTTAAATTGTGGCAAGATCGCGCATTAAATTGTGTCAAGATTGCACATTAAATTGTGGCAAGATCGCACATCAAATTGTGGCAAGAACGTACATTAAATTGTGGCAAGATCGCACATTAAATTGTGGCAAGAACGCACATTAAATTGTGGCAAGAAGACATATTAAATTGTGGGGAAAGATACACATTAAATTGCGAAATGAGTAGCGCATTTAATTATGGAGGTACAGGCATTAAATTGCGAGGCGGAATTAGCATTCAATGGCGAAAAGGCAAAAGATTAAATTCATAGAAGCCTTAACTTGCGAAAAAGAAGCATTCAAGTGCTGTAAGATATAAGGATTACATTGCTAAACGAGGAGATTTGTAAATTTAGAGAAGGTTTAAATGAATTCCAAAAAAAAGAAGCATTAAATTGTTTAAAGAGAAAACGGTTTGCAACCAATTTGCATGTTTTATCCCAGCAAAACAAATTAGGAAACATATATTACAATTTACGAATTTACTAATTGAAATTGTTTAATCAATTGTCTAAATTATGCTTCTAGTCCTACAAACGTCAGTGTGAATGGTTTTCCAGGCACGTTTTGTATTGTGAAATAAATGGAAAACTTAATTTCTAATCTTTTCATCAATTTCATAAAGATTAAAACACAATGAATAATAGGTTTGTTCGAGTACTTTTTTGCAAGCGTAAAATTATTAAACATTTGCTATGAAACTGGGCGAATGCGACCACGTACTGAGTAAATTGAAAAAAATGAGAAAGAAATCCATTTTCTCTCCTTTCACTTTTTCGTAATTTTCTACTCCCCGAATTCCAACACAAACCTTACTGAAAAATGAAAACTGACAACTAAGTGGAAGTGTTTTGAAACTATGGAAAATGTATAAATCAAAGGTGATCACACAATACCTTAAGTTATCGAAATATATAACAACTTTCCCCCTTTTTGCTCAAGCCTTCATATAAGACAATATAAAATTTATTTTAACTTCGGCTTATTATAATCAGAAAGGGCAAAACGCTTAGGTTTTTTCCTGTCTCTTTGAGATCTTCGTAATGGTGAACTTATGTTTTCTAAACCCATTTCTTTTTCAGTGTTATCTTTTTCTTTTTTAATTTTACCTAGGTTCTATATTGCAATGTTCATTATTCAAATTCAATGGTTTCGTATTTAGATACCCATTATCTTAAATGTATTTTTCGTAACTGATTTTGATGGACCAAGTGTATTCTATCGTTAATGTTTGCTAAATAAGTTAACTTACTTATTATCTTTACAATTTTAGCCGGTATCCATCTTATAAAATGTTTGAAATGATACTGATACATCATATCTTCTCCCTCCTTATAAACAAAATAATTTTTTTGTATTTCATTAAATTCACATTTTTTGTTAATATCTAATTCGACTTTCCATAATTACAATTCAAATTTAACTGATCATTCTTAATTCTATCTAAAATAATTTTCGGTTTATACGAGAAAAGCATTTCCGATGGCGTTTTCGAGGTAGAGGAGCATATCGTATTGCGACAGTGCTGTAAATACTTAAAGATTTGATCTTGGATTGGTATTCTGTTACCGGGATCTAAACAAAAACGCTTCAAAACCTTTTTAGCACTCTGTACACCGCGTTCTGCTTTTCTCGTACTGCTTCTTAACAGGATTCCTCTACACTGACAATATTTTCTTAAAACAAACGAATTGAATGGCGGTCCGTTATCGGAAACTATTTTATTAAGAAGACCATACAACGAAAAAAATTTCATTAAAAACTGCTATTAAAGAATTTACGTTTGTAGAATTCATGATTTTAATTTCAAAAAAAATTTGCTGTAGGAATCGACCAAAATTAAAAAAGTTTTCCCTCTGAAATAAAAAAAATCGACGTGAACTCTTTGAAAAGGATAAGAAGTTTCCGGCCAACTTGTTGTAACAACCTCGTTTTTGACATTCTGAGTTTGATCACAAACTTCACAACCTTTTACTCTGTTTTCAAAATCCTTGTCACATAAAGGCCACCAAACATATGACCTGGCTAATCTCTTCATACTAACAATACCAGCATTGTTATCGTGAAGGATGTTCAAAACTCTATCCCGAAGACATTTGGGAATTATAATTCGGTTGCCATAAAAACACAACCATTATCCGTAGACAAACTATTTCTCTTCAGATAATAAGGCATTAGCTCTTCCTTTATAGGACTCGACCATGTCCTAAGTAACGACTCATGAACTGACTGTAACGTTGTATCGTGTTTGTAATGTTCAAACACCAATTTAAAATCTATCAATGGCTCTTCGGACTGAACAATATTAATAGTGGATTCCTCAACCTCTGAACTTTCAGGAAGCGGAAGCCGCGAAAGAGCATCTGCGTGACCCATTTGAGAACTTCGACGGTATGAAATTTTATATTTATACATGGAAAGTAATATCGACCACCTTTGAAGACGAGCTGCAGCTACTGGAGCTGTGCCTTTTTTAGGATTGAATATTTCCTTTAAGGCTTGATGGTCCGTATAAAGTGCAAACTCTTGGCCATAAATATAGTTGTTGATGAATGGATAATTTTAGAGGAAACTGCAACGATGAATTTAGAAGAATTCAACCAGAGGAAAGCACACAACAAGCAAATTTTCATAAAACGGAACAAATTTATTTTGTGTAATTTGTCATACGATACCAATCGAATTATGTTTAAAGTTGAAGGTGTTGTGCGTGCTGAGACTGAAATCCAAGTGAAAGAATTTCTCTTGTTTCAAGCTCAGCAGCATCACACACAACGAACAGCAGCACAAAGCATAATACAAAAAACTTCGCACGGTGCGATGTAATGCAATTGTGCGTATGTTGATTTTGCGTGTAGATCTAACAAGTGTTGTTGTAACGTTAATGAAAATCTTTAAATTATATGCTGTATGTAAGTACAGTGAGGCAAAGCATAATTGTTACAGAAAACAAAAACAACTGAATATTAACAAAATAATTAACAAGAAATAACCAACGATATAAATGTAACAAAATAGATATGAAATAAATATTAACTCGAACATCTCTCAACATCCCGGCCCCCCTGGAACGGGTTTCAGGAGCATTGCAGCAATGCAAGTTTAGTGATTGGGCGTACCAATGAACCCCGACTCGTTCGGACTGTAGCCACTCTAACATGTCCATCAGCGCCTGGCATCACTGCTTCTATTTTGCCGAGAAGCCACTTAGTAGGAGGAAGATTGGGCTCCTTCAGCACGACTATGTCCCCAGGCTTCAAACTCGTACTATAGTGTTGCCACTTCGACCGCGTCTGAAGTGTTGTAAGGTACTCATTCGTCCACCTCTTCCAAAATCCTTGAACCATGCTTTGGAGGTGATTCCAGCGCTGCAAACGATTTACAGGAGTGCCCACCAGGTTCGGTTCCGGAACAGCTGTATACGGTTCGCCCATCAGCTGTTGGCTCGTCAGCTTGCGTTGCATGAAGCAAACCTTGCACCTGTGCACCATCTTCCTGATGAGGTTTCGACTACCTAATATCCATTATCGCTGCCGGATTATAGCGAACGTTTCAGATACTCCTGGATGCAAATAATTGTTGTGAATATCTGCTATAATTAGAGAAGAAATTGGATTATTTTTTTGGATGATTTTTGTTGTACCTTTTTTAGGATAATGGCTTTAGCTTTTTTGTATTTCACTTAAATTGAGACCAGAGGTACGTCAATTGGGTTTGGGGGTACGGCAATTAAGGGCAAAACGAAGGCAATACGCAAGTATGCTCTGCATACGGTACCACGAGGATATTTTTTCGACGAGAGTTTCTATGACATCGGGCTCAGCTGATGTTACCAACACTTGCAGTGATGATCGCCTTTCCTCGACGTCCTGGAAGTCAGAGCTGCGCGAACCGATATTTGATTTTGGCCAGTTTTCTTCGTCTTCCGATAGCCACGACGGACCGGTCCACCAAAGGTTGTGCGTAGACAGATTAGATGGAGTTACACCTCTCGAACGGATCATCCCAACCAAGATTTAGTTCAGACGACCAGAGCTCTTGAAATAACATTTTGAACAATACCACCGAGGGAGCCAACAATCCTTGTGGGTCGAAAATCCTAGATACTTCGGAGAGTAAAGTTCGTTTGGTTGATGAAGACGATATGTGGGCTTTCGACATTTTATAGGAAAACTCATCACGTAGAGGATCCCAATACATTCCAAGCACCTTGATCAAAGAGCTGTTGGTGTCGAAGGCAGAGTATTCTCGTTCTTCTATTGGGAACTCAGAGAGCAAAGGCCAACAGTTGGTGCTCCATTTTCGAAGCTCGAGTTTAGCCATAGACAACAGAGTGACGAATTCAGTTTTTAGCGCGACGAGATCACCAATTGAATTTGATCCCGTCATGACATCGTCAACGTGTAGGTACGTCATGTAAGACAACACGAGAAGCGTTTGGGAACTGTTTTAAAACTGCGTGATGTGGCAAGTAAAATTGATTTTCCGGTGCTGTGTGTATTTCATGGAATGGAATTCGCTCCATATGGCCAAGTTCCAAATATTCCTTCATGAAGTCCGAACAACCGACAACCGACGCAATTGAGGATTATAACGAAACCTACGCTCCATCGAGTGTAAACGCGATACAGCTAATGGTAATGTGTTTCCAAGTGGGTTTTGGCGATTTCAAGGGTAATGAAACAACATATTTACCATCCGTTGAAGGACCGAAAGTTTGGCGAAAATGTTGCTCGGCAGGGTCGTTGATAAACGATTCATCTTGAGGTGGTGCAACATCATCTAACTCCCAAAACCACTGAAGCAACACGTCAACGTCGATAGTAGAATGAAGTGAGGACAAGCTATATTCGGGCATTGTACTATCGAAAAGCTCTCCAGTGATTACCCATCCGAACGATGTGCTTTGAGCGAGTGGAACACCTTCAGGACCATTAATCTGCTCTCCTTTCAAAATACTTTATCAGCGCCTAACAACACATCAATAGGAGCAGACAGATTAAAGTAAGGGTCGGCTGAATCTAATTTCTCGATATGTGACCACAAAGAAATATCGAGTGAATCGGTAGGCAAATTCGAAGTAAGCTTACGCAAAACAAAGGTATTGACAGTCAAAACAGTTGAGTTGACTCGCGAACACAGATGAAAAGAAATACACCCTTTCGTATAACCAGCTTCCATAGACGACAAACCGGAGACGGGAATTTGAGCATGTGTGCGAGGATATCCGAGTCTTTGAGCGAATGATTCCACGACGAAAGACGATTGCGACCCGGAATCCAGCAATACTCGGCAAGCGATGAAACTCCCCTGAATGTCCTTTACAGTAGCCAGTATAGTTGGCAAAATGGTTTGCTTGCGCAGATTAGATTTAAGCGAGTGATTGTTGACGAGCGACGAGATGAAAGGCGGCAAGGGAACCGAAGACGATGATGACAAAGAAGGTTGAAGTTGGTCAGCAAATGAAGTTAAATAGTTCGAATCAAAACCGGAGATGGAACTGGAACCGACGACGATTGGTTTCTGTTATTGTCTACAGGGTGGACCAAGGACGAATGTCCAACCCGAAGGCAATTAAAACAAAGTGAGTTTGTCTTCACGAAATGACGACGAGAGTGATTGTCTAATGCCACGAATTTGGCACACTGAGCTAATATATGCTCACTTTTGCACTTGGGGCACTGCGATTTAGTATCCGAAGCTTCAACAACATGCGATCGTATTGGAGCAGGTGGTTTTGCACGCGACGAAATAGACCGATTACTTGATTGGCATGATTCTAGTGCATCGCATCGTGATTGCAAAAAATCCAAAAGTTCGTTAATCGTGCAATCTTCCCGAGAACCGACACTTTCTGCCCATGCTTGGTTAGTGTCTGGGTCAAGCTTGTTCAGGAGCAGATAAATAAGCCATGGGTCGCGACCATTAGTTTTAATAGCGTTAAGGCCACGCACAACTTCATATGCGTTTGGACGTTACTCACACTGATTGCAGGAAGCGATAAAAAAGATTGTATAAACGATTTCACAATCAAATGCGCTCTATCGTACCGCGCTTCTAAACGATCCCAGGCCTCGAAGAAATTTGCATGGGAGATAGTGAAACTTTTGTGTTGCAGTAAGGTTTGTTTTACTATCAACCGAACCAACAAAAAGATCACGAAAAGAATTTCCCGTAAAAGGTGGAATTACGATGGCTGGTAAATTGAACGAAGCGGAATTTTGCTTTGAACTTTTGTTTAAGTTTTCGAGAAATGCGGATTGCTGATTTACCAGCCGCTCTAACCGAACCGTCCGAATCTTTTTGAGCGACACCTTGTCTATCCCGAATGTCTTTCACGAAACTTGAATGAGTTAGGAAATATTTTTCCTCATAAGAAGCGAATTCACTTTTGATGTTCTCAAGGTCATCTCTAACATGCGGCAGATAGTCAGTATGAAACGAAGAGAACTCTAGGCACGTTTCCTCTAATTTGTTTAATCGAATCTCTAATATTTCGAGAGATGTGGATTCTTTGATAGTTTCCACGAACGTTGATTCGCGATCTAATCTTTCTTGTGCATTTTCGCGCTGTAATTTTAGTTTTAGCACACTCATATTGAATAGAGTCTAGATTTGTGCAATGAAACACGCGACACGGAAGGAAATTCAATTTCAAATTATTGAATTAAATTACACAAATTTATTTTGTGTAATTTGTCATACGATACCAATCGAATTATGTTTAAAGTTGAAGGTATTTCGACTTTTCTAAATTAATTCTGACATTATGGTGATTTAATCGACTGAGTACTTCAATGCACGACGATCTTTCTCATGAATCCCGCCTTTAATTATATCGTCGGATACATATTTTAAATGAATTAAAATCCTGTACATCACCGACTGAAAAATAGCTGGAGCCGAACTTAGGTACTCCAAGAATTAATCCTGTATAAGCGAAAAGACCCTTTAATGTATTAATAACCAGAAGCTTACGAGAACTCTCTGACACGGGCAACTGCTGATATGCTCCCGTCAAATCTACTACACAAAATACCTTACAGTCTGCGAGCTGAGCAAAGATGTCTTCAATTTTGGGAAAATTGTAGTGAACTGTCTCAATACATTTGTTGATGGTAACTCGACAACGACGCAGATGCGAATGCTACCATTCGATTTGGGAACAATCACTATTGGGCTGGCCCAACGACTTTCTTTGACTGACACTAGAATCCCTTCATCCACTAACCTGTCCAGTTCCTTATTTACAATTTCTCTTAACCTGTACGGCACACTATACGCGGAGTGAAAAATCGGTGTTTGATCCTCTTTAAGCACGATATCAGCTTCGTACCCGATAATCGGTGTACTTAATTTAGTACTTGTTATACCCAGAAACGATTGCTCTATCTGGTTAACTAAATTTTTGCCACAACTTACTTGGTTAACTGGATTAACACTAAAAACGTTTCTCCAATCCGGATACAAATTATCAATCCAAGAACGACCCATAATGCACTTTGATGGTTTATCGCCTTCAATAATTATCAGCTGCACCTGCAACTTATGCTTTCTTCCTCCAAACGCCACCTGAACCTTCACCGTACCGATTTCTTTTATTAAACTACCTGTAACTGTACAAAGTTTATTGTGAGACTTTTCTAAATTAAAATTAGCAAATTTTTTTCTGTACACCCCTTCACTCATGACCGACTCTGTAGCCCCCGTGTCCACCTCCATCTCGATGTTGACTCCATTGATTTTAACTACGCTGAACACTGACTGCTTCTGCTGTTGTTCTTGGACGCTGTGTATGACCTTGACTGACTTGGTGTTTCGGCAGACGACTGACGTATGTATGTCCCGTTTTCCCACACGAGAAACATTCCCACTGCTTGGCTGGACAATTTATCTCTTGATGATCGCGACCACATCTGTGACATCGTTTTTTTTCTTTTACTTGACTTTGGACATTATTCGTTGTCGACTTCCTCCATTTAGGGTTAGACATGGGGTGCGTGAACTTAGCACCCCAAAGTTTGAAGAGTATAATTTTTTTTAGAGTTCTGGATAGCTGGACAAGAGTTCTAGAGTTCCTGATAAAAATTTTGAAAAGTTCTGTTCATTTAGTATTTTTTTTTTTATTTTTTTTAATGTGGGGTGCTAAGTTCACGATGCACCCCATTTACAAAAATTTTGAATTTTTCTTTTTTTTTGTATAGAATTAACATAGTTCTGGAGTTCCTGATAGTTAAAAAAAAAAAAAACCCAAATTATAGCAAAAAAAAAATTTTTTTCCTAAATAAGCTAGCACCTCATTTTGATAAAAGTACATTTTTTTACAAAATTCAAGCACTACACCAAGAGTTCTGGAGTTCCCTAAAAAAGAATTTTTTTTTTTGAACAAAAACAAAAAAGTTATAGAACAGTGAAAATTTTCAAAAATTGGGAAAAAAAAATTTCGGAGTTCCGAAGAGTTCTGATTAGAGTTCTGGAAAGTGCTCAAGAAACTCAACAAAAAACCCTTATAAAATAATCTTCTAAACCCAAACACAAAAAAGTTAGAGCCGATTGAAAAATTGCAAAATTTTTTTTTTCGGAGTTCCGAAGAGCTCTGATTAGAGTTCTGGAAAGTACTTTTGAAACTCAACAAAAAATCATTATAAAATAATCTTCTAAACCCAAACACAAAAAAGTTAGACAACATTAAAAATTTCAAAATGTAGTTCCAGTGAGTTCTCATGAGTTCTGGTTATAGTTCCGAAAACTGCTTCAAAAACTCTACAATACTCTCATATAACAAAATCGTCTAAATCCAAATCGAAAAAAGTTAGAAGCAAAAGTTGCAAAATTTAACCAAAAAAAAAATATTTTTTTTTTTCGGAGTTCCGAAGAGTTCTGATTAGAGTTCTGGAAAGTGCTCAAGAAACTCAACAAAAACCCTTTATAAAATAATCTTCTAAACCCAAACACAAAAAAGTTAGAGCCGATTGAAAAATTGCAAAATTTTTTTTTTCGGAGTTCCGAAGAGTTCTGATTAGAGTTCTGGAAAGTACTTTTGAAACTCAACAAAAAATCATTATAAAATAATCTTCTAAACCCAAACACAAAAAAGTTAGACAACATTAAAAATTTCAAAATGTAGTTCCAGTGAGTTCTCATGAGTTCTGGTTACAGTTCCGAAAACTGCTTCAAAAACTCTACAATACTCTCATATAACAAAATCGTCTAAATCCAAATCCAAAAAAGTTAGAAGCAAAAGTTGCAAAATTTAACCAAAAAAAAAAATATTTTTTTTTTGCGGAGTTCCGAAGAGTTCTGATTAGAGTTCTGGAAAGTGCTCAAGAAACTCAACAAAAAACCCTTATAAAATAATCTTCTAAACCCAAACACAAAAAAGTTAGAGCCGATTGAAAAATTGCAAAATTTTTTTTTTCGGAGTTCCGAAGAGTTCTGGAAAGTACTTTTGAAACTCATCAAAAAATCATTATAAAATAATCTTCTAAACCCAAACACAAAAAAGTTAGACAACATTAAAAATTTCAAAATGTAGTTCCAGTGAGTACTCATGAGTTCTGGTTACAGTTCCGAAAACTGCTTCAAAAACTCTACAATACTCTCATATAACAAAATCGTCTAAATCCAAATCCAAAAAAGTTAGAAGCAAAAGTTGCAAAATTTAACCAAAAAAAAATTATTTTTTTTTCGGAGTTCCGAAGAGTTCTGATTAGAGTTCTGGAAAGTGCTCAAGAAACTCAACAAAAAACCCTTATAAAAAATTCTTCTAAACCCAAACACAAAAAAGTTAGAGCCGATTGAAAAATTGCAAAATTTTTTTTTTCGGAGTTCGGAAGAGTTCTGATTAGAGTTCTGGAAAGTACTTTTGAAACTCAACAAAAAATCATTATAAAATAATCTACTAAACCCAAACACAAAAAGTTAGACAACATTAAAAATTTCAAAATGTAGTTCCAGTGAGTTCTCATGAGTTCTGGTTACAGTTCCGAAAACTGCTTCAAAAACTCTACAATACTCTCATATAACAAAATCGTCTAAATCCAAATCCAAAAAAGTTAGAAGCAAAAGTTGCAAAATTTAACCAAAATTTAACTTCGGAGTTCCGAAGAGTTCTGATTAGAGTTCTGGAAAGTGCTCAAGAAACTCAACAAAACACCCTTATAAAATAATCTTCTAAACCCAAACACAAAAAAGTTACAGCCAATTGAAAAATTGCAAATTATTCTTCGGCCAGAATTAACATTTGAAGGTTTTACAACCACAGTTCGCTCTACAACTCTTTTGTGTTTTAGGAAAAAAAATAGTAATAAAACGATTGTCCCGTTCTAGTTTTTATGTTTCGAATATCACAAAATAATTGCCTAAGCATAGGCTACAGTGTTGGGACTTGAGAGTAGGCAAAAGGTGGTATATTGGGAAACCAAAAAGTGGTAGATTTTTAAAACATACAATAAATGCTACAAAAAATAACGCTCTTTTCTTCTGCTAACAAAAATACACATTTTTTTCGAATCAAAAACGTGTTGTTTAATCTAGTCTACATTTTCTAGAAAATTAATTTATTAATTTGTTCGTACGTACAACTTTTTCTGTTGAACTTCTTAGTCAATTCCAGAACAGGTTCCAATGAATTCCTATGAAAAGCTTACAGTCTTACATCCTAATAAAATTTGCTTCGGGGCAGTGTTTGTTTAAAGATATACGAAATTCCCCTTTTCACCGCCATTCATTATTATGGGAAAATAAGTTCTAACATTATCGCTGACTTATTTAAAAATTTCTCAGAATAATCAAACCGTATCAAAATAATAACAAAAAAAACGATAAAAGTGCCGCCCTGTTTGCTTGCGAAAATACAAGTGGCAGCCTTAAGTACATTTCTATGAAAATGGCGTCGCTTCCCACTCAGAGAGTAAATGTCATCGGTGTCTCGGGCGAGATTTTTCCAAATTTCCGAAATGGTCATTGTGTATTGCTGGTTGCTGCATGCATTTCCTTTGATTGGAAATTATTTGACAACTCGCGCTAGACTCGATCTCGCTCTCTCGCTGTATTGTGAATTGGCCATTACTTTACTTCACTGAGATAGATGTGGAAAAAATATACCTAATATTGAAGGCAAATTTAGCAGCATTGCGCTGTTTCCATCTTGTCTTACCTTTTATGAGTTATGGTAGGGTAGGTGTTTTGTTTTTCGAATGAAGAGGGGGACAGGGGAAAGGAGTTGCAATACATAATTATGAACATCGCCAGGACAAGTAGGAAAAGATACACCAGGATTGTGAGGGGGGATGATGCAAGGGGTATTTAATTGGGACTCTGTTGGGAAGGAATTGTGGGTTACGCTGAAGGGAGTATTACTGAATGCGAATTTATACCGACATGTAAATAGACTTATGCCCTGGTTGACTTGTGGGATCTCGATGGTTGTATGAGTTTGAGCGTTTGGTTAGTAGGTAGGTACAATATAAGTATGTACCTACCTATGTAACCTAGTGCATTTACAACCTCACATGCCTTTATCCCACATCCCCTTTATAGGTACCTACACTTAAAATCATCAACCTACCCATACCAAAAAACTCCATGAATCAGGAAATACAAAATATCTATCTATTGTCATGTATCCGATTTGCAATGTTATATTCCTTCTCTTCACGTTGTTATCCCCCATCCACATCTCCCTTGCCAAGCTAAATGTACCCAACCATGCATACCTTCAATATATGTGAAAAATACCTACCCCATCATTGATTTAATTTCCCCTTGCACATTGAAAGCAATTATTATGCAATCAATGAAGAATGGATTCTTTGCCGATGATAACCTACATTTCCCTCTCATTCCAACATTCATTTGAATGCAATTCTCAGCAACCAAAATAAAACATCCCCCACACACGATCAATAAATGCACAAAACCAGTTTTCATATCCAAGGATTATAATGATTCCCACCTAAAGTCCGCCTCCTGAATTAATTTCAAAAATGAAATGGATGACGAAACGTGGTTTCACACCATGATAAGAGCTTCGCAAATCAAAATTGATGGCGATTTGAGTTCCACTTTATGTTCTACAATATGGCTAGAGGCCTCTTGTAGGAAAGACCCCTTTTACACGCAGAGTTTTTTCACTTTAGTGTCGAGAATGTGTAGGTAAAGGGGATGAAAAGTGCAGGGGATAGCCGAACACTGATGGGCCGCGAATTCCCATCCGATTCTTGTATTCTCTTTCGTTATTTTCAGCGTTGCTTTATTCTCAAACCGTACTCAGTCGCGATAGACGTCTGCATTTGCTCTATTTTCGAACTGTATGCGGTCTGCGCTTCGAAAATGCAGCTACCACCGCGAGCGACGAATGAGAAAAAAAGGAAACAAAGACAATTTGTCAATCAAGCCACTAAAGTGAAAACACTGAACGTATAAATGCACCATAAGTGCCCAAAAGAGAATTAAGAAGAGTCATGAGTGAAAAAACTCTGCGTGTAAAAGGGGTCAAATGCATAAATGTTCTCTCACACATTTATGCATTTCCTACTACACTACACATACCCCTACTCATTATAATGGATATACTCTGGGTATGTAACATACACAACCCTCATATCTACATGCCATCACTCTTAAGTTAGTTGGTGGATCTTGGCTGTGTTCTGTCATCTGTGTTGGACATGACAAGTGAGCATGAGCATTATGCATAACCTGCATTCTGCATAGGATTATAGGAATACTTCCACCACTGTTGTTATATGATCTTAATTATCTTATTTTTTAAGATATTGAGGAGGTTTCCAGATGAGAAGATATTCACTCGTTTTTAGAGCATTTTTTAAGATTTGTAGAATTACAATAAGATATGTTAAGATTTTAACTTTAAATTTAAAATTAAATTCTAAAAATCTTTTCTGAATTAGCTCTTGTCATTAAGTTAGGTATATATGTAACTAATATCGAGGACCCTCTGGAATCGGCGATTGTGAACAGAATTTTTCTAAATTTTAACGCCTGCAGAGTTCGATTTAAATTAGCCGTGGAAAATTGAAGATTCGTAGAGTACAATTCAACATTTTGATACAATTATGTAGTTGAATCAGTTGCATTGTTAAATGCAATTCCCAAACAGTATGTCAGTTTGCTGAATACATTACAAATGGCAGGCTTGGGCTTTTGACCTAGTACGGTAGAGCTTAAAAGCTAAAAGTTTTCGGAAATTGTCAAGGATATCGACCCAAAAATAAGTTCAAAGCGGGAAATGTTACTTTTCAAAAAGATTAAGGTAGGTACTGAAAAAAACAGAAGTCTTTCTAAATGATTTCTAAAAACGTTATTTGCCTACAAATGTTTAAAATAAATACAAAGCTGTTTCATGATACTATAAAACTATAATGCAAATCTCGCAGTCACAGACTTGCACAGCATCGAGTTACTGAATTATGGTCAATAATTCTCTCTGTACAATTTCTAAGTCTGAATTTGGCTTCAAAAAATGTCTGCCAAATGCCGCGTAGAAATATATGTATTATGTACATTACACGGTACGACAAAACAAATGATTGTGAGAAGCTAGGCCTAGGGTGTCTACACGCCTGTTGCGCCACCTATTTTTTTTTTTTTTTTTATAACACTCCTAGCAGATGAACACAAACTGATTCAATGTCGGAAAAACTATGTTAATACAAATTAACGATTTTAATGAAATTCTGCATTGAAATAATATGGTGTTCAAACTCAGTTCTTAAGAACGAAAATTTAAAAATAGTGCTATCACTTCACTTTACGGGTTGTAGGTAGTTACATACCCAATTTTGGTCTTTCCAAAATTTGTTTATTTTTTATTATTTCGTTAAAACTTGTAGTTTACTAACCTGGAGATAATATAATGTGTGCACTCGCACTACATTCATAACCTTATGAAACACTCTACTTATTAACCAATTTTCGAAGAAAAAAAAAACCTTGACATTCCGCGATATTAAATGGTTTCACTACATTGAACCTGTTTATTTGGTTGGTATTGTTTCATGAATTTATGCCATAATCTTAAAATTTGATGCGTTTTTTCGATTTAGGTACTGTTCACTCACATTTAAGATGAGTTAAGATATGAAACCGAAATTTGTAAGATCTAGAAAAAATCTTTATAACAACACTGACTTCCACAGTTCCACTCTTCAGTGAACAAGCCACACCCGCAAAGAGTAACATAGTGCTAGCGAAGTAGCGATCCTTTATCAATTTATTACAGAGACAGATTGTTGAGGTTTAGCAAAGAGATATAGTAGCTCGTGCAAGTGTATAATTTGCAAATGTATGTGAAGTTTTTAGTTAAACATAGGTGAGGTATTGTTAGTGTTGTCTGTTGTATAAGATACTCGTAGTGTGAGATGGTGTGAACCTTTTAGGTTTTAGGTATTGAGAAAGAAAAAAGGAAAGACGCATTATATTTCATTGCGTTGTGGATGTGGTTCATAGTTTAGGAGAAATTTCTTTATTCGGCATTCAACTTTCGATCTCAGACGAAAAAACATCAATATGTACGACAAGGGTATGCTGCGCAATTTATTGATGAGCGATGAATTTAAAGCTATCGACGATGGTGGAAAAGTATTTCCACCATCAAATCCTATATATGCAATAATTGCGACTAAAATGAAGGTTCAAGGCTCGAATATTTCAAGCAAACATGTCTACCAAATTTTAAAGACCAATAGAAATGGAATACTTGATAATGTTTATGACAATTTTGGGATTCGAAATGTTGAAACTTCAAATATATTTGAAAATAGTTTTGACATTAACAATTCTAAAGATGCCAATAATAAAATATTAAAAAAACAATTCCTCATTATAATTTCACGTGAAAAATGGGCAGAGATTAAGCCAACCGATAAAAATTACGGGGATCGGAACTATGTTGTTTTAGAACCTAAAAAATGGACAAATTTGCTAGCGGAAAAAATTTGGTTTCAAACAAAAATCCCGTGTGCATTTTCTTTTAAAAATTGCAAAGTTTTCGCAGCGATAGTGCTAAAGTTTGCTGCCGATTCAAAGCTATATGCACCGAGTGTAATTCCAATTTGAAAGGGTGCATTTTGACGAAGCCTGAGAAGAAGGCAGATATAATCTTTCAGTGCACTTTAAAAGGAGGACTTTTGAAAAGCACACATGAAAAAACTAGAGGTCTAAAAGGACACCTTAGGGAACTGGTAGCAACCGAGCTTTTAGACGGGAAAAGAGATGCATCTGAGTGGCGCTCTTAAAAAGCACGCGATTTAATTGAGTATGGGGACGATAATCCTCCAATATTGCCAACAGTTGAAGTATTGCGAAAGGCTAAACAACAATTATTAGATAAACACCTTAATTTGTTTAATACCGACCCAATTAAAAATTTGGATGTGGCAAAATGCTCAACCCATTCTCTCTCAATACAAAAAATAGGTCAGAATCCTTTTTTCTGTTTTTATTGGTCCCGTGAGCAACAGCTTATGTGTAAATTAATAACAAAAAATGACCCAACAACATTTTTCGCCTTAGATGCAACCGGAGGAGTAGGAATAAGAATTAAACATGAGAACGGTAAAAAGTCAAAATATCTTCTCCTCTATCAAGGAATATGTATTTGTAAAAGAGGAAGCTTTCCTGCTTTTCAAATGGTTAGCAGTATGCATGATGCTGCCTTCATAACTTTCTTTTTACTGGACGTGCTAAAAAATGATTTCCCCAGGCCTCGGATGGTAGTATCAGACTTTGGGTTAGCTATTTTAATAGCTCTAGCTCGAGCGTTTGCTAATTGCTCAGACTTAAATGGCTACCTTCAAAAATGTTTTGACGTTCTATTGCTAGATAAATTTGAAAATCTACCATCTTCTTTCCTAAGACTTGATGTGAGTCATGTTATATCTATGGTTTGTAGATGGGATTGCTTGAAGGGTAAGCTACCTAAAGTAAAACAATTTTTCATCCGTACGCTGGCAAAGATATATCAAATGCAGTCTCTGTTAGAAATTAAAAATATTTTACGCTCTCTGTTAATAGGACAAAAAGAAGATTTAACATGTACAGAGTCCGAAAAACATCTACGATTTCTAAACAATATAATTAAAGGGACTGTGGAAGTAAAAGAACAAGCCAAAGATATAGACGACGTAAAAGAAGAATGTGTTTTGGATGAGGAAAACTATGAACTTCCTGTTTTTTGGTTGGAGTGGGTTGAAAACATAAATCGCGATGCTGAAAATACAGCAGCTCTATCAGATGATGGTACACCAAATGTGTTTTACAACCCTGATTTTGCAGGACGTTTGAAAAAACTGATGCTTTACTTACCACTATGGACTGGAGTCATGGTTTCTTTTTTCAAAATTGGTGAAACGATAGCAACATCGTCGGCCGTGGAATCTAGTTTCAATGACTTGAAAACCCGATTATTTAAGAATCAGTTGCCAATGAGGGTGGATAAATTCATTCTCCGACACATTGAATCAATTGATGGGAAACTTCGTGAGTTTGGCGCTCATGGATCCCAAGATCTAAAGAAAGAATTAAAGCTCTCAGTAAAAAATCAGCCTTCTATAGAAAATCCTTGGATTGAAAATGAAAATTGGAAACGAAAAGTAGAAAACGAAGAGAAAGTAGTAACGTCGCCAAATGTAGAAATGGATATGGATTCTCACGATCATGTTTCAATGAAAAAACGTAAAGCGGGACCAAACTATCTTGGTGATTGTCCTGATTGGGATTTTGTTAAAACTTCTACGGGATTTGGCCTTCCCATTATAAAAAATGGAAGTCTATGCGGTAGGGCTTTTAGTAATAAAACTAATATTTTGGTTTCCAATACATGTGCATTTGATTCAGTGTCTCAAATCATCATGAGCAGTCTCGCAATTTATGAAAACTATGGACAGCACTTTGAGGAAACAGACAACCAATTAATTCAGTTCTGTAAAGATATTGTAACTCGAGAAAAAATATTGTCGAAGGATTATACTCAACGAGCGAAAATTCTTCAAAATGTACCTATTTTCACTCAAAAGTTATACACACGCGGAGTTACTTCATTTGATGCATCTTGCAATGTCTTGGAACTGATTGAGTATTTATTCCGTGGTATTCCGAGCGTTCTTAAGACTAAGGTTTGTCAAAATTGTCAGGAAAGCACTTCGCTCGAATTGGTGACCTGTAATCTCAATGTTGATATCCTGCATAATAATGGTCTTGGTTTTATGCAGCAAGCTATAGACGATTGTACGATAGACTCCACCAAACTAAAATCTAAATGTCGGCAATGTGTCATCGGTATAACTACAGAGTTATCAAAATACGGACCACATATTATAATAGATACATGTGCTCTTACTGATCCGCATTATTTAGAGTCCCATAGTATGGCAGCCAAAAGACCACTGTCCTCCATTCAAAAATCTGTCCAAGTACAGGGGCGGACATATAAATTACCGGGATTAGTGAGTTACTATAATGAACCAAATGATTACAATACCGTCGGTCATTATACTGCCTTGATTTGCTCCGGATTGAAGTGGTATAAATATGATGATTTACTTAGACATCACCTTGTACTTCAACCCGATGATCACGTTAATCCGCACGCTGTTATTTATGTCGCTGATTAAGAAATCATCGTTCACCAACGGAACTAAAAACAATCACATACCTAATGTAAATAATCATTAACTATTTAGTTTAGAAATAAGTTCTTTACTTAACAAAAAAAAAAGTTTAATTTTTCAATTATTTGGGTTGGGTTTAAAAATGAATTTATAGGGATTTTTTGTTTTTGTTTGGAAATTATTTCACCCATAAAGAAAAAAATTGCAATTTTTCTATTTTTTGGGTTGGGTTTAAAAATTAATTTATAGGGATTTTTTGTTTTTGTTTGGAAATTATTTCACCCATAAAGAAAAAAATTGCAATTTTTCTATTTTTTGGGTTGGGTTTAAAAATTAATTTATAGGGATTTTTTGTTTTTGTTTGGAAATTATTTCACTCATAAAGAAAAAAATTGCAATTTTTCTATTTTTTGGGTTGGGTTTAAAAATTAATTTATAGGGATTTTTTGTTTTTGTTTGGAAATTATTTCACTCATAAAGAAAACAAATGCAATTTTTCTATTTTTTGGGTTGGGTTTAAAAATTAATTTATAGGGATTTTTTGTTTTTGTTTGGAAATTATTTCACCCATAAAGAAAAAAATTGCAATTTTTCTATTTTTTGGGTTGGGTTTAAAAATTAATTTATAGGGATTTTTTGTTTTTGTTTGGAAATTATTTCACCCATAAAGAAAAAAATTTCAATTTTTCTATTTTTTGGGTTGGGTTTAAAAATTAATTTATAGGGATTTTTTGTTTTTGTTTGGAAATTATTTCACTCATAAAGAAAAAAATTGCAATTTTTCTATTTTTTGGCTTGGGTTTAAAAATTAATTTATAGGGATTTTTTGTTTTTGTTTGGAAATTATTTCACTCATAAAGAAAAAAATTGCAATTTTTCTTTTTTTTGGGTTGGGTTTAAAAATTAATTTATAGGGATTTTTTGTTTTTGTTTGGAAATTATTTCACCCATAAAGAAAAAAAATGCAATTTTTCTATTTTTTGGGTTGGGTTTAAAAATTAATTTATAGGGATTTTTTGTTTTTGTTTGGAAATTATTTCACTCATAAAGAAAAAAATTGCAATTTTTCTATTTTTTGGGTTGGGTTTAAAAATTAATTTATAGGGATTTTTTGTTTTTGTTTGGAAATTATTTCACTCATAAAGAAAAAAATTGCAATTTTTCTATTTTTTGGGTTGGGTTTAAAAATTAATTTATAGGGATTTTTTGTTTTTGTTTGGAAATTATTTCACCCATAAAGAAAAAAATTGCAATTTTTCTATTTTTTGGGTTGGGTTTAAAAATTAATTTATAGGAATTTTTTGTTTTTGTTTGGAAATTATTTCACTCATAAAGAAAAAAATTGCAATTTTTCTATTTTTTGGGTTGGGTTTAAAAATTATTTTATAGGGATTTTTTGTTTTTGTTTGGAAATTATTTCACTCATAAAGAAAAAAATTGCAATTTTTCTTTTTTTTGGGTTGGGTTTAAAAATTAATTTATAGGGATTTTTTGTTTTTGTTTGGAAATTATTTCACCCATAAAGAAAAAAATTGCAATTTTTCTATTTTTTGGGTTGGGTTTAAAAATTTATTTATAGGGATTTTTTGTTTTTGTTTGGAAATTATTTCACCTATAAAGAAACTATTTTTTGGGTTGGGTTTAGAAAATGAATTTATTGCAATTTTTTGTGGATTTTTTTTGTTCGGAAATAAACTCACTCATTAACAATTCGAACAGGGCAATCGTTTTATTATTTTTATTTTTTCCTAAAACACAAAAGAGTTGTAGAGCGAACTGTGGTTGTAAAACCTTCAAATGTTAATTCTGCCCGAAGAATAATTTGCAATTTTTCAATTGGCTGTAACTTTTTTGTGTTTGGGTTTAGAAGATTATTTTATAAGGGGTTTTTGTTGAGTTTCTTGAGCACTTTCCAGAACTCTAATCAGAACTCTTCGGAACTCCGAAAAAAAAAAAATAATTTTTTTTTGGTTAAATTTTGCAACTTTTGCTTCTAACTTTTTTGGATTTGGATTTAGACGATTTTGTTATATGAGAGTATTGTAGAGTTTTTGAAGCAGTTTTCGGAACTGTAACCAGAACTCATGAGAACTCACTGGAACTACATTTTGAAAATTTTAATGTTGTCTAACTTTTTTGTGTTTGGGTTTAGAAGATTATTTTATAATGATTTTTTGTTCAGTTTCAAAAGTACTTTCCAGAACTCTAATCAGAACTCTTCGGAACTCCGAAAAAAAAATTTTGCAATTTTTCAATCGGCTCTAACTTTTTCGTGTTTGGGTTTAGAAGATTATTTTATAAGGGTTTTTTGTTGAGTTTCTTGAGCACTTTCCAGAACTCTAATCAGAACTCTTCGGAACTTCGAAAATTTTTTTTCCCAATTTTTGAAAATTTTCACTGTTCTATAACTTTTTTGTTTTTGTTCAAAAAAAAAATTCTTTTTTAGGGAACTCCAGAACTCTTGGTGTAGTGCTTGAATTTTGTAAAAAAAATGTACTTTTATCAAAATGAGGTGCTGGCTTATTTAGGAAAAAATTTTTTTTTTTGCTATAATTTGGGTTTTTTTTTTAACTATCAGGAACTCCAGAACTATATTAATTCTATACAAAACAAAAAGAAAAATTAAAATTTTTTGTAAATGGGGTGCATCGTGAACTTAGCACCCCACATTAAAAAAAATAAAAAAAAAAATACTAAATGAACAGAACTTTTCAAAATTTTTATCAGGAACTCTAGAACTCTTGTCCCGCTATCCAGAACTCTAAAAAAATTTATACTTTTCAAACTTTGGGGTGCTAAGTTCACGCACCCTTAGACATGTGACTTTTTTGACTCGACTGATGCTTAGAATCGTGGCTCTGCTTTTTAGGATAGCGGCTCGTTGCGTGGCTTGATAATATAGAATGAAATGCATGCGGTTGCATATTTTTTGATGCTTTTTCGGAGGCTTCCATGTTCAAAGCCTTTTGACAACACTTTTGAAAATTGCAACTATCATCATTGAGAAGGCAAATCGGTTAAAACATCATTCAATATGCACGACTTGTACCTTCCAAGATCACTGATTACTGCGGCGTTTGTTGCAGTTGTGCCTTTTGCGTCTCGTTCTTTGTCCAAAAAATCTCCAAAATGACATGACTGTACGAGTGACTTCAGACGGACAATATATTCCCCGATAGGTTCTCCTTCATGGTACGATTTGTAGAACTTGTACCTTTCAGCTCTTTTGTTTTCTGCTGGAGCAAAATGTGCTCGGAGAAGTTTGATGAGAGTTTCGAAGTTTTTGGTACTTGGCAGATCCGGAACTGTCAGAGACATGAGAACTTTATATATCTCCGCACCGATTACAGTGATTAGTAATGGCGTTTGACCTTCTGCCTGGATGTCATTTATTTTAAAAAATTGACGAAGCCTGTCCTCGTAGGCTTTAAAATTGGCTCCAGGTAAAAATGGTTCAATATTCCCGACTAGTGGGGCCATTTTATATGAAATTTACGCTGCACGTGTACTTAACCTTACCAACAATTTGACAGATAAAAAATCTTGCGCTTTCCTTTGATAACTTGCTACTTTTCATTGAAGATTTAATTTTTTTTTCTTCACGCGGACTTATTGAGTTTTCCTCGTCGCCAACTATTACGTATTTTAATGAAATAAGCGGTTTAATTATTAACAAATTATTTAATATATCTAAATCTTAGCAGCTAAGGAAAGCACAAGTAAACTCGTTGAAACTACACAAAGATTTTGCATGCATTTAGGGGGGAAGACGGAAGAAAACAACTCGCAAAAGAAAAGGCCCTACCATTACCTACCACATATGAGGAAAGCGGGTCTGTACCCTACCCTACCATGTGCAAGATACCGCTAAAATAAAATAAAACTTGCACCCAGAAGAAAGTCTTACACTTTCATTATTTCGGACCACCAAGCACTTCCATCGAAATGAGACAAGTGTTTAAATTTTAGGCAAACATATTAATTCATTTATTATATGAACATGGAAATATTATAAAATAAACAGGTAGGTATCTAACATCCCAAAGCGAAAAGAAACAAAACATAGCAATTTCAGATATCTAGATACATTTAGTGAATTCTTTAGCCTTTATTTTTTTTTTTATTTAAATTTAGATAAGGTATGTAGATAATACAGTTTACTCATTTACTGTTCATCTCAAAAAGTATTTACTTATACATATATATACACTGCCGCTCATCTGAATAGGTTCAACTTTGTTGTCACCTTACTGTTAGACTCTCTTCATATATATTATATATTTCAATGACACATTATATGTTATATATGTAATGAAAGAGCATCATTATATGCTTAGTTTGAGAAAACAAATTTCGTCTTAAAGTTTACCGTTATTCTCACACGCTAGCTTGACCAAATGCATTCATAAAAACACAAACATTTTTTGGCTCATCTGAATAGGTTCAACGAATGAAATGGAATAAAACAAGAATAGTAACTGTAATTTAATGATTTATTTTGTACTTTTGTATAATAAATTAATAATGAGTATTGCCGCCTTTTTTTAATAAAGTCTCGTAAATTCGATTTGGTATAGAACCATACAATTTTTCCAGGTATTGAAGGGAAATTTCGGTCCAGGCTTTTTTAATTGCTTCGATTAATGACTTTTTGTCTTCGAATTATCTCCCTGGCTCGTATACTTTACGAGAAAGAAGTCCCCACACATTCTCTATGATATTCAGGTCAGGGGAGTATGGAGGCCAATCCAGCACCTGAACATTTTGGCTCTGAATCCACTGTTTTACCGTCCTCGCTGTGTGGATAGGGGCATTATCATGTTGGAATGTCCACGATATTGGTCTAAACAGGTCAAAAATATGTGGGAAGGCCTTTTCTAGCACACCTTTATAAGAAATAGCATTCATTCTCGATGAAAGAAATTGCAGTTCGAAGGTTCCGTAGATGGAAATGGCTCCCCACACCATGACACTGCCTTCACAGCTATGCAGACTTAAATAACGTTCTTCTTTTCGAAGGTCATGAAAATAATAATTATAGCCGTCAGGGCCCTCTAAATTAAATTTTTTTTCATCTGAAAAAATCACTTTTTGCCACTCCGACTTCCACGACATGTATTTTTTACAAAATTGGAGACGAATTTCTTTTCTAGATGCATTAAGTGGTGGTCTTTTCTGAATTTTTTTTCTTTTCAAATGTTTAGCACTTTTAATAACCGGTTTTACTGTCGCCAAACTACATTTTACACCTGTTTTTATCTTTATTTTTGAAGCCGTATCGTGAGAATTTTTTCCATACTGTTCAACATTTCGCAAATAACGGCTTACTACATTTTGACTTTTTTTAATTTTTTTCGCGATGGCTCGTTGGCTTAGGCCTAATTCTCGAAATGCTTTTATTTTTCCCTTTTCTTCCTCGCTTAAAGATTTTCCGCGACCCATTTTCGTCGATAACCGGTAAACTCTATAAGGTTTATAAGCAGAACAAAATCTGAGTACAATTGACAGACGCAACTACACGTCAACTAAAGTTTTTGCTGTTGAACCTATTCAGATGAGCCAAAAAATGTTTGTGTTTTTATGAATGCATTTGGTCAAGCTAGCGTGTGAGAATAACGGTAAACTTTAAGACAAAATTTGTTTTCTCAAACTAAGCGTATAATGATGCTCTTTCATTACATATATAACATATAATGTGTCATTGCAATATATATGAAGAGAGTCTAACAGTAAGGTGACAACAAAGTTGAACTTATTCAGATGAGCGGCAGTGTATATATATTAGAGATGTAACGGATAGTGATTTAGCCGGATACCGGATACCGGATATTCGGTATGTAATAAGGCCGAATAGCCGGATATTCGGCGGCCGGATATCTGGCCGAAGAAATGCATACTGCGAAGCATACACTCATGTTTTATCCTCCAAAAAGAACTCAGCCATATAGCATGCTATGAGAATTACTCGCAGAGACCACAAATAGCATTCTATAAAAAATGTCTTTCTAAAAATTGCTCAGCTCTTAGCTGTGGATAGTATCCTATGGGCTATATTTTTTTTGTCTGACACTCATGTGTTTTCGACTGATGGCTGTGGAAATAGTAAGCTATGAAATGCCCAACCTACAGCTACATCTTATGTCAGACTATCGTTATTTCTTTCTATGAAAAATGACAAATGGTAGGCTATGATCTATGAAGTGTTGCTCGGGAGACGCGGCGTTAACTGGATTGGATGTGCCATGTACGGTAGATGAATGAACTGAAATTTGGAATGAACAAATTAAAGGGTAAAACGTAGTCGCGGAAATTCAGCGAGTGTGATCGGAACAGTTTTGAAATAAAAGATTTTTGTTGTATTTTACTACAACAACGACTATCCGGCAACTAGCCGGATACCAAGAGTCTATCCGGCAATGTGCCGGATATCAGAAAAGAGGCCGGATAGGCCGGATAACGAATACTAACCGGATATCCGTTACATCTCTAATATATATATATAAATTTTCGAGAGATATTCGAACCAGACCATCATTGTCGGGTCTCTTTTCGTCTCCCTACCACTAATATACCTTACCCAGAGAGACTCTCTGGATTTCTCCGGAGTTCTTCCCTGAGTTCGATTCCTAGTGTTAACGCTAGCATCTGTTTATGTGAGAGCTGTTTCATCCAATGGGCCTCGACCCAATTTTGTCCCAAGAATCTCATTCTTCTGCCAGCCAAAGCTGGACATTGACACAATATATGTGCCGCTGTCTCAGATTCCTCCAGGCATAGCTTACAAGTATCCTCCTCTCTAAGGCCCCTCTACCTTAAATGATACCCGAAATTACCATGACCTGTAGTTAACGCCACCACCCATTTCATTGTTCCTCGACTCATGCTTAGAACCTTTCTCTGAGTGGAGCAGGTCGGCCATTGTATTGCCATTTTAGCTTGTCTACATTGTTCCACGGTTGACCACCTTCTCAAGTGTTCTTCCGTGATCCATTTGTGAATCAGCTGTTCTACCATTCCTTTACCAATTGAAGAAATGGTTCTGGTCCCAGCTACTTTTTAGTTGATCCCTGTTTTGCAAGGGAGTCCGCCTTTTCGTTGCCGTCGATCCCTATGTGTCCTCGTACCCAAGTCAGTGTTACCTGATTTTTAGATGAACACTTGTTGAGCTTGAGTACACATTTCAGTGTCAGTGATGTTGTGATGGTTGTCTGCCCCATGCATCTAATCACCGCCTGGTTGTCCAGTGCTATTAGGATATTTCTTCCTTCCACCTGACTCTCAAGCAAGTAATCCAACGCATGCAGCAAAGCAATCATCTCAGCCTGGTATACTGAAGTGTGTTTCCCGAGGCTAATGTGACGGGCTAGTTCCAGATCTTCTGAAAAGATTCCGGCCCCCGCTCCGTCATCCATCATGGATCCATCTGTGAAAATCACGATTTCACCATTCCTCTTTTCTGGAAGTAATCCATTCTCAATACGAGTTTTGTGATTCCTTTCCATAATACGCACCTTTGTTATACCATCCATAGGCATGTTCAGTTCCCTAATCTCATTTCTGACAAGCTCCAGGATCTTCCTATGTCCATAGATTGTACCACTATTATGCCATTTCGCATCTCGATGCAGACGAAGTGCTGTTAGGGCCGCTGTTTTCTTAATAAATAAGTCTAGCGGTAAAATCCCTAAGATCACTTCCAATGCGCATGTTGGTGTTGTGCGTATTGCATCTGTAATTCCTATACATGCTAAACGCTGGACCCTATCCAGGTGCTTCTTAGCAGTCTTCTGGGAGGCTTTTGCCCACCATACAACCGAAGCGTATGTGATATTGGGTCTAGTAATCATCGTATACATCCAGTATGCTGACCTAGGAGAGAGTCCCCACCTCTGTCCACACACACGTTTGCACTGATGTAGTACCCTTTTTGCCTTCCGTACCTTCTCCTCAACATGGTGATTCCAAGTAAGTCCAGTATCTAGGTATACTCCCAGATACTTAACCTTCTTGGTCGTTGTTAGTTCAGATCCGAAAAGTGTTAATTAAGGGCTGAAATTCCAGATTTTTCCTCTTCCTAGTGAAGATTATTAAATCTGTTTTCTCCGCATTAATAGAGAGTCCTTGTTCCAGACACCACCACTCAACCACTTTGAGTGCACTCCTCATGATATCCGCTTATATTTTCCCTACTTATCTATTTAAATTGCAATAATTGGGAGCAAGATTTTTGTAGTTTGGATCGCTTACTAAGTTCTTTAGAGATTAACAATATTATGCTTATCGGTGATTTTAATGCCCGACTGGCGGACCAACAGATAGACAGTGATACGATTTTTTTTGGCGAGCAATTCGAATTAGTTAGGCATTCAAAGGATAAGGCCATGAACGGAAATGGTAAAAAACTGATAGCTGGGACATTTTAGGTGAGTTGACTTTTGTTGGAGGACTAGGTGCATCGGTTGCTGATTATTGTGGCATCAGTGGTAGGTGGTTTGAGAGGGTAGTTAGTTTTAATGTTGGTACATTAACTTTCTCGGACCATATGCCAATATCAGTTGCCCCGGCCATAAACAATTCACGTCCCGAACAAAACATTACTCTCTTGCCTAGACTTTTTGGGAATGAAAGAGAAAAGGAAAGTTATGAGACTAGACTTAATCAGTTTACCGTACAAACTGACATGAGTCAAGCAAGCACGAGCCACCAAGTTAATTCTTTTATTGAAGTTATATAAAACTCGGTCTCCTTTTCAGAAAGGAGGGACGTAGCTAAAGGAAAGCAAAAGTGGTTTGACAAAAACTGCGAGAAACCCAGAGCTAAATCGTTTAAACTCCTAAGACTAACAAGATTGAGAAATAGTGATTTTTTTCGCAAAGCTTAGGTATATCCGAGAAAATACGGAATATAAAAAACTATGTCAAATAAAGCGAAATGAGTACTTTTTAGAAATAGCACGAAACTTAAATGCAATTAAGGTTTCCTCTGTATTCTGGAAAGTAGTTAAGCAACTGAATGGGAACGAATTCAAAATTGGCAACAATTTGGATGCCCATATTTTGGCCGCCTATTTTAAAGAGCTACTCAATTCATTAGCAATTAAAGAACCAATCCAATTCGCTGAAAATTTCATGGTCTTTAGCTCTTTGGATCAGGATATCACCCTAGAAGAGATACGAAGTGTTTTACACAAAGCCAAAGACAACAAAGCGCCAGGAGATGATAGAGTTCCTTATGAATTTTTCAAAAATGCTCCGCACGCTTTTCTGAAGAATTTAGCAAAGACCAATTCAAACATATTGCATACATCTGAAGTACCTGAAAGTTTCAGAAAGTCAATTGTATTCCCAATACACAAAAAGGGGGACGTTAATAATGTTGAAAACTACAGGGATATCTCGTTTTTAAATGTGATTGCTAAAATATTTACAGGTATCATTTTAAAAAGACTTGAATGCTGGGTTAATCAGAATAAACTGCTTAACGAATTTCAAGCAGGATTCCGATCGGGCTATTCAACGACGGATCACATATTCTCAATTCAAAATATTGTAGATTATTACACTGAAAATGGGAAAAAGTTGTATGCAATACTTATTGATTTTAAAGCTGCTTTCGACAGTATTGAATTGATCGACGAGCGCTGTTCTATAAATTAAATCAAATGGGACTGTCAACTAAAATTTGAAATATGCTGAAAAAACTTTACGAGAATACTATGTCCGCGGTATGGGATGGTAAAAAAATGGAGTGCGTCAAGGATGTCTTTTATCTCCTTTGCTGTTTGCACTTTATAGGTATCAACGGTTTAGTTGACGCATTGCCAAACGGTATTAAAATTGCAGGACTTGTTATAAAATGCCTTCTATATGCTGATGACGTAGTTTTGTTTGCTGAAACTCCAGAAAGTCTTCAGCTCATGATAAATAAATGAAATAATTATTGTAATTTGTGGAATCTAACGATAAACGTATCAAAATCAAAGGTTATGATATTTAGAACAGGGCGTGGACTACATAGTAGAAATGAAAGGTGGTTTCTAAATGGGGAAAATATTGAAGTTGTGAATGAATTTTGTTACTTAGGAATGATTTTTACACCTCAACTCAACCCATAAAGCACTTTCAAAGTAAACTAAAGAAAGTGCATATAGCACTTTCGGCTATAAACTCAACCTAGCAAAACTTGTTTAGGAACAAAAATGTTGCTCATAGTGTAAAATTTAGAGTCTTTGATGCTGCATTGAGATCTATAATGACTTATGGATCTCAAGTATGTGGGTATCAGCAGTATGATGAGGTTGAAAAACTGCAACCGCAATCAACCCCTAATTACATGCTTTTACTTGAAACAGGCCTTCCCCCTATTTTTATTTTCACCTTAAAAATGCATACAAAAAAACATCTGCTGGTTTAAAAGATGGGAGGATATAACCGTGTTGTGCGGTATTTCAGTTCACTCTTGAGAGATACAAAATGCAGAAATGAGGGAAAAGTTCAGATGCATTATTCAAAATTTGGATACCAGGATTAGAGCAGATCAGATTCACGTAGATCTCTGTATCCAAATCTGGAATATAATCTGAACAATCTTAATTACTTCACAGACAAAATGAGTTTATATGAAATTGCTATAATTTATTTATTTAATTTAAATTTAATTTAAAGGGAGAGCTCGTTGACTTAAATTATAGGCCATATTTTAATGATAGAGCAACCTTTTGTTCGTTGTGTAACTTACAAGAACAAGAAAATTCCTTCCTATCAATATGTCCAATTTTGAAAGAAATAAGATTTGTATACTTAAAAAAAAACATAGGTATTAATCGAATCGGACTCCATAAGCATATTAAATGGAAAGAATTGGAAAGTTCTTGCCCAATATTGCTGTTACAAATATATTTACGCGATCAAACTACTTTATTAAATTTTAATTGGCGAAACAAAACGAAAACCAAAATTGCAGTCGCCACTGCCCGAGGGAAAAATTTCGCAATGACGAACTGTCACTTGCCACAGATTATTAATACCGAAGATCGCGAACTTTTGCAACCGCCGCACTGGAAAGTGTGCTGCGTTCGGCTTCGCTCAGCGGGTGGGTCGGGTTCGACGTTGATGTCGATCACTTGATCGAAATGATAATTTATGATGATTATTATTATTTTTAGTCAATTAATTTAATTCTGTTGGTTTAACTAAATGGGCGCCACGTAATTTTGTGGTAAATTACGAAACCTTCTGAAACCAAAGTAGAAGCCGAAGTATTTTGCCAATGAAAAAGATTACCACCGATGACGTAGGTATCTGGAATTGTAAAAATGAAACAACGATTTTTACCTCGTTATAAAGCTCCGTTGGAGCACGGTCTTTTATTGGGGGGGGGTTATGAAACCCAAAGCAACGAATTAGCCAAATTTCGGCGACACAAATTTATTTTTTTTTTTTTGAAGATGGCGGTTGGACCGTTAAAATGGCCCGCTATCGCATTGTCTCGAGTATGAAAATTATGAAATTAATGGGTCGCGTGTCCCGCATTCACCGGGATTTTATCGGAACAAAAGCCTACCGAGGTCGAAATTACAAAAGCCCTACACAAACGAAATTATAAATGCACTCTACTTATCTTTTATGCCCAACACCTGTTGGATTCCTTGTCCCTTTTCTGTGCTATTCTTCTGACAGCCCTCGATTCCTGTTTTTTTTTGTTTGTGACGAGTGTCCTTCTGACACTTTGTCCTCCTTAATCCTTTCTTCCTTCGTGATAAGAAAACTTCACACTTTTCTACAATCTACTCTACTAATTTTTCTCCACGAACTACTTTTCGTCGGAATTCTCAAAAAATTGCTCTTTCGCAAAAAAAATCAAAAAAACTTCTCAAATCAACTATCACAAAAGCTGGTCAGCCAAGAAGTGACTTTCCAAGATTTTGCCTTTGTTCGAAGTCGCTTGACTTCCTCACACACACACTCTCATACATTCGCTGGCATTAGGCCCCAACGGTGGGATTCAGCTTGGCATTCAGCGATGCCTCCCACGACCATTAACCACCACATTCATACACTCTAGCGGGCTAAACGGTCGTTATATGCGACACCAATGCGCTGCCGTAACCCGCTAGGCCTCTCAAAATTTCCAGTCACTCTTCCCTATATACTGGAATTCGCCTTGTAGGGGATCCTTCCAGTATATTTGGGATTAGCCAGCCGACTCCGAACAAATGGTCTATGTACATAGTGGACTCTCTTTTCGAGTCTCGCTTCTTTTTATATGTTGTCTTTGGCATATGGCCAAAGATAAAAAAGTAAATAGCTCGTGGAGGAAATTTGCGCCCGGCATTTTTCCCCACGATTAGTTAAATTAATAAAATTAAAGAAAATAAAAATAATAACCAAAAAAAGAAAAAAGGATAATGTGGACGATATTCCCCACCCGGATCTGAACCTCCCCGTGGGAATTTACCCAACAACCCCTCTAGAAAAGGACAAGGAACCATCAGGTATTGTTTGTTTACATTTTGTTTCGCGAATATTTAACTACCTCGGTGGACTTTCGCGCAGATTTGGGGGATGAGACTTGCTGATAGCAGGCCATTCCTTACAAATTTGTTGTGTTTTAGGGTGGGCCCTCGGCCGTATGCAAAGTGATCGCAGCATATATGGTGGTTTGGTGCGAATTGTTTTTGGTTTCGCTTTGTGTATTTGTGTCGTCTTTTTCGGTTCGTGTTGTTATGTGCTGTAGTATTTTTGTTGGTGTTGTATTGTTTAGGGTCTTGCGCCCTTAGCTTTCCACCCCTTTTGACCTGCTGCGATCGTCGACGATAGTTTTGTTGTTGTGTTTGTGTTGTGCTCGTCCTTAGTGATCTATGTTTATTCTCACGCACTCTTGGTGCGGGTGGTTTGTGTGGATTATCACGCACTCTTCCGTGCGGGTTGTTTTGAGAGGGTGTGATGTTACTTGGCCGTCCGCCTACACTACCCTGTTGCTCCTTCGTTGCTCCCTCGTCGGGGCATGGACTTAGGGATCGTCTTCCCTATGCCCATCGAACAAAACTCCCTACCGTGGTAGTGGTAGTTCTGAGATTGTGTCGAAGAGTGTCTTTTTTTGTCTCGGCAGCCCGCCTACACTCCTCTGCTGCTCCTTTGTTGCTCCAGCGGCGGGGTGATTTGCAAAAAGGGATCGTCGTCCCTCCACCCATCGAACTTGGCTTTTTGCGTCACTCGGATACTAGTGAGTGACGTTCGGTGGGGTGTTTGTGTTGGCCGTCCGCCACACCCTTTGCATAGACACGGTTTTGGTGTGTCTTTGCATCCCACGTTGGAGTGTCGCCTAAGGGGATCGTCCTCCCCCCACTCTTTCTCTCTACCAACCGCCTGTCGGTGTGGACATTTCGTATCTGTCGGTGGGAGTCTCCTGACGGCCCGTCAGGCTCACCACCCGACCGTATATCGATGTTTATCGACGGTTACGAGTCTCCCTTCCGTCCGAAGGGCTACGTAACCGGATTCTCCTTATAGTGCCACTCAGACCGTCCGTCTGGTGGCTTGTGACCGACCTGTCACACTCGATGACCTGTGTGGTAGCAACCTTAAGGCTCCAAGGAGGTGGTCCGGAGGCTGATGGGAGCCTCGGATGCCCGTCCACTTCCCAGGACCTTGGATGCTCAACCCAAGTAAAAAGAGGGACTATGGGTAGGAAAGAGAAGGAAAGAGAGCAGACCTTGTTGCGCTAAATTTTAACGCAACAAACCCCACCCTCACCTCCTAGGAAATGGGCTTGGTTTTCGAAGAAACCCAAACCATTTCCCGAGGTCTAGGTTAACGCCACGACATAGGAAACACATTCCCACCATTGGCCAAAACTGCCGGTCTAGACTTAAAAAACAAAATTCGAAAAAAACAAGAATCAAAAAAAAAATTAACTACTCTACTCTACTGGGACTTTTACTAGTCTAGCGGGCATCGTGATAAGGCTTAAGATCCTTCACGTGCCATGTTCCACGGTCTTTGCCGTTCTCATCTGTCAGCGTATATGTCCAAGGTGACACACGCTTATTTATCCTGAAGGGACCAATGAATTTCGGAGCCAACTTTGCGGCATAATAATTAGCGGCATCTGATAACGCGAAATTTCTGCGCCATATCAGCTCGTTCGGGAGATATTGGGTATCTCGCCGTCGGAGGTTGTAGGCTTTCGCGGACTTCTTGGCGGCCGCCGCTAACTTTCTACCTATATCTAACCTAAGCTCCTGAAATCGATGTTCTATGTTTTCCCTATCTACGTCCCTATCTCCTACCTCTACATTATTATCACCTGCAACTAAGTTCCTACTCGTTGAAGGTGTGTCCGTACTATCCGGACCTGTTTCCCTACTTTCATTGTGAAGACTTGTGGGAGCTACCTCTCGACCACAAGTCATCATGTCCCTACCAAAATTCGCATAATATGGCGAAATCCCTAATACGTCGTGTTGGGCCGTGCGTATCGCGCACGCTACTTTCGCCAACTGCGAGTCCCAACTCCTATGGTTTTCGGAGACATACGCTCTCAGCGTTGTCTTTATGATTTGGTTAATTCTTTCCGCAGGATTAGCCTGTGGATGGTAATGCGCTGTAAATCTAATTTGTGACGCGTACGCCTGGCAAAGCGCTTTCAATTCCTTGCTGCGGAACTGCGGGCCGTTGTCACATACGACCACTGATGGTACGCCAAATAATAGGAAGACGTTATCTTCCAGCTCCCTACATACTGCCTTTGCGGTAGCAGATCTCAACGCGAATAATAGGGGAAATTTAGTGAAATAATCGACCACAGTCAGAATGTAAACGAACCCCCTACTGGACTTGGGAAGAGGTCCTACCAAATCAACACAAATCATTTCCCAAGGCCTAGAAATACCTACACGTTCCCTCATTAGACCAGCTGGTTTCTCATTCACCGGCTTCACTTGTTGGCAAACTTTACAATTCCTAACATACCTAGTTATATCCTGTCTCATTTTAGGCCAATAGTATTTGCCTCCTACTCTAGCAAAGGTTTTCCGGACACCCATGTGTCCTGCTAACGGACTGTCATGGCAGTCTCTTAAAATCCCTAATCTACCTGATTTCCCTACAACTAATTTCCACTCGTCATTATCCTCGTGTACTACAATGTGGTTAGCTTTCACAAACTTGAAAAGCCGCCCATTGTCTACTCTCCACGCTGGATATGCTAATGGGTTCAACTCAACCGCTGAAATCATTTTCACCACCCAAGGGTCATTATCCGCATCCGAGATCTCGGCTACAACCGGAACTCCTCGCGACAACATGTCTGGGACCACATGTTCTTTCCCCTTGCGATGAATGATCTCAAAATCAAATTGCTGAAGCCTCACTGCCCAGCGCGCTAATCTACCCGACGGATCCTTAAGATTGCTCAGCCACACAAGGGAATAGTGATCCGTCACGACTGTAAACCGAACTCCTTCGATATACGGTCGCAACTTCTCCACTGCCCATAGCACTGCCAAGCATTCCTTTTCGGTCGTCGAGTAGTTTCTCTCACATCTGTTGAGAGACCTACTCAAATAACAAATTACCTTTTCCCCTTCCTCAAACTCCTGAGATAATACGGCCCCGATACCAAAATCTGATGCGTCGGTCTGCACCACAAAAGGTCGCTGGAAATCCGGGCCTGTCAAGATCGGTGCCGTAATCAAACATTCTTTCGCCTTCCTAAAACTTTCCTCACACTCATTCGACCATACAAACTTCCTACTTTTCTTTAACAAATCTGTTAAAGGCCTAACTAAAGTGGCGAAGTTTGGCACAAAACGTCTGTACCACGAAACAGTCCCTATAAAGCTCCTAACTTCCTTCACATTCTTTGGTGCAGGAATCCTAACCATGCTTTCCACCTTTTCCGGATCAACATGTAATCCGTTCCTATCAACGACGTAACCTAGAAATTTTAAAGACGGCCTACAAAAGTTACATTTTTCCCGACTAACTTTCAACCCCGCCTCACACAATAGCTTAAAGACCTCTTCCAGTATTTCAAGATGTTGTTTGAAACTATTGGTGACGATAATAATATCGTCCAAATACACGAATACGTGTGGCTCGAGATCGGCACCCAAAACGCTGTCGATAAACCGTTGCCACGTCGCAGGCGCATTATGCAAGCCGAAAGGCATTCGCTTGAACTGGAATAGGCCTCTATTCGGAACCGTGAAGGCTGTGAGCGGGCGCGATCCCTCCTCCATTGGGATCTGCCAATAGGCCGACTTTATGTCTAAAGATGTTAAAAATTTCGCGTCTCGAAGCTTATCTAGGGTCGTTGAAATATATGGAAGTGGATAAGCATCCCTATCTGTTACCTTATTTAACTTCCTATAGTCGACACAGAACCTAAACGAACCATCTTTTTTTCTTATAAGGACTATTGGAGATGCCCACGGACTGTTTGATTTCTCGATAACTCCCGCATCCAGCATCTCCTTTAGCTCCTTATCAATATGTCCCTGCATTGCCGGTGAGACCGGATAATAACGCTGTTTAATTGGTTCTGCCGACGTCCTAATCTTATGCTCTACCAATTGTGTGCACCCTAAGCCTTCTGGCATAACTGCGAAAATTTTGTCTACCAAAATTTCGAGTTGCCGTACTTCGGCCACGTCCAACTCGGACTTTTCCCTAATCGCTGAAATCGAGCCAACCATCTGTTGACCCGAGAAACTCCACACGCCCGATCTCAAATCCGGGACCACGCCCGTCAGTGCCCAAAAATCTGCACCGAGGATCATCACGTGTGGTAGAGCTGGTATAACCAAACACTCTAAGAAAACTGACTTCTGTTCCACAACAATTGGTAAAGACACCACCCCTAAAACATCTATCCCTGCTCCATCTGCTAATGCAACTGATTTTATGTTGCCTTTCTGTAAAACTAACCCTAAATCTTTCAAGACGTTCCATCCGTCCCTACAAATGATTGTGCGAGAAGCGCCCGAATCCAAAAGTCCTAACAACCTAATCCCATAAATTGAAACTCCTAAGTATGGTCGCCTATCTTCCCCGTTCCAAGGTAAAACCTAAATGAATTTGAAAACCTAACTGGTCACCAGCAGGCGACCTCTCTAATTGCGACGGCGCTCTTGTCCTGCTGACCCAAGAGACCGTTGCCCATTTCCCGAACAGCGCCGACAATCCCTACGCGACGTCCCTACTGCACCACACCCATAACAACGCCTAGGAGCGGAACAACGATTAGCGAAATGCCCTTCGCCATCGCAATTAAAACACCTCATTGGCTGTGGTGATCGACGCTGTTGGTTGTCTGAAGCGACAACTGAAACCCTTGGTTCATCCGAACCAATGTAGGCCAAATCCGGTTCCAGGAGATGCCTACCCCGAGTTGTTGGAGGTGGAGCAAACGTTTCCACATTTGCTCTCACTGTCTCCAATTTTCTTCCCAAAGCTACTAGATCATTGACGCACTTGGGCTCTGCCAGTCCAAGCTGCGTCTGGTAAAACGGTGCCAAGTTCCTTTGCAGGATCGACAGCTTCCTTCTCTCCGTGAGAGGATCGGAAAGTCTGCCGAACATGTTCTGCATCGTCGCTACGTACACCCCTATCGATTCGTCCTTCCCTTGGGTACTTCGTCGAATCTCTTCTAAAAGAAGATCATCGTAGTTGGGGGGAAGAAACTCAAGTTTCAGTTCCCTCACCAACTCTGGCCATGAGGAGATAGTACGCCTAATCGCCCTAAACCACAAAAGTGCCTTTCCCGTAAACAAATCTACCGACGACCTAAACAGTTGGGATTCACTGATCCCCCTAGCTTCCCTAAGCTCCTCGACTCACTCCAGGAAAGAGTTCACTGAAGCCCCGCAACGTTCCCCTGTAAATAAAATATTCCACTTGGAGAGATTTTCGGGTCTCTCCGAGCGGATATAAACCCTTTCGTCGGCAAATGCATCAGGGTTATGACCCCGTGCAGCCGCTGATGTAGATGGTTGTGTTTGTTGGTATTCTACCTGGGGTAGAACACTGCGTTCTTGCTGTTCTGAACGCTGTTGTTGTTGTTGTGACAGCTGTTGCTGTTTTAGTTTTTGCTGTTGTTCTTGAACGACTTGTTTGTCGTTAGTGATGGCGTCATCACCGCAATCACTCTCTTCGTCGTCGCTATCCTCTAATTCCCCGAGGATATTTACTAATACTGTTTTTAATTCCTTTTTTAACCCCGTCTCGTCTTCCGTAATAGCCCGAGACCTCCCTATCCTACTCGTTGCCCAATCTACCTTCGTCAGAATCTTTTTATACTCTGACGATCCCCGCTCAGGGCGGCTCGCTACGAGCGCTTTGATCTCCACGATCTTTTTTTCTACTGCGTCCCTATCCTCTTCAAAACTAAACGGATACGTGTCCGCTTGGACCACCGAACCGCGTCGCTCCATTGCCCTAGCTGCCCTCAGAGACTTGCGCATTGGGTCAACGTCGCCAACCGACAACCCTCTGCACTCCATCTCGTAAACTAGCTCGTCCCTAGATAACCTGTTTATTTCCATATCGAAGATTACTGTTAATAAATTCAAAAAGAAAGAATAACACCCAAAAAAAACAAACTCGATCGACGAAAGAATAAGAACAAATTAAGCAAAAATTATCCAAACAAATCAAAAACAAAAAAGAAGATTAACTCCAGAACCAAACGAAATTTAAAAAAAAATAATACAATTTTATGATGGCAACTCCGCCAATGTTCAACAATAAAGCGAAACAAAAAAATAATAATAATATATATAAATAAAAAAACAAAATATCCCAAATCGAAAAAAAAATAAAATCGAAATCACGGAAAAAAAATGATGGCAACCCTATACGATATATGATGTGTATATATATAATGTCGAGTATAATGTATATAAAAACAGAACAATAAATAACAATCCCGCTTTTGATATAACGCACTTGAATATCGGTATATTATATGTATGTATATGAAACCAATTAAAATTGGAATAGCAATTGTATATGCACTGTATTATGTATGATACTATGTATATTATTTATTGCTGGCAAGAAATAGCTTTAAGCCAAAGTAAAATAAAAGAGAAAAAAAAAAACCACCTACTTGTGTATTTCCCCCCCTGGGAAATCTTACTCAGCTTCGTTTGTATGTACCGCTTTTCCGAACTCAATCACCGCAACTTCCACAAAAATGTTTCCACTCACGCTAGGTATATACTATTATATAGATGTATTATCCACCAATTGAAATTTCGAATTAAATGAACCTAGAAAAAAACAATCCAAAGTAAAAAGAACTTTACAAGAAAACAAAACTTCCCTAAATACACAACACATCAATTAAACACAAGTCACGACTCGATCTGTCGTTGGAATTATCAATTTCCAATCGCACAAAAAAACAATTCTAAAATTGCCCCACGTTGGGCGCCAAATGTTACAAATATATTTACGCGATCAAACTACTTTATTAAATTTTAATTGGCGAAACAAAACGAAAACCAAAATTGCAGTCGCCACTGCCCGAGGGAAAAATTTCGCAATGACGAACTGTCACTTGCCACAGATTATTAATACCGAAGATCGCGAACTTTTGCAACCGCCGCACTGGAAAGTGTGCTGTGTTCGGCTTCGCTCAGCGGGTGGGTCGGGTTCGACGTTGATGTCGATCACTTGATCGAAATGATAATTTATGATGATTATTATTATTTTTAGTCAATTAATTTAATTCTGTTGGTTTAACTAAATGGGCGCCACGTAATTTTGTGGTAAATTACGAAACCTTCTGAAACCAAAGTAGAAGCCGAAGTATTTTGCCAATGAAAAAGATTACCACCGATGACGTAGGTATCTGGAATTGTAAAAATGAAACAACGATTTTTACCTCGTTATAAAGCTCCGTTGGAGCACGGTCTTTTATTGGGGGGGGTTATGAAACCCAAAGCAACGAATTAGCCAAATTTCGGCGACACAAATTTATTTTTTTTTTTTGAAGATGGCGGTTGGACCGTTAAAATGGCCCGCTATCGCACTGTCTCGAGTATGAAAATTATGAAATTAATGGGTCGCGTGTCCCGCATTCACCGGGATTTTATCGGAACAAAAGCCTACCGAGGTCGAAATTACAAAAGCCCTACACAAACGAAATTATAAATGCACTCTACTTATCTTTTATGCCCAACACCTGTTGGATTCCTTGTCCCTTTTCTGTGCTATTCTTCTGACAGCCCTCGATTCCTGTTTTTTTTTGTTTGTGACGAGTGTCCTTCTGACACTTTGTCCTCCTTAATCCTTTCTTCCTTCGTGATAAGAAAACTTCACACTTTTCTACAATCTACTCTACTAATTTTTCTCCACGAACTACTTTTCGTCGGAATTCTCAAAAAATTGCTCTTTCGCAAAAAAAATCAAAAAAACTTCTCAAATCAACTATCACAAAAGCTGGTCAGCCAAGAAGTGACTTTCCAAGATTTTGCCTTTGTTCGAAGTCGCTTGACTTCCTCACACACACACTCTCATACATTCGCTGGCATTAGGCCCCAACGGTGGGATTCAGCTTGGCATTCAGCGATGCCTCCCACGACCATTAACCACCACATTCATACACTCTAGCGGGCTAAACGGTCGTTATATGCGACACCAATGCGCTGCCGTAACCCGCTAGGCCTCTCAAAATTTCCAGTCACTCTTCCCTATATACTGGAATTCGCCTTGTAGGGGATCCTTCCAGTATATTTGGGATTAGCCAGCCGACTCCGAACAAATGGTCTATGTACATAGTGGACTCTCTTTTCGAGTCTCGCTTCTTTTTATATGTTGTCTTTGGCATATGGCCAAAGATAAAAAAGTAAATAGCTCGTGGAGGAAATTTGCGCCCGGCATTTTTCCCCACGATTAGTTAAATTAATAAAATTAAAGAAAATAAAAATAATAACCAAAAAAAGAAAAAAGGATAATGTGGACGATATTCCCCACCCGGATCTGAACCTCCCCGTGGGAATTTACCCAACAACCCCTCTAGAAAAGGACAAGGAACCATCAGGTATTGTTTGTTTACATTTTGTTTCGCGAATATTTAACTACCTCGGTGGACTTTCGCGCAGATTTGGGGGATGAGACTTGCTGATAGCAGGCCATTCCTTACAAATTTGTTGTGTTTTAGGGTGGGCCCTCGGCCGTATGCAAAGTGATCGCAGCATATATGGTGGTTTGGTGCGAATTGTTTTTGGTTTCGCTTTGTGTATTTGTGTCGTCTTTTTCGGTTCGTGTTGTTATGTGCTGTAGTATTTTTGTTGGTGTTGTATTGTTTAGGGTCTTGCGCCCTTAGCTTTCCACCCCTTTTGACCTGCTGCGATCGTCGACGATAGTTTTGTTGTTGTGTTTGTGTTGTGCTCGTCCTTAGTGATCTATGTTTATTCTCACGCACTCTTGGTGCGGGTGGTTTGTGTGGATTATCACGCACTCTTCCGTGCGGGTTGTTTTGAGAGGGTGTGATGTTACTTGGCCGTCCGCCTACACTACCCTGTTGCTCCTTCGTTGCTCCCTCGTCGGGGCATGGACTTAGGGATCGTCTTCCCTATGCCCATCGAACAAAACTCCCTACCGTGGTAGTGGTAGTTCTGAGATTGTGTCGAAGAGTGTCTTTTTTTGTCTCGGCAGCCCGCCTACACTCCTCTGCTGCTCCTTTGTTGCTCCAGCGGCGGGGTGATTTGCAAAAAGGGATCGTCGTCCCTCCACCCATCGAACTTGGCTTTTTGCGTCACTCGGATACTAGTGAGTGACGTTCGGTGGGGTGTTTGTGTTGGCCGTCCGCCACACCCTTTGCATAGACACGGTTTTGGTGTGTCTTTGCATCCCACGTTGGAGTGTCGCCTAAGGGGATCCCCCCACTCTTTCTCTCTACCGACCGCCTGTCGGTGTGGACATTTCGTATCTGTCGGTGGGAGTCTCCTGACGGCCCGTCAGGCTCACCACCCGACCGTATATCGATGTTTATCGACGGTTACGAGTCTCCCTTCCGTCCGAAGGGCTACGTAACCGGATTCTCCTTATAGTGCCACTCAGACCGTCCGTCTGGTGGCTTGTGACCGACCTGTCACACTCGATGACCTGTGTGGTAGCAACCTTAAGGCTCCAAGGAGGTGGTCCGGAGGCTGATGGGAGCCTCGGATGCCCGTCCACTTCCCAGGACCTTGGATGCTCAACCCAAGTAAAAAGAGGGACTATGGGTAGGAAAGAGAAGGAAAGAGAGCAGACCTTGTTGCGCTAAATTTTAACGCAACATTGCATTAAAATAAATAAATAGGCGGCGCAACAGGCGGTAGACACCCAAGGCCTAGCTTCTCGCAACCATTCGTTTTGTGTGAGTTTCTATTTTTAGAACGAATGGAAGGGACCTACAATTTTATGCCAAGTCCGAACGGCTAAATTGAGAAGCTTTTTCAGGACAGTCATACTCTCGGACGTTTGTCAGACGTTCGCGAGAGGTGGCGCAGTAGAAAAAACCTTAAGATGTAATTTGTGTTTTTCCGGGGATCGAACTTGGGATCCCTCGCACAGTAGTCCAGCACACTAACCACTGCGCTACTGCGCCCAATATTGCATTGAAGCACTCAATTACAGAAACGATTTTATGACTCAGTAAGAGATTTGAATCCAAAAAACGAAAAAAAAAAAAAAAACATTTTTGCTGTGCAATTTAATTCAAAATTTCAAAATATAAGTTATTCAACAGTAACTAGTTATGTTATTTATTTTTTATTTTATTTTGAGTAAAACCAGTAAAATAGATTATAAACTTATTTAATTTCTTAATATTAAGAGGTATATTTTATAATTTTGTTAAAGAAAAGTTGGCATCTTGCAGACGGTTTTAAAACCAAGGCCATAATTTATTTTTTAAATATATAATGGTTAAAATTGCTTGTGATTTGAAAATGAAACAATTCTTTCGGGATTTTCGGGATATTAGGTTTTCGGGATTTTGGTTTTTCGGGATTTTGGATTTTCGGGATCGTGTCCCCAATCCGGTCTAATTATCTGATCGTTTAATGGGTTTTATCGAGTTATTCCTCTCTAGATCCGTTATGTTCAGTCGAAAGCAGTGGCACCTCGTGCAGGATGTGGCTCTTCACCACGTATAACGGTCTTAAGGTGCTAGTACACGGTATGTATTGAGTCACTTATATTTGTGGCTCTGACGTCACCAGATAAGGTACACATAAGGCACACATTTCGTTTTTCATATGTAGCGCGGTCGCTACATAAGAATAACCAACAGGTTGGCTGTTGGTTATTCGTTTATGATGATGCTATCCGCGACAAAAAATGGCTTTTACTATAACTTCTGTTGATCGTACGGAAAAAAGTTGCTTAACATAATTTTTAGTAAATTTCTCAAAGATAAAAATTTCATAAAAAAAATGAAATTTTATTAAGTCAAAATTTTGAGAAAGACATTTTAAGTAAAAAAATTTAATAACTTATTTTCAAAATTTTGAGTTTAAGGAGCCATTACTTTTTTGTAGCTGCCCAGATATAACCGAAGTGCCTTAGACTTTTATGCGCTACTTAATTGTCTTCCCAAAACGCCCAAAACAATTTTTGTACCTATAATAGTTTAGAAGTTATAGCGTTTTAAGTGGTGACACCTCCAAATTAGAGGTCACCTACTTTGATGGGCTATAACGGGAAATACGATGAAAATAGACCCCCCCTGCCATACAATTTTTTGTTCGGCATAACTTCAGGAATCTTCCCTTAAAGGATTGTCTTTCTTAACTGGGACACCCTGTATATATGTGTCGTGCTACATACCGTGTACTAGCACCTTTAGGCAATCCCATTAGGAATAGCCACATGTATCTGTCCAGAAACCTCGCCACCGCACATACGACAAACATATTCCCGAATCTGAGTAAACAATTGTTGTATGTGCATTGTGCTCAATATAAAGTGCACATACGACATTATTTTCCCAAATGAATATATATATTAACCTCGTTAATTTGGAATGTTTGGGGGGAAGGTCAGTCCGAATAAACGAATTTTCCGAATTAATGAGAGATTTTTTTTATGCACTCAAACGCGTTCCTAATTCATATTGATGAAAAAATGCAAGAATATTAAACCAAAAATTAGTTTAATAACACAAAAGATTGGAAAAAATACATAAAATGTATTCTAATTCATTTTTGTAACTATGTCAATGGTACTGGTGTTTTCCCAAACAACATCTAAATGTGGATTACCGGGATTCCCCCAATATCATGATTTGTTCCGACTTCTACATATTTGAGATCTATTTGCTACCTATACATACATACCTATACGTTTTCAGTCATTGCGTTATTTATTGTTTTCTAATTTAATTTAATTTATACATAAAAAAATTTAATACCAACTCTCTTTTATTCGGAAAAATCTCTTTAATTCGGAAAAAAATATATAAAATGTTTGCACATACCACAAAAATACTACTGAACTAAACGTTAGTGTATGCAAGTTACATACGACATAATGGCAACTAGTTATCTTGAAAACTAAGGTAGCTAGCTTTCAAAAAACGGATTTCAGAATATGATGAAAAATACAGAATTGTAAAAGTAAAACTGCATTTCAATCTCAAAACCCCCAATTTTGCACATACCTATACGACATTTATTTATCAGAGCGACGATCATATATGGAAATTCACTTTTCATTTGGTCCATATTTCGTAAAATTTGGTTTTAAAGATAATGCCGTCCTCGGTACTAAGAAAGTGATGATGATTTGGATTTCCAACGACATTCCAAAGAAAACAGACTTTCTCGCCTATTAAGTATAGGTACCTACTTAAGATAAGATCTTATACAAATCTTTATTTAATTTTATTTCTTTCTAACAGATACGTAAACAATTTGAAGACATGTACGGATATGAGACATGCAACATAGACAGCATTGAAGACATAGGAAACCAACATTTCAGACAAACGGACAATTTGTTTGCTCCAATAACCGTAGTTGTAGCACATTTTATACATAATAATGAGGCCGTGGAAGCTATGGAAATACAAAAGTAAGATTTATTTTTCTTATGAATGATCGATAAATCTGACATTTCGTCAGATGTCAATAATTTAACCCTAGAAGGGTAATCTTCGTCGATTTGACGAACAACAATTAATTTTTTTTTTATTTTCTCTTCGATCTTTATTCCGATCGCATCTTCTCTCCGTGTCACACCAGCCATCTCTAAGGTCTTATAGTTTGTGTAATTTCCTCGAAAAAACTGATTGGGTAAGTCTTGTTTTTATCGAAAAATGGCGCCAATGTTCGTCGAAAGGACGAAGATTACCTTCTACGTAATTAATTAACGAACAAATAAGAGAGGACAACGTAGATGCAATAAATGTAAAGAAAAGGGAACAATTTTACATATTATTGTCCTTAAAAAAAATGGCACTTGACCAAGTTGTAGATCATACGATACGTACAAGGAAAGCATATGCGGGGAGAATAAAGTTGAGCTTTGTAACAAATGCCCAAAATGAATTATTTTTTTTTTTGTGATATATATTATTTTTGTTCTTCAATCAGTTAAAAAATATAATGATTTTATGTTATATTATTTTCTTATTTTTCTATTTTCTATAAAAAAAAAGTTCGAACTGATCTCAAAAAACAGTGGTTCCAACACATTTTTCAATATAAAGGCAAAACTTTTTTAAAAAAAATGTTTTTTTGATTTTTTGAAAAAGAAATGGTCTGTTAATATCAACTATTAAAATTAACAAGCATTTTGTGCACACTTTTCGTAAAAATTGTACTTAGTCCAATATTACTTCGTCGATTCGACGAATTACTTTTAATGTACTAAAAAATATGATTACCTTTCTAGGATTAAACGACTTTTTGGGAGATTTGTTAGGAATACATTTCTGTTCACTCATTACAGTCTATATTTAAACATGCAAGCATTTAATTTAAATAGTTACACCAGAGTTATAGTTATTTCAGATCTTGATTTTTATTTATTAATTCACATTTTGCCAGTGGAAGCCACGTTCGCGCTCCACACGAAATTCATGTGTGACGTCTAACCTGCAAGCGCTTCCCAAAAATACTCGCCACGTGTATCGTTTTTGATTCCTTTCGGCGAAGCAGAAATATAAGCGATACTTACAAGAATCCGCCAATTTGCCCGATCGTCCAGACCAGACACCTGTGCACTTGTGCAGTGTGCATAATTACTGCACTACTAAAAATGCCCGGATTTGACAAGAAACCCAGAAGTGACCCAAGCAACAGCACACATATTTTAGTTTGTAGTTAGATTATAGTTTTAGTTTTAGTTGATTGGATTGAGCCTTCTGAACAGTCTTACAATTTTTTTTTTTTAATTTCATATTTTAGTTTTAAGACAGGAAAAAGTACACACAGGTAATGCCATTAGACAATACATAGATGGTTACATTTCGATATCTAATTAACATTCTTTCAAACAGCAACAGGACAAACGATTTTGTGCGCACAAGAACGGAGTCGACCAGCTTTAAAACAAGAACTTAAACAACCTAATAGATATCAACACATATTACCCTGGTACTTATTAGTAAGTCCTAATCATAAGCATAAGTATTTTCTTTTGGCCAACACGTACTACATTTTTTTAGTTTACCTACTTTCATTTTGAATTTTTTTCTTTTTTCTTATACATAACTATTACACTCACCAAATACCCAAATTTTTGAAATACATACATTCCTATTTTAAATTACCAACATATAAACTACGAAACATCCATACAAAACTTACACAAACTTTTGAATAGTACTACCATCGTCAAGTGAATAACTAGTTAAGATCTTTTATAAAGCCCATTAAATATTTTGGATACGATTTTTGTTTGTTTGCATTAGTGAGCTATAATGCTTCAGTTCTTTATTCTTACATAAGAAGCGCTCTGAAAAATTTATAAGGATTTAGTTAGCTATTAAGTTTGATAATAAACCCTGTATAGAAAAATGAATTTCATTTTTGATTCGACGATCATGATGTGGTAAACCGTCTTTTGGCGATGGGCGGCATCGACGGGTAAAGAAGGTGAAGTAGCGGCGTAACACCGAATCATAAAGGGGCTACCTATTCTATAATCCGGCGACCGGTAGCCATGGAGCAGTTGATACAATCAGCTGTTGCGGGTGGGCATAGCCGAATGTGCAGCGAGAGCATATACCGCTGCATAGGCAACGACAACTGACTTTTCTCTTTCTCTTATTTTTTTTTGTGCTTTTTCTCTTTCTTTTTTCTTTTATAGCACCTACTCTCTCCTGTTTATTATAATCTCTGTTATCATTTCTCTATCTTTCACATCTTATACAAGGACAGGCTGAAGACATAAATTCTTCTCTCTATTTTTTTTATTATCCAACATCCTGACATATATAACTGGCACGATAATTTATTTTGTATAGAGGTTAAAAGCAGAAAGAACCACCCCGACGACTATCAGCCCGGCTATCCACAAGCGTGCCAAACTCTGTTTCAAAGGATTTTTAAACACCTATCCCTCCCCTCTCGCTACAAAATTGGCGCCCAAGACATTAGGCCCGATGTAAAAACATTGTAGCCGTGACAAAGCGACTTAATATTTTCCAAAAAGATACAGCAGTACTATTCACCACCTAATTCATAGTTGCGACACGAGTCTGTTTGCGGACACTCGTGAATTATAGCTGCAAATCCTTCGTCTTTTCTACATTTTGGTATCATTTTAATTACACTCGTCCAGAACCTATAATTTTCTAATGTATCCTAGGAGTCTGGCTTTATAAGGATTTTACATCGTATAAGCTAGTTGCACTAGGACATTTTTAAGATTTAATGTCGACGTGTTTGTGTTTGTTAGACTTAAGATGTTCATCTATGAGAGCTTACAGTATCAGCTTTTAGCAAATCGTAATTGGCCATAGATAGATGCCTAAGATTATCCTTCTAAAACACAATAGTTCATTATTGTCAAAGTGTAGAGTCTGTCCCTATAATTTCACCTTCTTCGTTTTATTAAACTATCAATACGCTACGCCATTTTCACTTCACTAACTTTACCAAGATCGCCAAATCATTTATGATTATTTAGACCTTCATCATTACACACACACACCTTATTCTTTTTCTTGAGAAAAAACAAAATCAACCCAATTTCACAAATTGTAATCTTTATTATCAATAATCGAAAACATTTAAATATGAGTGAGAAACAAAACAACCCAGGTGCTATACCGAAACAAAAGCGTGCAGTAGTATTTGATTAAAATAGACACAACATGCAAACTCGCAATCGTGGTCTAATTTTCGACACTCCAGAAACGATGCCTCACGCCAATAATATCAATCCCGTACGTCATTCTCCTCCACGTAGAAGAAATATAAATAATTCGACCGATTTTAGATCTCCTAATAATGATAGGATTCTTAATAGAAGTTTAAATCAACTACAAAATCTGAGTCTCGAGAGCACAGCGTCGTCGCCTGGCATTTCACTGGCAAGTGCTATATTTACAACTGTTTCCACTAGTGCAGTGACAACAATGACATATGCAAATTCTGCTCTCCCTATTATGTCTGCTTTCGCAATCGAGTCAGCTAATCTCCATCTCACAGTGCATGTGTCAAATGCATACAACGGTGATAACAGGTCGGCTGCATGGTAATATGATAATATGGCAATGGTAATATACACCAATCTTCGATTAATCAGTACTCAACTAGCCCTCTTCATACACACATAAAGAAAGTGGTAGATGCTAGTTTGAATGAAATGCAAAACGCACTATTTAGGGACCTACCAAATTTGATAAAACAAAACGTGGAGCAAAGCATGAAGTAAGTGTTAGTTCAAAAAGTTCCACAAAATATAAATTATAACAATCAAGCACAACAAATTCCTTTAGCTCGCCCAAAAATTTCTAATTATCAGTTAACAAGAGAACATCATGACAGATCAGGTAATATTTCGTCTAGTTCAAGAGTTGATATTGGTGAGAACAACCGTTTTGTTCCTCCAAATGAACGTGCGCCGGCTGCGTCGTTGTTTAATAATTTCAATGATAATAATCTGCCTCTTTGTCTAGATGAAAGAAATCAAATTCCTTATTATCCGAATGATAGACCGAATAACCGACTATTTGAATTGGATCGGTGGGGTATACGGTTTGATGATATCGCAAAAGGCATGTCTATAGAAGACTTTATTTTTCGAGTAGAAGTACTCAAATACAACTACAATTGCCCGTGGTCAGAAATAATTCGCAATTTTCACCATTTATTATCAGGCACCGCACAGGACTGGTATTGGCAGTACCTGAGGAGTAATCAGGGAAGTGATTGGCCATTACTTCGTGCGGCCCTGCTAAAACAGTTTAAGCAACATGAGAACGACTTTGAGATTCTTAAGCAAATTATGGATCGAAGGCAGATGCCCAATGAATCCTTCGATGAATTTTACAAGATTATTCATCTAAAAAGTCAACTTAGGGATCCCATTCGAGATCAGGATCTCATAAAATACTGAGGAATAATATAAATACAAGACTGATGAACTTCATCTATCCTATGAGGATAGATTCGTTTGAACAATTTCGAGATGAGTGCAGGCGAACAGAAAAGATGCTACAGTTGAGATATGGTATTATGCAAAATCGGATGTATGGTAATAGAATTATTCACGAATTGCATAGTTTCGATGAAAATTTATCGGACGTTTGTTCAGACTCGTTTGAAATTGTTTCAGCGGTTTCTTTTGACAATCGCTCGGCCAATCCCGATAATAAAAAGGTAAACGCAAATATCGCTTGCTTCAACTGTAAGCAAGTTGACCATCTTTTTGTTCATTGCCGGTCACCGGTTCAAAGGCTTTTTTGTTATCGGTGTGGTACTGAGAACCACACGGTACTAGATTGTCCCAAGTGTAACCCTCATAAGGGAAACATGAGGTCGAACGTGGTGAGTTCTGGGCAGGCACGTTCGACTCAGACGACCCCGGACCAATGAAACGAAATGCCTCCACCAACACTTCACCAAACTTACGCGACTCCGATCCTGATGTAATTGATAATGAAAAACTTATCCCTTATAATTCAAAAAGCAATGGGATCAGCTCAAACCAAAGGGAATTACCATCTCAAAGCCCACCACTTTACAAATTATCTTTCGAAGAGAGATTGCAAAATTACAATCGAGTTCGAAACAAAATATTTAACTTAGAACAAGCGAAGAGTTTACCAACGTCTCATTAGTGAATCTTTCCTTGGAGGTAACATTCAGGATATAAGGCCTTACGCCAATATCGTATTAAAAGGGAAGGAAATCAGAGGACTTTTGGATAATGGCGCCTCGATTTCTTGTTTAGGAAAAGGGTGTATCGAGTTAGTTCAAGGACTGGATATTCCAATCATTAAATTTAATTCGGCGGTAAACACAGCGGACGGAAATGGACAGAAGATAGTGGGACGTATATCGGTTTTAGTTGATTATGGCGATACCATAAAACCACCCGATCTCTACCTGGTTCCAGGTCTCATTCAACCACTCTATCTAGGGATAGACTTCTGGTCCAAGTTTCAAATCGCTCCGAATTTAATTAGTGAGGTTTCTTCAGTCTTGACTAACGAAGAAAGTGCGGTTGAGAAGCCTAAACATAACCCACCGATGCACGACCTTACCCTCGAACAAGAGGGCCAACTAAAAACCGTGATTTCTCTTTTTCCTTCATTCGCAAATCTTGGCCTAGGAAAAACATCTTTCGAGAAGCATATCATAGACACCAATGAAGCTGACCCGGTAAAGCAGCGCCATAACCCGGTGTCACCAATCATTCAAAACATAATATATGCGGAGCTGGATCGCATGCTCTCTTTGGGTATTATTGAAGAGAGTCAAAGTGCATGGAGTTCTCCTATAGTCCTTATCCGGAAACCGGGTAAGAATAGACTATGCTTGGACTACCGCAAAGTGAACACCCTCACCAAAAGAGATGCGTACCCGCTACCGCATATAGAGACCCTCCACCGTCATGCCTTTTGGGTTGTGTAATGCACTCCAAAGGATGTGCCGGTTAATGGATAGAGTGATCCCCAGTGCATTAAGGGAAAACGTGTTCGTCTATCTTGACGATCTCCTTATTATTTCGCCAGATTTTAGTAACCACCTGTCGGTACTGAAGCAAGTAGTTGAATGTTTGAAGAATGCGAACTTGACTATCAATGTTGAGAAATCGTTCTTCAGCTTCAAAGAACTTCGCTACTTGGGATATATAATTTGTCAAGGACACATTAAGCCTAACCCAGACAAAGTATCGGCCATACAAAACTTTCCAGTTCCAGCCACTCAGAAATAGGTGCGACGATTTTTGGGTCTCTGTGGTTTTTCTTCAATAGCATCACTATTGACCGATACCTTGGAGAAGGGAAACAAATTTGAGATGTCTCCTGATGCAATGACCTCGTTTGAAGCGTTAAAAAGTGCTTTGCTTTCGGCACCCTTGTTGAGCAATCCGGATTTCTCCAAAAGATTTGTTATCCAATGCGATGCTTCTTCCAAAGGAATTGGTAGAGTATTAATACAATTCGATGAATTGCTTACTTTCCCGAAAAACTGAACGCCTGCCAACAAAAATATAGCGTTACAGAACAGGAATGTTTAGCAGCAGTAAGAGCTGTGCACAAATTTAGGCCATACGTGGAGGGTACTTCATTTACCATTGTCTTGTCACAAACCATGCGAGTCTAAAGTGGCTAATGTCCTTAAAAGATCTTGGTGGTACACTCGCCCGCTAGTCTCTGAAACTCCAAGCGTTCAACATTGAACATAGAGACGGCGCACATAACATAGTACCTGATACGCTAACGAGGGCGTAAGTGGAACATTTTTCAGAAGTAAACGAAATAAATAATTTACCAGATCTAACATCGCCTGAGTTTAGGAACACCGAGTATTTAGACTTATTGGCAACTATTAGGGAAAATCAGGACAATCTTCCAGACCTAAAAATCGTTGACAATTTAGTGTTTAAGCGAGTTTTTCCCAGTACCAGTGACTTTGAGTATAGGGATTCTGAGTGGAAACTGTGGATACCGACTGGTTTGACACAATCCATAATCGAAAAGTATCACAATCCCCCAAACTGCTCACACGGAGGAATTCGCAAAACGCTAGACAGAATTAGAGAATCATTTTATTGGCCAAATATGGTCATACAAGTTCGGAATTTTGTTTCAAAGTGTGAACAATGCAAAGAAAATAAGGCTCCAAATTTCACATTAAGACCACCTATGGGAAACCAACAATCAGTAGAAATCCCCTTTCAAAAGATCTATATTGATTTTATGGGCCCATATGTTCGCACCAAAAATGGCAAACTTTTCATTTTCGTTGTTTTGGACCAGATGTCCAAATTTGTCTTTTTGAAGGCAATGCACAAAGCCACCTCCAAACAGGCTATTGAATTCTTAGAGAAGGAAGTCTTCCAAAAGTTCGGGGTACCCGAGTTTTTGCACAGCGACAACGGGAAACAATTCGTTTTGCAAGAATTCGGCAACTTTCTAGCTAAATACGGTACTAAGCATATACGGAATGCAGTCTACTCTCCACAAGCGAATGCTTCGGAGAGGGTGAACCGCTCAATACTATCAGCCATAAGAACGTATCTTAAAGATGATCAAAAGGAGTGGGATGTTCACTTGTCAGAAATCCAACAAGCCCTGTGTACTTCGACACACCAGTCTACAGGCATGTCCCCGTATTTCGCCATATTTGGTCGTCATATGATCATGCATGCTTATAAAATAGCACAGAAACTTAGAGCGTTAAGTGACGACGAAGTTGAAACGTTACCTAATTCGAACGCATTGCAATTAGTGAGATCGAAAGTGAAAAACAATTTACTAGAAGCATATAAGCGAAGTGCTAAAAGTTTAACTTGCGGTCCGCAACTGAGTAATGCATCTAAGCATTTTAATGCAAAACTTTGTAAAAAATTTGTAAAATGTAGAATCGTTAGACAAATGGGACGTTCGTTGTATGAAATTGAGAACAGCCAAGGCAAATCCGTTGGGGTTTACCATGCCAAATATTTGCGGCATTAGATCTTTAATATATTTTTTTCTCTTTTCTTCAACTCGTTCAATTATACTAGCAAGACATTTTCAAACATCAGGGTCATGGGTCGAAAACCTATTGAATCTGACCATCTTTGAAAAATAATAAAGCAAAGGAATGGATAAATGAAGGAACATCTATGGATCTGTTTTTCATGTCTTTGACTCCAAGTGTGGTGACAAATGCATGCCTTTGTAGCATATCCTCCTATTGTATTATTTATTTGTTTATCATTTTGTTTTGTTATCAGAAAAAAAAATTAACCGACAAATTTAAACTTTAACCTGACATGGCACGCATTTCCAGAGCCACTGCACTATTAAATTCACTGAACGAAGGAAATAGATCGTGAATAAAATGTCAGATAGGTTGGATATGTCTATTGCATATAAGCATGTGCTATCACGAACTATCTTTCTATTCCTTTGTGACAGTGAGTGCGGTAACCACTAATTATCAGTGTTGCCACTAAAAAAAAGTGAATCCGGTCAAATCTGACCGAATGACCGGATTTTTATTTTCTAAATCCGGTCAAAAAATCCGGTCAATAGTTAAAATGAGAAATTTTGACCTGAAACCCGGTCAAAAATAGAAAATACCTATACCTACCTATACAATTTTTATGTTAGCGCTGCATTATCGATGTTTAGAAAACGTTTTTATAATATGTGAATCTTGAGTTTGTGAACTTGTTTTTTATTTCGTTTGTTTAAAATTTATTGAAACTAATTTTTCAGTTTATATGACATGTTTTAAGTTCTGAAATACACTTTTAGTGCATGATCATACACGCCTTCCAATGAACGTCGTGTCCAGCGACACAGGTAGATTTTGAGTGAGTAGATAAAGGAGAATGGTAGATAGCATAGAAAATGCACAGAAAATCCACTTTCAGAAGATACAAATCTTCATTTGATATTTGCGTTGATAGAGTGAGGACGTCAAAAACGTCAACGTGCCAAATTTTATTTCATTGCAATGACGACGCCTGGTTTTTGTGTATAGCCAAATCGTTAATGGAAATGAAAGTCATGAGAAGATGTGTGTGGCCAGGCCATGTACTAAGGCCGTGTCAATAATTAAATACATAATTAAATAATTATTCTCGGATAATTTTCTGACACTTGAAAAGAGTAGTTCACCAAACTCCAATCTGAGATTTATCGAATTTCACACTCTAATTAATTCAAATTCATTGTTTAATTTCCTCTTTAACATTCTAGCAAAAGAAAACGTCAAGAAATTAGCCTATAAGATAATTTATTATCCTGCTCCCGGAGCAGAATAGGGCAACTTAATTTTTCCGGTCAAAAAAGAGTTTTCCGGTTAAAATCGTTTTTCGTTCCGGTCAAAAAACGGTTAGGCCGGATTTCAAAATTTTCTCCGGTCAGAGTAAAGAGATTTCGGTCAGATATGACCGGAATCCGGTCAGAATGGCATCACTGCTAATTATTAGTGAAGTAGATATATTTTTGGTAGCAAAGTACACTTTTGCTTTAAAATTGAAAACATCCGATAGAAAAAAAAAACAATCATAACTCGAAACAAGTAAAAGTGTTATCATCGGCCTGGCCGATGCTTTGATACCCTCCACTTCATAAAAGTCATGCAAAATGTTTGCCATGCCATATTGGTTTGGTATAGGAGGTACCAAAACTACTTGACCGACATAGCCCATTTTCAAAACCAACCTGACGACGATAAAAAGAAGTCCTCTCACAAAGTTTCATTCGCCTAGATCGATTCGTTTGGACGCTATAATGCTTTCAACAGACAGAGAGACACATGGGTCTAATAGTGGTTTTCTATGGGAGGTACCAGAACTACTTGACCGACATAGCCCATTTTCAATACCAACCTGACGACGGTAAAAAGAAGTCTTCTCACAAAATTTCATTCACCTAGGTTGATTCGTTTGGACGCTATCGTGGGTTCAACAGACAGACTGACGGACAGACAGACGGACATGGCTAAATCGATTCAGAATGTGATCGTGATTCAGAATATATATACTTTATAGGGTCTCCGGTGAATCCTTCTTGGCGTTACAAATGTAATGACAAAGTGAATATGTATATACCTACCTTCCTGTGGAGGGTATAAAAAAAGTGAACAAAATACTACACAAAAGCACGAAAGTGCTTCTTGGGATAATTGGTAAAATTATCCAGCGTACAAAAACGCATGAATTATATCTGCTGCTATCCCTTCTCATTAGCGTAGCGCTCCTAAAAACCCAAAGCGCAACACCCACTCGCTGTCACGAAAAGATTCAATCCTCCCAGTCCCCAATATATGGTGGGAGAGCATTGTAATCAAGGTTTGCACGTGCTTTGCTTCACGCTTCTCAAGTCACCATCTCTGAAAAGCAACGACTATCGCCAACAAAATAACTAAATCACCCAATCCTGCTAAAACAAAATCAATCACCGAATTCACATTTTGCCAGCACGTTCGCGCTCCAGACGGAATTCATGTGTAACGTCTAACCTGCAAGCGTTTCCCAAAAATACTCGCCACGTGTATCGTTTTTGATTCCTTTCGGCGAAGCAGAGATATAAGCGATACTTACAAGAATCCGCCAATTTGCCCGATCGTCCAGACCAGACACCTGTGCAGTGTGCATAATCACTGCACTACTAAAAATTCCCGGATTTGACAAGAAACCCAGAAGGCCAGAAGTGACCCAAGCAACAGCACACATATTTTAGTTTGTAGTTAGATTATAGTTTTAGTTTTAGTTGATTGGATTGAGCCTTTTTTTTTTTGAATTTCATATTTTAGTTTTAAGACAGGAAAAAGTACACACAGGTAATGCCATTAGACAATACATAGATGCGTAAATTTCGATATCTAATTAACATTCTTCAAACAGCAACAGGACAAACGATTTTGTGCGCACAAGAACGGAGTCGACTAGCTTTAAAACAAGAACTTAACCAACCTAATAGATATCAACACATATTACCCTGGTACTTTAAAGCAAGTGTACCTACCTACCAGTGGCGTGGCGTGAATAATTTGAAATGGTAAGTCGAAGTCGAAAAATATCAAAATGTCAAAGGGAACATGTGGTAGGTATACAAAACCTACAAAACTTTAGTTAATTGTTTAAAGCCATAAAATCGAAAACTCCAGGAAGAAATTAAATGAATGAAGATATTTTTTCATCTTGATTCAATAGTGCACAACTTTCATATTTCGATTTGTTCAATAAATCCAAAAAATAATTGCGTGTAAACGTGATTTATATCTTGTCTTATAACATTGTCTTTTATTTCTACATAAAGGTTCTTGAAATGTGTGTTTAAATCGAGCATTCGGGATTTTTGTGGAGGTCCAGCAAAATCATCTACTTAATCTTTGAAACATTTCTTCAAACGTATTTAGGTGCCTACGTAGATCATAGCCAGCCAAGACTCAAAACACTTGATTTCTCACTTAGCGACTTGTTTATAAACTTTATAAACACATCAGTTTGTTTATTTTTTAGAAGATACTTACAAAATTCACCAAATAACTCGGAGAAAAGCGTGTTATTTTATTGCATAAGAAAGCGGCCAGAGGATACTCCCCTCAGAAAAACTCAGAAAATCATTAGGAAAAAAAGGGAACTGACTATGACTACATCACAGCGTCAGCGCAGCGATAGGAGATACACACACAATTCAAGTTCACCAAATATATCGGCGGTAAGCGTGTTATTTTCCAGATATACTCAATTACACCACAGCGCAGCGGTAAAAGATACACACAAAACCCACCAAATAACCCGAAGAAAAGCGTGTTATTTTTTTGCATAAGAAAGCGGGCGTTGATCAGAGAGGATCAAACTCAGATAATCGCAAGTGTACAAAAGAGAAAGGAGACAAATTTGTTCTATCCAGTCCAGTGAGAGATTTTATAACCCGACATATTTCGGGTTATTTTAGCTTTGGGCTATGCTCAGAGAGTGTGGGCATTGTATATAGACACTATAGTACTATCACTTCGCATTTATGCGCTAGCGCCACCAACCACTTCCAAGACCAACTACTCACATCGAACGTGGTAGTTGTCTTTGATTATTTGAAACGAAATTATTCTTTTCTTATTCGTCTCATTGACAACATGCAGATGAAAGAGAAAGAACCATTATTATTTCTGTTGTCTTTTATTCTCCACCGATTGCATAATGGTTGTGGTGGAAGTGGAATATTCAAAGGAAAATAAAGTGAATGATCGGGTACTTTTCGCATATACCTATACTCGTATGTAGTTAGTAGTGGTGGTGTATAGGTTAGGCGAAGTGTACTTTTAGCGTGACGAGTGTGATGAATGAGTGATGAGATGACGATTGGAATTGTTGTTTTGTAGGAAAATATGAAATCGCAGATTCTTTACAATATTTTGTATTTCTTCGATTTATGGGCAGCAGTGATGGTGTCATGGTGTGGCTTTTGGACTTAGGTGTCCAGGGTAGGTTATGATGATTTGAAAGTTATGGGGTGGGTGAGCATGTGAAGTGCATGGTAGGATTAGTAGGTGGACTAGTGGGGAAGTTTGGTTGAATCTTAGGAAATAAAATCACGTACCTAGAACGATCCCATTTTTCAATTTTCTCATAATGTAGGTATGTAGTATTTGAAAGGTATTGTTTTAGGTCCAAATTTATATCTATTAATTATGATATATATTAACATGATAGTTAGTTAATTAGTTAGAGTGGCTCTCAGTGAGAGAAACACTTAGACCGTTGGTCGGCCGCATGTGCATATCACTGCGATTTAGGGAGCCCTTCCTTTACTGGCTACTCATGTAAACCATTTGCTAGTTTGCTACCGGTTATAAAACTAAGAATGTTAGCGGCGCTGGTGTTACCTAGATCACTGCGAAAATAGTTTCTTAAGTGGTCCTTTCTCAGATTGGCCAGTGCACGGCAACTGCAAAGAAAGTCAGTGACGGACTCGTCCTCCTCTTCATCTCTGCAGATTATGCATCAGAAGACGTTGTATGGCAGACCGAGCCTTTGCGGCGTATCTGCCTAATATACAGTGCCCGGAGAAGACATTAACGACTTTCGAGATCCTGGATCTTTTAAGTCGAAGAAGAAGCTCTTTTGTTCTTTTTGTTTCCAGAGCTGGCCAGGTGAGCCTAGCAGTATCGCAGTATCCTAAATGTTTCCATCTGAACCCTGCTCTGCTTGCTGCGTCCGCGTGAATTATATGTTTAGCGTAGGAAAGTGATACATACACGTTGTGCAGACTTATACTATCCACGCAAGAGGAGCCTAGCCTTGCTACGTAGCGCTGTGCAGCTATCTAGTTAAGAGATACACCGCAGTCATCTACCGCCTTAGATCTTATTTCGGTGGATATAAGGGATTTGATTGAAGCTTGTCTATCAATATTTATATGACATGACGAAGTATGTTGTGCATGGTTTGTGGAGCGGCGGTTGGAGATGTCCTTAGTGAACCCGTGGTACACAAGCATGCCAAGCGCTTAGTCTTCTGTAGATTGGAACTTTTGTTCCCGATGCCGTATTGAATACACACAACGATGCCGTATTGAATAATCAGTCTTATAACCGCAGTATAAAGCCGATGCATTATATTGGGTTGAAGGACCCTATCTAGTGCCGATAGCCTTTTTACAGGAGTATTGAGCCAGCTCGTTCGGCAATATTTCCCCATATATTTAGCGCTGCTAACGAACTCAAGTGAGCTTTGAGCTTTGGCAAACAATTTGTATAGAGAGTAAATAAGTTAACTTTAAAGGTAAGGGGTTTCACAGACGTATGTTTTTTAACGATATAAGAATGAATATAGTTTATTAATTTAGGGTTAAGAACTATATTGCATAACAGTGGATACAGCACTCCACCTTGGGGGGTGCCTCGGTGCATAACTTTTTCGACAGCGCAGCTGGCCCTTACCATCCTTTTTGTAAGAATGTGGGTGTTTACGCGGCAGATTGATTCTCCGATTATAAGCTTGTCTAAGGCTTGAATAATCGATCGAGTCTCAATATTCTTAAAGGGCCCCTGTATATCAAGAAAGACATCCGTTTCTTGAGTGAAAGGGATCTCTCGATCGTTCCAACAATCGTGTGAAAAGCAGTTTCGATTGACTTTCCCTTTTGGTAGGCATGTTGAAGGCTTGAAATCAATGATCGGTCAACAGTGTATTCAATGTGAAGGTCGATGATCCTCTCGAGAGTTTCCAGAAGAAAGAGGATAGACTAATTGGTCTGAAGTCCTTGGGGAGTCTCTGGGAGGTCTTTCCTACTTTTGGGATGAAAACCACCATAACCATATTAAGATGATAGACGAGCAGCTATACGCAGTTCGCAGTGTGCTATTGCAGCAATCAACCTATTCATCCCTATAAATTTGAAATATGGATTATAGTATGTAACAAATTAACGAATATTTAGAAACTTGTTACGAAATTAAGTAAGCTGGTGTTTGTTTTAAATAACTAAGTCATCAACGCACAGCCCATAACGGATAATCTAAGCCCGTTTTCTAACAACTGATCAACGATCACACGAAAGTGAGGGAAAATAAAAATCAAGGGGAATAAGATATGTAAGAGAATTTGTTAATGACTTTAACATAGCTGCACTCATTACCAATCATTTGGTAATTCCTATAAGGGAGAATAGACAATATTATGTCAAACATTAGGTATACTAAATAGCTGGTTCGGGATTTCTTACAATTATACCCTCTACGTCCTTATATAGGGTTATTGAGCGAACTCAAGGAAAAGCTAATTGCTCAGAATTATCTCCATAAATCCCGTGAATATGTATGCATTTATCTGTGTACTCTTCAGATTGAATTCGCTAGGTGATGATTATATTTTTGTCTTCAGCAAAATGCATGCCAATGTTCCAAATTTTAAAAACTTTTGCTCCCATCACTGAAAAGCGAAGAAAAGCGTTTGAAATCTATTTTTTCTTTTGCATTGTCTAATTTGCCCAAACTTCACAGCAAATACATACCTAGATTTGGACCAACTTCAAAGACTGCCTGGAAATTTGAGCTCAATCGGTTCGGTGGCTTTCGAGTTGTGCGATCATTGGTGGTGTATATTCCCATACAAAATGGAAATTCATTTTTTTTTTTCGATTTTTCGGCCACCAATTGATTTTTATATAGAGATAAATGTAGTAGATTCAATAGTTAGCAGCTCGTTGTACAGACATAAAATGTTTCTACATTATATACCTACTCCATAAAGTAGACACATATAATATTTTTGAATCAATTAAAAAAATAATCACTTAAATCGATGCATATTTGACAAAAATATAGGCATAATAGTGAGAGTCTACATTATTTTATGCCCAATCCTCAAATCTTCTGCAATGACAGAAAGAAAGCCAAATTCAGTTTTTATTCAATTTTTCTCTCCCAACTGATTACCCCTTGCATCGTCCCCTCTCATAACACACAAATCCTACACCATCGCACCATCGTTCATCGTATTCTACACCATGCTATTGCTATGCTCTCATAATATTGCATCTCCTTTTCTTCGTTCCTCCCTTCTATAAGAAAACAAAACCAAATGCAGTTCCCTACCCTGTTACATCACATCAGAAATAATTGTGTACTGCGGAATGGGAAAGGCGATATGAATGAAGAAAGAGAAGAGGCTTACCAGTTTGACTTTATTTTGTTTCTTTTGGTTTTCTCTATACACATTTCTCCAATGCTCGAAGTTGGCAGTGTACAAACTAAATCAACTGACGCGCCACCTGGATCGTCGAAGACGCGTAATTCAATGCGACGGGATGATAGTACTATAGTGTCTATATACAATGGTGTGGGCAATTCTAATACTAATGATAATGTTGGCGAAGGGTGTGTCGGGGTGTGTAGCTTGCGCAGATGAATAGATACATGTTAAGTTTATCCCGTGGATTTTATGTTGCTCGTTTTTAAGTAAACATTGTTGTGTAGCTGAACTGAAACTTTTAAAAGGTAACTCGGTAGGAATCGGGTTATATGGACGCCACGCCACTGCTACCTACATACTGGTATGAACAGTAAGTCCTAATAGTCCTAATCATAAGCATAAGTATTTTCTTTTGGCCAACACGTACTAAATTTTTTTAGTTTACTTACATTTTGAATTTTTTTCCTTTTTTCTTATACATAACTATTACACTCACCAAATACCCAAATTTTTGAAATACATACATTCCTATTTTAAATTACCAACATATAAACTACGAAAAATCCATACACAACTTACACAAACTTTTGAATAGTACTACCATCGTCAAGTGAATAACTAGTTAAGATATTTTATAAAGCCTATTGAATATTTTGGATACGATTTTTGTTTGTTTGCATTAGTGAGCTATAATGCTTCAGTTCTTTATTCTTACATAAGAAGCGCTCTGAAAAATTTATGAGGATTTAGTTAGCTATTAAGTTTGATAATAAACCCTGTATAGAAAAATGAATTTTTGATTCGACGATCATGATGTGGTAAACCGTCTTTTGGCGATGGGCGGCATCGACGGGTAAAGAAGGTGAAGTAGCGGCGTAACACCGAATCATAAAGGGGCTACCTATTCTATAATCCGGCGACCGGTAGCCATGGAGCAGTTGATACAATCAGCTGTTGCGGGTGGGCATAGTTGAATGTGCAGCGAGAGCATATACCTTTCTTTTTTCTTTTATAGCACCTACTCTCTCCTGTTTATTAGAATCTCTGTTATCATTTCTCTATCTTTCACATCTTATACAAGGACAGGCTGATGACATAAATTCTTCTCTCTATTTTTTTTATTATCCAACATCCTGACATATATAACTGGCACGATAATTTATTTTGTATAGAGGTTAAAAGCAGAAAGAAGCCCCCCCATCCGACGAGTATCAGCCCGGCTATCCGCAAGCGTGCCAAACTCGGCTTCAAAGGATTTTTAAACACCTAACCCTCCCCTCTCGCTACACGTGTCAGGAAAGTATCCAAATACCTTAAAAGAACTCCTACAACACGCTCTCCACACGCTAGTAAAATGGGCGAATCAATGTGGGCTGGGCGTCAACCCTCACAAGACCGAACTTGTTCTCTTTTCTAGGAAATACAAAATTCCGCAAATTGACCCTCCATCTGTAAATGGCATAAGCCTGACTTTCTCCAGTGAATCCAAGTACTTGGGTCTTATTCTAGACAGAAAGCTTAGCTGGAAGTCTAACATACAAGAAAGAGTTAAAGAAGCAACCATAGCTCTCCTCTCTTGCAAAAAAGCAATAGGAAATAAATGGGGCCTACAACCTCGCATCACCCACTGGCTATACATCTCGGTCATAAGGCCGATACTTACGTACGGTGTGGCTGTCTGGTGGACTACCTTAGATAAAGCGACAAATCGTAATAAACTAGTCAAAGTCCAAAGAACCGCTTGCTTGTGTATCAGTGGACCTCTTCGCACCACACCTTCTGCTGCACTTGACACCCTGTTTCACCTGACTCCTATCGATATCTTCAGCAAACAAACGGCAGCATCTTCAGCAGTTCGTTTGAAAGCAACTTCACAGTGGACCATTAAAACAACTGGCCATGCTGCTATCTTAAATACATATTATAAAACTCTCCCAAAAAACATCGACTACACCATACCACAAGTCTCCATCCCCGATAGGTCATTCTGGGAGGAGGGCACATTCTCTGATGACAAGGCGGTTCCATTCTTCACAGATGGATCGAAAACGTCCGATGGTGTAGGAAGTGGTGTTTTTTCTGATAGACTAAACCTTAGTCTCTCCTTCCGTCTCCCAGATCACTGTAGCGTTTTTCAGGCGGAAATAATGGCAATAAAGGAAGTCTTATCCTGGCTAAAAGAAAACGTGATATCCGCTAAAGATATCCGCATCTTCTCGTATTGTCAGGCTGCAATTAAGTGCCTGGAATCAGCCTCTATTAACTCTACTACAGCCCTAGACTGTCGCACGTCTCTCAGAGAGATGGCGGAGCAGTTCAACATTCACCTCTGCTGGGTGCCGGGGCACAGAGACATTCCAGGTAACTGTAAGGCTGACGAACTTGCCAAGCTCGGAACTACACTACCTATCGTACAAAGCAAATGTACTTTAGGTATCCCAATCGCTACGTGTAAACTTATAATAAAGCTGGATGCCACCCAAAGAACAAACCTTAGGTGGCACGACATGTCTAGCGACAAAACAAATCTGGCCAAAGCTAGATCTCAAACGTTCTAAGAATTTGATCTCTCTCGACAGGAGGCATATCGGCGCCACATATTGCATGCCACATAGGTAGGCATGCAATAAGGCTTGGCGTACTCTCAAACGATTTTTGTAGAAGCTGCTTGGATGAAGAGGAGGAGGAAACTATTCAGCACTTCCTCTGCACTTGTCCGGCACTCTCCCGAAAACGAAACTCCATTTGGGAGCCTCCTACTACACTGATCTAAACGATCTAATAAACCTAGACATTCGTAGTCTCCTTTGCTTTATGAGAAGCTCAAACTGGTTCAACGAGTAGGACGACATTTTAAATAGATTCATGTGGTATCACAAGGGACCTAATTGGTCTAAGTGTGTCGGCCTTTTGCCGGCAGCCACTTCAACCTAACCTAACCTAACCTAGGTATAGGTCATGAAACCATACGAAATACTATACCATACTCCTTTTTAACCACACTTGCTTGCATTCACCTATATTGGCGTAATACGGAAGTTATTATCCTCATCACTTTTATATTGACACACAAAAGTGACGACGTCTGAATTACGCCTTACCCTAAATTATCATTAGTCAGAAAAGGTGTCGAAGACCGATAAATTCTAGCATTATGACAATTCAGTAACCATTCTGAGAGTTTCAAATTATTTAAAAGTTGAAAAAATTGAATTTACTTAAAAACCAGTAAGACAATTATCTTCGACTATGCCGAAGCTCAAATACCCGGTACAGTAAAACCCGCTTATGAGAAACAGCAAAATGTCACAGTCTTTCTTTCACTTAAACGGGCTTTTCACTTAAATGAACCCCGCTTAAGTGAAAAAAAATTTCACTTACAAGCACATAGATACAAGTCTTTAGCACTTTGGGTACATCTGTGGAGTGGAGCTACATGGCTCCTTAAACTCAAAATTTTAAAAATTTGTTGTTGCAATTTTTTACTTAAAATTTTACTTAAAATTTAATATTTTTTATGAAACTTTTATCCTTGAGTAATTTCCTAAAAATTATGTTAAGCAACTTTTTTACGTACGATCAACAGAAGTGTATTAAAAGCCATTTTTTGTCAGACAAAAATGGTCAAAAAAATACTCGATATTTCTCTAAAATAAACTTTTTCTTTCATAGCACCCCAGAAGAAAAAATCCGTGGGTGTTAGGTCAGGAGATCTGGGTGGCCAAGGCTTGGGGCCAAATCGCTAGTTAAGAGTATGGTTGAGATATGGAGTTACCTCGCAGCTACTGTGACTAAGAACATCGCCCTTCTCTGAACAAAAGGAACATCTTCAAATACCTCCGGCAATCGTTCTTTAATAAATTTCAGGTAGTAATGGGAATTAATTGTTTTTAGAAGAAGTGTTTCCAAACATTTACGCTAAACCTCCTATGAAATAAGCACATATTTTGAAGAAGTTGTTCACAAAAACTAAATTCTTACCTTTGAAAGGATGTTGTGCGTATTAAATGGAGATTGGGGTCTGACCAATGGTGCAAATTGTGGAGGCTTATAACCCCATCTCTTGTGAATTGCGCTTTGTCAGTCCACAGAATGTTCTTGAGGAAGTGCCTGTCTTCTGTCTGTTTGCGCTGGCAAAATTGCACTCTTCCTTGCGCATCTCCTGGGTAGTAAATCCTGTACCGATGTTAAATGGAAAGGGTATAAAAATTCTGGGAAGTTCCAACTGCACAGCTAGTCTGCGCCTCTGCAGTTTTATAGTTTATTATTCTCACTTAATTTTATTTAACCTTTGTCTGACAAAAAATGGCTTTTACTACACTTCTGTTGATCGTACGTAACAAAGTTGCTTAACATAAATTTTAGGAAATTTCTTAAGGATAAAAATTTCATAAAAAAAAAATAAAAATTTATTAAGTAAAAATTTTGAGTGAGAAAAAAGCATTTTAAAAAATGTAACAAATTTTCAAAATTTTGAGTTTAAGGAGCCATAATTTTTTTGTAGCTGAACAGATGTCCCCGAAGTGCTTAAGACTTGTATGCGCTACTAAATTGTCTTTTCAAAATGTACAAAACCTGTACCTATAATAGTTTAGAAGTTATAGCATTTTAAGTGGTAACACCTCCAAATTAGAGGTATGAACGCGTGTCACATTAACAGAAATTCAAATGTAATTCTTGAGAAAAAAGAAGTAAATTTTTTGTTCTGTTCGATTCAATATTTTTTTCACATAAGAGAGTTTTTTTCAATGAAAAATATAAAACACTAGCTGACCCGGCAAACATTGTTCTGCCTAAAATAGTTATTTTAAATATTTCAAGACTTATTTTGATAATTTTGTTAATTTTTTTTTAGTAGGAATGAAGGCGGATAGTTTCAGGGGTTCAGCGACCATTATCGGACTTATACATATACGCACCAACGTTTTTATACAATATTGCTGTGTCCGCCCGGCTTTGCCCCTGCATTAATTGTATTGCTTAAATTATTATATTAAATTGCTTAAATGCATATAGGTCATGGATAATAACGTTCTTTCGTGAAATGCGAAAAATGACAATAAATCGATTTTATGGAATTTTCTTTCTGCGTGAACCTGAAATACAGCAATGTGAACAAAACAAAACAAGAATCATGAGAATCGGCCCACCGATGATCGAGTTATAACGTCAACGAGATTCACCCCATAGAAGATGTTTTTGTATAGGAGGTGCCACGTCCCTTTGTCCAATTTTGACCAATCTTCAGCAATCTTCAGGAGCAGGACTCCTGGAGCCATACATAAGATTTTCGGTAAATTTGAGCTCCATCGATTCGGTGGTTTTCGAGATACAAGATTTTGAATGTTTTTGGTATGGGCGGTGCCACGCCCCTTTGCCCAATTTTGAACAATCTTCTCCTATTTGTAAATTTGAGCTCAATCGATTCAGCAGCTTTCGAGATATAAGATTTTGAATGTTTTTTTGTATAGGCGGTGCCACGCCCTTTGTCCAATTTTGAGCAATCTTCAGAGGAGCACTCCTGGGCAATACATAAGATTTTCTGTAAATTTGAGCTCAATCGATTCGGCGGTTTTCGAGATATGTATAAGCACCCCTATTGCGAAGATCAACTATCAATCGGTTGACGATTGACAAAATTTTTCAATTAAGATTGATATTGGTATTGCGAAATACAATTGATAAAAATGTAAGCTATTGTGAACATAGCGCAAAAAATAAAGTTATTGTGAATGAAAACTCAAGTTTGACAGTTCTATCTAAAGTATTTTTAATTTGAAGAGTGATTGTTACGACTTTCAAACAAATTATTTAAACAATATACATAATTACCAGTGTTACAAATCTGCGATTGTGCAATTTATTTTAAAACATGTCATCAGTGGAATTACTTTTTGATGATTATGGCGAGACAAATTACGCGGAATAGGCTTCTATACGGAGGAGTTTGTGAGATAGGTACATCTAATCCTTTGGAACTGGAAAACCGAAGGTAGGAATGAAATTTCCAAGGAATGAAATGTGGCTTATTCTGTCATGTAGTCTTAACAGTGTTTTTGAATAGAAGTTTGATCTTCTAAGAGTGTCATGCGATTCTATTGCAATGCTTGTAGGTGTTGCTTTTGCTTTTGTTTGAGCTGATGTTTGTTCTGCTCTTTGGATCGCATATTTGGGGATCTTCGCTGACTAGAGCTCGCTATTTGCGCTGCATCTACGTTCAACCCGAATTCATTACTAGGAGGATCCACGCATGTATTCAATTCAATGATACGAATTACAGCCTCTTCCATGTTTCCGTGAAATAACGCCGAGCGAAATAAATAATAAAATTTATTTCCCATTATGAAAGCGAAATAACGCCGAATTTTGAGATTCGGCCATATTTCACTTTTGAATGCGAAATAAAGCCGAACATTGTTTGCGAAATAAAGCCGAATTTTAATGCAAACGTTCTTTAAGCCCATGACCCCTAAAATCTCGCACCCACCCCATATCCAGACAGTAAACCCAAGCAGGGGGGTTGCAGGGGGGCAGCATGCCCCTCCCTACATTATGTTGAATGTTTTTCAAGTACTTGTGAATACGTGCTCATGGTAAATTTTCTAGTTTGAAATATGCAAACAGACACCTCTCTCTAAATGTGTTTATAAATTTAAAGTGTAATAAAGCCGACTCGGCCTTATTTCTCTTTTAATAGTGAAATAAGGCCGAATCTCAAAATTCGGCGTTATTTCGCTTTCATAATGGGAAATAAAGCCGAATTTCGAAATTCGGCGTTATTTCACGGCACCCTCTTCCATATCATTAATCTGGTGACATTGGTTTGGACCACCACCAGTCGCAGATATTTCGACTTTATTTTCAACCTTTTTCTTTTTTGTTTTGCATTTCAGGTCGATCCATACCTAAACAAATGTAGAAATTTAAATTGATCATAAAGTTATTGGAAATGTTGTACAAGGTACCCTTTGCCATTTCTGCCAATCTCGCAAATTGTTCCCAATTCGCCTGCGCACCAGTTTTGAAAATAAACCCTTTCGCGATATCAGGATTCTGCTCCATCAAATCAACCAATCTATTAAGTTGCCTTTTAACTCTTAAAAAATAACAATTAAAAACGTTGATCTTCAACAATTTTAAAAATATGTACTTACATTTCTCTTTCAACAGTCGTCTTTATCAACACCAAAATTCCGACTGATTGAAAAATTGACGGCTACCAATAAAATTGTTCACGATTGACAATCACAATACCATTTTGTCAACCGACTATCGCTAATTCATGCACGTTCACAATCGATCAACACTTCATTGACAATTGATCTTCGGAATACAATTTCAAAAAATTTATTGATAAGTATCAACTATCAATTGATAGTTGATCTTCGCAATAGGGCTGGAGATTTTTAATGTTTTTGGTATGCGCGGTGCCACGCCCCTTTGTCCAATTTTGACCAATCTTCAGAGGAGCACTCCTAGGCAATACATAAGATTTTTTGTAAATTTGAGGTCAATAGAATCGGTGGTTTTCAAGTTATACGTATCCGAACACAAATCAGGATCCATTTTTATATATATGTATAGATAACTGAAAATATGTTTCAGGTATCCGGGTTTTCACTTAAGCGAGTTTCGCTTAAGCGGAGTGTTTTATAGGTAACTGGCTGACCCGGCAAACGTTTTACGATTTATTTTCATATTTTTGTTCAATTATTTCTTTTAATAGGAATGAAGGCGGATAGCTTCAGTTGTTCAGCGGCCATTATCGGACTTACATACGCACCAACGTTTTTATATAGGTAATGTAATATAACTGTACCCGCCCGGCTTTGTCCGTGCACATAAGTTGTATTGCTTAGGTCTTAGATAATAATGTACTATCGTAAAATGCGAAAAATGACAAATCGATTTTCTAGAATGTTGTAGCAAAAAAGAAAAACACGTCTGACTCTCCGACTTCGACAAAAGGAACTGAATTCATGTATTTCATATTAGGTAAGCTTACAATGTTAGATTATAGGAAAACTGTTTATCATTTACATGCGAGTGTATATTACAAAGTTAAATAGGAGTATAAGAGAATAATGAATAGCAATTAGTCATACAGGGTGACTCAATAGGTGTTTTTTTTTTTTTAAACAAAATAAACCAATTATTTTAACACTCCCACTTTTATGAATGTTTAAAAAAAAAAATTAATATAGGAAAAAAAAAATATTTAATTCAAAGTTAGTTTAAACCATTTAAAGCAATAACTCCCATCATGGAACGAAATCTCTGAAATTTGTCCTTGGGTAACGGTTTCGTTAGAATATCGCCAACTTGGTTTTGTGTTGGCACATACTCCAATTCAAAGACATCATCTTCGAACTTTTCACGAATAAAGTTGAAACGAACATCGATGTGTTTAGTTCTTTTATGGAACTCAGGATTCTTAATCAATCTGATGGCTCCTTGATTGTCTACATACAATACTGGTTTCATATTTTGATACAGCAAATCGGTTAAAAGTTGTTGAATCCACAATAGTTCCTTGACTGCCTGACATGCAGCCACAAACTCAGCCTCGGTTGTGGAAAGTGCCACGCTTTTCTGACGTTGCGAAGCCCAAGTGATGCAGCTTGTCCCCATCATGAACACATATCCACTGGTAGAACGTCTTGTTATTACGTCACCAGCATAGTCTGCATCACTGAAAAGAAAGAGTTTAAATTTAGTGCTTTTAAAATGTATACCATAATCAGCTGTCCCCTTGAGGTAGCGAATTATCCGCTTGACCATAGTAACATGATGTGGACTAGGATTATCCAGATATCGGCTCACACACCCAACTGAGAAAGCTATGTCCGGACGTGTAGCCACCATGAGATACATAAGGCTGCCCACCGCTTGTCGATAAGGAAAAATGTATCTTCCCAGATGCCTCCTCCGAATAGATCACACTTGCCGATGCTTCTGCTGGAGTTGACACAGATGCTGCATCCGACATATTAAATTTTGAAACCAATCGTTTCACATACTGCGATTGATTAATATGAATGGATCCATCTTGAAATCTCCTTATCTCCAATCCCAGAAAATGTCTAGCAGGAAACACTTTAATTTCGAAGTTAAGTTTCAGATGCTCACAAAACTTAGAAATTTCACCACTGTCCGTTGATGCAACCAGGCCATCGTCTATATAAACTGCCAGAATAACCTTTTTCCCATTTCTGTCACTTATAAAAACACATGGATCAGCAGCGCATGGTCGAAAACTAAACGTTTTTAGAAGTTTAGTAAAGGTTTTATTCCAGCACCTAGATGCTTGTTTGAGTCCATATAAACTTTTCCGAAGTTTGCACACTCGAGTAGTTCCATCTCCATATCCTTTGGGCTGCTTAACATAAACTTCTTCTTTGATATCACCATTTAAAAATGCCGTCTTCACATCAAATTGCTTGATATGAAGTTTTTCTGCTGCTGCAATGCCTAAAATTGTCCGAATCGAAGTGAATTTTGCCACCGGACTAAAAGTCTCGAAGTAATCCACCCCGAATTGTTGGCTAAAACCCCGAGCTACCAATCTAGCCTTGTACCTTTCACCTTCATTCTCATTTGAATGCTTGATTTGGTATACCCATTTCGTGTCAACCAGCTTGCGACTCTCAGGCAATTCCATTAAACTCCAGGTTTCATTTTTATTCAGCGAAGCAATCTCTTCATCCATAGCTCTTTTCCATTTATCCGCATCCTCACACTGCATGGCCTTTTCATAACAATCTGGCGTATAGGACTCCGCTAAAAACGCAAAACTTTCCTGGACGCAACAGTTCACTTCACTTTGTGCATTCTTATTTCTGCTTCTTAATCGGTCCCTGATTGTACTAGTATCTTGTCTCTCCGCAATATCCATCTCGCCTCCTCCAACAGCTTCTTCAAATACGTCATCACCATCATCCCCAGCGTCGACATCAATAACACTATGCTCAGATTTGTCTCCTTCAACGTCAGCATCAACAACACTATATTGAGATTTTTCTCGTTCAGCGTCAGCGTCAACAACATCAGCACCACAATCCTTTTTAAATGTTTCAGCAGACTGTTTGCCTGCACATTCTCCATCCATAGACTAATCACTTTGAAGATCCTTATCACCAAACACAGCAAACAACTCACCATGCTTAACTACCATCACCTTCGAATCATGGAAACGTACATCGCGGCAAACTTCTACTTTATTATTTTCGGCAAAAAATACCCTATATCCCTTGACACTTTCACCATAGCCTACAAAAATACCCTTTTTGGATTTTGGATCCCATTTCCGACGCTTTTGTTGGGGTATATGAACATAGGCCTCAGTTCCGAAAACCTGAAAGTTGGTAATGTCAGCCTGCTTTCCATACCACAACTCATACGGTGATTTTCCCTTTGTTGGACTTGAACCAGTTCGGTTAAGAACGAAAACTGCCGTGTTAACTGCCTCAGCCCAAAGTTTCGTGTCCAAATTCCTTCCGTGAATCATTGTCCGAGCCGCCTCAACAATTGTGCGCATTTCACGCTCTGCTCGTCCATTTTGTTCTGGCGTGTAAGGAACAGTTCGCTGATGCACAACACAATTTTCCATTAAAATATTTTGAGCTGTTTGATTAGTGTACTCCGTACCATTGTCAGACCGAAGAACCTTCACCCTTGCACCTGTTTCAGCTTCAACCAATTTAAGATACCTCGCAATTAGAGTATTTACCTCCGTCTTCTCCTTTAGGAAAAAAACCGTCCTAAAGTGCGAAAAATCATCCTTAAATAGCAAGAAGTACTTGGAACCTCCTACTGAAGTACAGTGCATCGGCCCGCACACATCAGAATGCACAAGTTCCCCTGCGCAACTCGCTCTATATTCACTTGAATGAAAAACTCCACGGTGTTGTTTTCCATATAAGCAAGCCTCACAAAAGAAGTCGTCTTCATCTTCAAAAGAAATATTTCTGGCCTTCAATACATTTTTCACTTGCACAATATTTTGATGCCCGAGTTTCTCGTGCCAAGTGCGTAGTATCCCTTTCTTTTGTTCAGCCAAATTTGCACATGCACCATCATCCACCGCACAGCTTGTGACCTTCAGAAGCAATTTGAATAATTTGGACTCACGCACTCCCACTACCAAAACAGATTCTCCCTTAAACAGCTCACATTTGAAATTATCCGAAGACAGTTTGAGACCTTTGTCCAATGCACAGTTCAGGGAGAAAAGATTTAGCCGAATATCCGGAACATAGAGCACGTCAGCTAAATGGTTCTCCTCCCAGCTAACATTGTTAAAAGACAACACGTTTATGTCGCCTTTGCCATAGGCATTAATGGTATTACCATCCCCTAACTTGATGATTATCGGCTTACCAAACTCCACATAATTAATGAACCATTCTTTCCTGCTAGTCATGTGGTCACTCGCACCAGAATCCAGAAACCACTCATCAGCTCTATTATTACCCTCTGTTAACAGCGCCTCACATACAAATGCATTTCCTCTCTTTCCATTCGAATGTGACCAATCCACTTGTTTTTCCTTCCTCTTTGGGCATTCATTCTTCCAATGTCCAGTGCCTTTACACAAAAAACATTTTCCCGGCTTTACAGACTGCTTATTTTTGCAAAAAAACTTTTTTGGTGTAAATTGCTTGTTTGCAATAAAAGCACTACTTCCTCCAGGTTCAGACAAATTATTTTGTGAAGTAATACGCGCCTCTTCCAGAACTAACCTTCCTGTAAGATGCTCCAATGTCTGCTTCTCAACAGCCGTCGATTCCCAAGCACTGTGAAAATGACTAAATGAGGCTGGCAACGTCATAAGGATTTTGGTTATCACCATCGAGTCAGAAACATTTTCCCCCACATCGGCTAGCTGCTGCACAATGGTCTGTAACTTCGAAATGTGCAAAGCAATATCGTCTTGCGGGTCTTTACTAAAACTATAAAATTGCTGTTGAAGCATGTGAATATTCGCCTTTGATTTGACCTCGTAAACGCTTTGGAGTTTATTCCACATTTCCTTCGAAGACTTACAATTTATAATATGCAAAAGCGGTTGTGGGCCTATCGAAGTGACGATAATCTTTTGCGCCTTACTATCAAAGCGATTCCAGAGCAACAATTTCTCGGGTTCTGTTGGCTTCACCTCATCCCCTGTCACATATTTAAACAGATCAGCCGCGCTCAAAATTATTTTTATTTGGAACTTCCAGATGTTCCACTGATCCCCATTTATCAATTTCTCAACTTTAATTTCGGTATTATCAGTTGCCATGATGAGAGACTAATATACCAGCCGAACGCACAAAAAAAAAACCGCCTGACAGTGACCAGTTATATTGTATATTTAACAAAATTACCGAAAGTGTCCACTTATGTATATAACCAAATTACCAAAAGTGACCAGTTATATTATATGATATATGCAATATAAATTACTAAAATCGAAAGCCTTTTTGTTTCAGCAAATTTTCCCAAATACCACTCGTCCGCAAAAACTATTCTGCTTCTCGGTATTTAATTAATTTCCGTTCCTTTCGCAATTTTAACTTTAACGTGATTCTCAAAAAAAAATTAATGCATGCAACTGGGCCCATAACCTGTTGTAGCAAAAAAGAAAAACACGTCTGACTCTCCGACTTCGACAAAAGGAACTGAATTCATGTATTTCATATTAGGTAAGCTTACAATGTTAGATTATAGGAAAACTGTTTATCATTTACATGCGAGTGTATATTACAAAGTTAAATAGGAGTATAAGAGAATAATGAATAGCAATTAGTCATACAGGGTGACTCAATAGGTGTTTTTTTTTTTTTAAACAAAATAAACCAATTATTTTAACATAGAATTTTATTTCTGCGTAAGCCTGAAATACAGCAATACGAACAAAACAAAAAAAAAATCATGAGAATCGCCCCAGCGGTTATCGAGTTACAACGTCATCGATTTTCACCCCATAGAAGTTTTTTTGGGAGGTGCCACGCCCCTTTGTCTAATGTTGACCAATCTTCAGAGAAGCACTCCTGGGCCAATACCCAAGATTGTCTGTAAATTTGAGCTCAATCGGTTCGGCGGTTTTGTAGATATAAGATTTTGAATGTTTTTTTTTGAATGGGCTGTGCCACTCCCCTTTGTCCAATTTTGACCAATCTTCACAGGTGCACTTCTGAAACAATACCTAAGATTATCTGTAAAATATTCACAGGAATACTCCTGGGCCGATACCTAAGATTGTATGTAAATTTGAACTCAATCGATTCAGTGGCTTTTGAGATATAAGATTTTAAATGTTTTTTTTGTTTGGGAGGTGGCACGCCCCTTTGTCCAATTTTGACCAATCTTCACAGGAATACTCCTAGGCCGATACCTAAGATTGTATGTAAATTTGAACTCAATCGATTCAGTGGCTTTTGAGATATAAGATTTTGAATGTTTTTTTTGTTTGGGAGGTGCCACGCCCCTTTGTCCAATTTTGATCAATCTTCACAGGAATACTCCTGGGCCAATACCTAAGATTGTATGTAAATTTGAACTCAATCGATTCAGTTGTTTTCGAGATATAAGATTTTTTTTGAATGGGAGGTTCCACGCCCCTTTGTCCAATTTTTCTTTTTTCTATAACCCGTACTGAGAAAATAGCTTTCCAACAAAGTATAAATCATCAAAATCGGTTCGGCCAATCTCGAGTTATGGGATTACATCGCACTTCGGACACTTTCTCTTATATATATAGATTGGTCGACAAATACTCGGGTATGAAAAAAGTGTTTCAGATAAGCGGGTTTTTTTCTCTCAAGCGCGTTTCTCTTAAGCGGGTTTTACTATTATTGTAAAAAATATTTTAGTATTAAGAAATTATATAATATGTAGTATGGGAGGTAGTAGTAGTTTTCATACGATCTTGCTACGTATAGATATGTATATGTATAGATATTATGTGAAGATAGTTGTGTAACTCTTCTTTCACTTCCTATCCAAGAGAACAAACAAGAATGGAAAAAATTAGCTGTTTTATCGCGCGGGGGACGGGTGCGGGTGGGGCGCGGGTGGCCGGAACGCGACGGCGCGCGTTAGTCGCGGGCGAGAGAGATCGCGGTGAACGCGCCGCCCGCACCGCTCCCGCGACGAACGCGTCGGTCGGGTCCCAGCCGCTCCCCCGCTTCCCCCCGCGATGATAAAACAGCTAATTTTAATCTATTAATATAGTAATTTATATATCCACAGGTATTTCCATTATTGTTTGTCCTCTTGGATAAGAAGTCAAAGAAGAGTTACACAACTATGCAGTTTCAGCAGTATTTTAATGTTAAATACAAAATAACTTAAGAAATGTAATTAAATGTAATTAAAGATACATTGATGAAATAGAGAGATCGCGGTGAACGCGGCCGCGTCCCTGCCGCGTCTCATTTTTTTCATTCATATGAATTTAGGATTTATTTCATGATGAAAAAATGCCCACACTAACATGCAATAAGCGAAAATTTGGCTTTATTTCACTTTTCCGATTTCGCCTTAGGACGCTTTATCAAAGTGTTATATTACCAAATGCTAGAATTTGGCCTTAGTCACTTTCAAAACGCGTCATAAAACTAAATTTCGAGATTTGGCCTTATGACGCTTGGCCTAATGTCACGGCACACCTTCGCAACATGAACAAACTTCTTCTGACATTCTTCTTTGGTTTACATTTTAGTTTCGTGTAAAAAGCGAAACTGAGACGGTGCAGCCCTGCTATGACAGCGTGCGTTACACACAGAAATAATAAGTATTCATATCTATAAATTATAAATTATTCTACCAAAAATTCTGTTGTACTTTTATTTAAAATTTATCTGCCGCAGTCGGTAGGATCAGGTTCAACTATCCTGATCCAAAACGAGAAAGTAGTACCTAGTAGTAGTAAGTTCTTTATTTTTCGTTATAAAAATAATTTTACAATTTAAAATTTGAGAACATACGACAATGACATAAATGTCGTCTGTCGGGGATTTGATTTTAAAGTTTTATTGCAGTTTTACATGTTTAGTTATTAAATTCTTGAATTAAAAATTTTCTATACGCTAAAGCATTGATAATGTAATTCGTAAGATTGTCCCAATTACTGAGTACTCCGTTTAATAATTCAACTACCTCGGCTTCTAATAAGTATCTCTTTTCAAAGTATTTATATCTGAATTCCCTAAGAATAGGACATCTTCCTATGAAATCTTGTATATTTTCTATTTCTTTTAAATTGCATAAGGAACAGTTTCTTGACCTTTTTGCCTTGAAAGTAGTTGCATTTAATTCAATCAAGTCGCATCGGGCTATAAAGATTAGTGGTGTGCAATTTGATTACTTTTGAGTAACGAATGAGTACTGATTACTTCAAGTTCAGTATTCGGTATTTGGTATTCGATACCTATAGTACTTTGTCTCGCAGTCAAATGTTTATAAGCTATAGGTATACATGTAGAGCTACATCTTTTTCTTTTATACACATTCGCATCTATCAGCGATTGTTAAGCCTATTAATTAAATGTTTGTTTGTACCTACACAAATGAAATGTACTCAAATCTACTCACCTGCAAAAAAGTAAATTCAGTAATCAGTAATCAATAAATTCGTTGAATCTTGTTTCTTAAAAGTATTCAAGATCAGTTAATATACATAATTACTTGAATGTTTGCATACAACGAGTCCTGGTATTCGTATAAGACTCAGTAATCAATACTTTGATTAGGTACAAGGTACTTTTTGATTACTTTGATTACTTGACTACTGATTCCTGTGATGTGGTTTAAAATATGTGTGGAGAAAAGTAATCAAATTGGAACTGCGTGAGTATGTTGCTTTGTATTCGCAAATTACAAAGCAAATATGTACAAAGCAACATACACAACACACCCAGCAAACCTCGTCTCCCTCGTTCATGCCCCGTTCACAATGTGGGCGTGATAACTAGACGAGAGCGAGGCGAGAATCGCTCTCGCCTCGTTCTCGCTTTAACCTCGTCCGGCAATTCAGAATGAAACGTAATACGTCGGCGAGTTTTTCTGACAACGAATAGAGGGACCACTGAAACTACAAAACCATATTGCCACTTCGATTTTTTTTACAAAACAGAGCTGCACTTTTATTGCGTTTTTTAACACTATTGCATGCAGTTTGAATATTCTAAAAACAACCAATTCGCAGTTTTCAGGCGTCGCTATCATCAGTCGCTATAACTATCAGTAAAATGCTACCGAAAAAAATTCTGTTGCTTTTTTTGAGCACTTAAACTTAATGACTGAACTCAATCTTGGTCTTAAAATGTTGCTTATGAATTATAAAGTTAGTTAAAAAAATTAAACAATTGTTGTCTAAGGTTGAAAACTCACCGGATAAAGCAAAACGTGTTTTTTTGTTTCGTGAAACAAGAGCACATTGTTTCCTATGAGGCAAAACACACCAAAGCAAATGAAACAAAACAGATGTTTTTGTTTTTAAGTGTTTCGGTGGTGGTTGTCGAAAATACATGCCATTGTATACAAGCATAACACACACCGAATGCAACAAAACTGTTTTGAACCAGCGTCGTTGACGATAATTGCCTACTTTCTTAGAGCGCAACATAAAAACCAAAACAAAACAGAAAAACATGTTTCGTTGCCGATAGTTAACCTGTTGTTTTTACGAAACAAAATTTACATGTCGTTGTTTTTAAAATGTAAATAAGATTTGCACAACTTTATTGTATGAGTCCGACCAACACTAAAAGCAAGTCGTAAATTCCACACCAAACGAAACACGAAAACAAAACGTTTTGTTTTGCTACATTCTGTTTCGCTTGGTGTGTGTTCAAATAAAATAAGATTTTGTTCGAATCAAAAACGTGTTGTTTAATCTAGTCTACATTTTCTAGAAAATTAATTTATTTTTTTCGTACGTACGTACGTACAACTGTAGTTTTCTGTTGAACTTCTTAGTCAATTCCAGAACAGGTTCCAATGAATCCCTATAAAAAGCTTACCTACAGTCTTACATCCTAATAAAATTTGCTCAAGAAAATGACCCCCAATAACCAAGAAATCAAAAAGAAACACAATCAAAACGTATATATTTTCGCGGCAATGTTTGTTTAAAGAAATACAAAATTCCCCTTTTCACCGTCATTCATTATTATGGGAAAATAAGTTCTAACATTGTCGCTGACTATTTAAAAATTTCTCAGAATAATCGAACCGTATCAAAATAATAACAAAAAAAACGATAAAAATGCCGCCCTGTTTGCTTGAGAAAATACAAGTGGCAACCTTAAGTACATTTCTATGAAAATGGCGTCGCTTCCCACTCAGAGAGTAAATGTCATCGGTGTCTCGGGCGAGATTTTTCCAAATTTCCGAAATGGTCGCGAGACGAGGCAACGAGTCTCGCGCCATTGTGTATTGGTGCATGCATTTCCTTTGATTGGAAATTATTTGACAACTCGCGCTAGACTCGATCTCGCTCTCGTCTCGCTCTCTCGCTGTATTGTGAATCGGCCATCATTATGTCGCGCAGTCACATACTCACTCACTATCATCCATTCTCTTACAATAGTACATGATACTCGATACTTGAAATGAGTATCGATACCGAATACTACCTACTCAAAATAAGTATTCGATACTGATACTCATTTGCTTACTACTAACATGCAGCACTAACTCCATATAAACAATCAGTATCAGTATTTAAAATACACATACATAATGTTACCTGCAATCCTGCAAATACAAAGCAACATACACAACACACCCAGCAAACCTCGTCTCCCTCGCTCATCATGTCTCGCAGTCCCATACTCATATGAACTTCCATTCTCTTACAATGTACTTGATACTCATACAGTTCCAATTTGATTACTTTTCTCCACACATATTTTAAACCATATTTCCCTAGGAATCAGTACTCAGTAGTCAAGTAATCAAAGTAATCAAAGTATGTAAATTAACAATTATCAAAACGCAATTAAATTTAATAAAAACAGAACAAATTTTATTCACAACAAAATCTACTATTATTACGTTACTATTACGAGTTGCACTGATGACTGTGTGTCCTGGTTACCGTTGATGTCCCTTTTATAGTCGATTCGGGTGTGTCGCTCGGTGACCTTTCGCCAGATGTTCTATGATGGTTCTCACGATCGTTTGTTATTGTTGATGGGGGTCGGATGATGCAAGGTGTTGTGTTGGTTTTACGATCGTTCGCCAGATGTTTTCTCGCGATCGTTATCTCGTTCCCAAATAGTGTGGGAAATCAATTCAACCTCCTGCTTTGCTGTATTTTTGTTGTTGTTGTTGTTGTTTGAAAATGGATAGTTCAGTGGGAGAACTAGAGTGTTAACTTGTATATATACCTACCTACCTATTGATTACTGAGTCTGCATCGAATACTAGAATATGTGTGGAGAAAAGTAATCAAATTGGAACTGAATGAGTATCAAGTACATTGTAACAGAATGGAAGATCATATGAGTATGTGACTGCATCTGCGAGACATAATGAACGAGGGAGACGAGGTTTGCTGGGTGTGTTGTGTATGTTGCTTTGTATTTGCAGGTAACATTATGTATGTGTATTTTAAATACTGATACTGATTGTTTCTGTGGAGTTAGTGCTGCATGTTAGTAGTAAGCAAATGAGTATTAGTATCGAATACTTATTTTGAGTAGTATTCGGTATCGATACTCAATTCAAGTATCGAATACTAAATACCGAATAATTACTTTTTGCACATTACTAATAAAGATCCACATTATTTTATTTTGATCGTCGGATTCTGTAAAGTACTGAGAACCCATTTCAAAATCTAGGTTTCTATAGAACCTTTCAGTTTCCTTCGCTCTTTGTATCCTTTTCCAATGGTAGCTTGACTTTAATTTTGATAACAATTCCGTTCTCTTATAGTTCCATTCCGTTTGCGATATATTGGCGTCCCTCCAGCTAAGGCTGAAGTCTGCACCCAGCTTATTTAAATTTCGTACCCAAAGTAACTCCTTTTGCATCAATTTTAAGGTAAGCTGATGCGGCAGCCGATTACTTCCATATTCGAAAAGTGTCCTTCCTATGTACCTAAGGTGTAGGTCTAAAGTATACAAATGACCTCCTTCCATTCCAGTTTCCAACATAAGTGCGTAGTTGGGTGTGAAAATGGGCAATCGCAGTATCCTTTTAACAAAATATCTTTGTAGTTTGTCTACTTCTTAAAAAAGTGCATGGCCCCAAACTTCCGCTCCATACGTTTGCACAGCTCTACACACTGCTTGAAATAATTGCCATTTAGATCGTAAGGAAATGGTTCTTTTATTGAGAAAGTTGTTCCATGTCGCGTTTATGCTGTTTTTTGCCGCATAGTTTCGACTCTCTATATGTTTTGTGAATGACATTTTTGGAGTCAATTTCATCCCTAAATAACAGTAGTTTGTTGTAATTTTTATTTCCTCTCCTTTAAAGTACCACTTCTCTCGACTAGCTGTTCTGCCCCCATTTTTGAAAATCATGATTTCTGATTTGTTCATATTCACTTCTAAGTTCCAATTATTGCAGTATTCTTCCAATCTATTAATCATCCCTTGAAGAGTTGCTATATTATCGGCCAGAATAACAATGTCGTCTGCGTAAAGAAGCAACCTTATGTTCATATCATCTATGACTAAGCCACCTTCCAAACATGCATGCAAATCGTTTATGTAAAGAGAGAATAGTAGCGGTGATAGAAGGCAAACTTGTTTAACTCCGGATATTGTTTCGAAATAGTTTGATAGCTCTTCTCCTGTCCATACTGCCGATTTAGTGCTCTTATATATGTTCTCTAATAGCCTCACAATTTTGGTTGATATTCCCATTGCATTTAATTTGTAAATTAAAAGTTTACGTGAAACTTTATCGAATGCCGCCTTAAAGTCTACAAAAAAGGCGTAAACTTTTTTCTTTTCACAGAACTTTAGGTGTACGATTGCTGATAGGTTATATATGTTGTCAATAGTGGAGTATTTTTTTCTGAACCCGGCTTGGTATTCTGTAAGTATATTGTTTTTTTCGACCCAAGTTGATATCCTATCATTTAATATACCCATCATGCCTTTCGCGATGCAGTTCATAAACGATATCCCACGATAGTTACTTGGTAAACTGCTGTCTCCTTTTTTAAAAATTGGGAATATAACACTCGTTGAAAAAGTTTCATCAATTTCTCCACTTTGCAGTAGGTATCTGATTATATGTTTGTGTTAGTTCAAACAAAAATACATCCGGGGCATTCTTAATAAACTCATAAGGAATTCTGTCTTCCCCAGGGGCTTTATTTAACTTTGCCCTTGCTAGAACGTTTTTCACCTCTTGGATTGTTATAGCTGCACCTAGATCTGCATCCTCTCGAAACATTGCCGCGTACTGAATATCATTGGATGTTTGTTGAGGGTTTAGCAGCTGCTGAAAATATGTTCTAAACTCCAATGCTGATATTCCTGGATACTGTGGTGTTGCTTGCTTTCTTATCTCCTTGGCAATCTTCCACCATTCCTTGCTATCTTGCACCATATTTATTTTTTGCTCAAGAGATTTGTAGTACCCGGCTTTCTTCTCCTCACAAATCTTTTTATAACTTTTGTTTACCATTATGTACTTTTCTCTTTCTACCGGGCTCGATGTTTTCATAAATATTTTTAACGCTTTAAAGGACTTTTTTCTAGCAATGGAACACTTTACATCGAACCACTTGCTTTTAGGAAGAAAATTGTTTGAGCCTTGTGACGTTCTGGATGAGGCCTTTATTATGTCAGCTAACTCCTTTAATTCTAAGATGTCTTTTCCCTGTTTATATTCCCTTATATTGTTATATATGTGCTGATGATAGAGTTCTTTATTACTTTCTCTCCACATGAGCTTTGGTAGTAGGTTAAGCTTTTTCTGTGGCTTGCACTGACTCGCAAAATTTAATGCTAACCGAATTGGCATGTGGTCCAACCATATTTGTTCATCTACTGAAAAGGTTTCTATATGGTTAAGTAACTCTTGTGATACTGCGCATATATCGTTGACAGAATTTCCGACGCTGCTGACATATGTGAAATTTCCCACATCATCTCCTTTTGTTATTCCATTGGTTACTACTAGTCCATATTCACTACAGAATTCTATGAACTGTTTTCCTTTTTTATTTACGACCAAGTCCTTTGATTTCCTTATATTTGTGCCTGCTCCAAACATGTTTCGGTGAATATCTTCTATTTCTTGCTGAATTTCTCCTATCCTGACATTCAGATCACCAATAACTATCGGGTTGACTATGTGTTCCATTGCCGCAAACTGTTTTACCACAGTAAACTCCTCATCCCAACTAGCATCTCTTATGTACAACGGAATGATCGTAAATTTACCATCGGTTACCTGAATTTCAATCGTTTCAGTGCCCTTTGTATTGTCAAATACATGTTCAATGCCACTCTCAATCATACTCTTTTTCACTCCATACATGCATCCACCTATCGCTCTTCCGTAGATACTATTTCTCACTGCTGGTTTCCAATACGTATCAAAGTCTTTAAAATATTTCTCATAATTTTTAATGTTGTCCTCAATTATGTGAGTTTCGAGTAATACAACAATATCATAGGAATTGACATATTTAAAGAATTCATTATATAATAGTTTATTTTGCAATCCATGTATATTATATGATAATAGTTTTATTTGTTTGTCACTAATACTACTACTTTCCTTTGAAAGCTCTACTTTATCAGTGCTTTTACAATTTTCTTTATTGTAGCTACAACTGGCATTTAATCGTTTTTTGCATTTAATTTGGACATAATACTTTTAAACTCTAAATTGATTTTTATTTGCTCACCATAGATACTTTTCAACACCTCGTTCGCTCCCTTTTGGCCACAGACTAGCTCGTCATCAATGTTCCAGACGAACCATTTGCCATCCACTAATAGTTTGTCGTCACGGACCGTAACTCGTTTGCTCTTGCTGAATGATAAAATGTTCTTCTTTATCTCTAACATAACTCTCTTCCGTTGTCGCCGCTCGCTGTTTAAATCCTTCTCAATTGAGATTTGAGTACCCGCCAAATTCTTGGTATGCTTCAACACCTCTTGGACCATCTGCTCAGATCGCATTTCCACTACCACCGTCACCTTGCCATTATGTTCGAACATTTTTCTAGTAGATTCGATTTCGATTGGAGTTGTTATTTTCATCTTGTCTCGAGAAAGTACAGTTCGCGAAAAGGAGAAACCTAAACCGCAAAGTTACGGCAGTGTTGTTAAACGGAAATATCCGTCAGTAAAACAGTGAAGGCAAGTGAAAATAAAAATAAATAATAAAACATGGCGAATCCAAATGCAAACGACATCCCAGAATTACCAAACCAAGATATTCTGAATAGCTTAATGGCCATAGTGGCAAGGATGCCGCTGCCCAGACATGGAAGCAACGTCCTACGGAAAATCCAATACTTACCGGAGAATGATGGAGACAGCAAGTAAAGTCAACACGTAAGTATGTGGTGTTTTGTCAGAACCCAGAACAAGAAAAACTACTGCATTATAATGTATTAAATAAAATCCGACAATAGGGAATTTAGCTCGGGAAATAAGAAATCTTTATGACATACATGAGATAAAAACCATTTCATATTCTTACATTGGCTATGATAATTGAAACATCAAGATTTATGAGACAAGTAGGCATTAACCAAACCAAAATAACCAACAGAGGAGTCCTATATTATAGTTCACCTAATGATAGGGAAAGCTGGCCATACTACATTAATAGTCCCAGTGGACAAAGAGCTTGAGGAAATTATAGGAACTTAGAGAATTTTAGGAAGGGCGGGCATAAAAATGTCAGACCTTCAGGAAATGCCATCAGGCAAGATCAGTTCCCAAGACCACAGCCAATGGACAAAAACAACGTATAAATGTAATAATGTGAGGTATTAACTTTGTTAACACACCCATCAAGTCTGGCAGCTTATGAAAACTATTTGATAGTCAGTTGAACTTCAACCACAACCATTGTACTGAACAGAAGAATATTAATAAAATAAAAGATAATTTGTAACGCTGTTTAAAGTTCAATGTTCCTTTTCATTTAATAACAATTAGTTCCACACATAATTGTTACATGGTCACTAATTTTTCTTATAGTTTTTTCTAAGTACATTTGTATAAATTAAGAAAAGAAAGCATTTGTATTTTATAATTATAAGAAATAAATATCTATCTATCTATCTATCTATGGTGTCAGAAGAATTGTAGAATCCACGGTGTGTATCGCGAAAGACATAACCTAGCATACATAACCTAACAATTGTAAATCATCCACGAGAACTTTATTCATCAGAACCAAATAGTGGATATCATCCACCAAAATCAAAGGAATCTATCTTCACAGAGCAACAAAAAAACTAAAGTTATACACAAGTGAACATTGGAAATCCGGATATCAAATATATTTAATATTTTGTTTGGTTAAAATGACCTCTAACGACCGTGTGCCAGCCGAGTTGGATTGCTCAAATTTGGCAAGGCAATAGCCAGGCTGGAAGCGTACATTCCTTATGTACATGATGGCAACAGGAAAGAACGAAGAAAACGAACAAAAAAAGATTGCTACATTTCTGTGGTTGATTGGTTCATGTGCAATGGAAATCTACAACACCTTGTTTCCGAACGATGAACGATGGTACAACAGATAGAATACTCGGAAATCAAATCGCTGGAGCAACTGCCACAGTGGGAAGACGCGAAGATGAATTGGTACCGGAAAACCAAAATGAACAACAGGAAAACGAAATCATTGCCCTCATCAGCGCCTGCAGCTGGAAATCCACGCACACTTGACCAAATCCTGACGGCATTCGATCGCTACTGCATTCCACGAAAGAACGCAACAATGGAATCGTTTAAATTCAACACCATAGTACAAAAAGAAAAGCAGACGTTCACGGATTTTGAAACTGAACTACGAAAACAAATTCAGTTCTGTGAATTCAGCTGTGATTGTAGTGTATCTTACGAGGAAAGAATGCTGAAAGATCGAATTGTAATTGGACTTCATAATAAGAAATTGCAGTTAAGGCTTCAGTTATAGCCATCAGAAAAATCCATCCGTAAAAACACGAAACAGAACAAAACTGACACATTTAGCCATATCATAGGAATTCAGTGGAATACTTCGTGAAACTGGTTGAGAAGTTGAACAGAAAAAGTTTTTCGTACGGAAAAAATAAAGAAATTCCTTTCTTAGAAAATTTAAAGATCAATTGCTTAATTTTTTTTGACGAATTAGTTTTATAATTCAAAAGCAACATTTGAAGACCAAGATTGAGTTTAACGATTGAGTTTAAGTGCTCCAAAAAAGTGAAACAATTTTTGTACGGATGCATTTTCCTGATAGCTATAACAGCAGCCTAAGGCTACAGGATGGCAAGGATGAATCATTACAAAATGTTATCGCAGTTTGCAAAGCATTTGAAGCAGCTAATGCAAACAAAGTTTTACTCGATAAAAGCAGTGGCCAAACGCTAGTACACAATATATAGTACAAGAACATCCGTCCAACTCAGTGAACGTGAAAGCTGTAACTCGCCGCTGTTACCTTACAACTGTGGTGATGAGTTTTCTCCATCGCATTTGCGTATATGCCCAGCAAATGGTGCAACTATCCGGGCATGCGGAAAGCAAGGGCATTTCCAGAATTACTGCACATCCAAGACAAATGGATAACAACAAAACCAACAAAACTGGAAACCTAAAAATGGATATCAAAAAGTCGGACAACAACAATAACAAGGGAAAATCATTAACAGCTGTTCATTCTTTTAACTACTGGGGCGATTCATCATCACCAGGTAAAATTGCACTTTTTCACTTTTTGAATTTTTGCCGAATGTAGTTAAGCCTTAAAGGCTTAAGTTAAGTTAAGTTAAGGCTTAACTTGCCGAATGTAGTTAAGCTTTTAAGGCTTAACAAGCAAGCTCACGCACAAACGCAGTTGCCCCCTTCTGGTAAGAAATTTATTTAAAAAGCTTGCTCTGACACGAAAGTAAACCCAAACAAAACACGGCTATTTTGTTAAAATAGGTTCTTTTCCATGGCATTTTGTTTATAAAGGTACGTTTCCATGATAAAACGGAAACAAAAATGCGACAATCTAGTCGCATCAGAGCCCTCTATTTGGGAGATCAGTAATTGGCGCAAACTTTTTTGTGCATGTAGTAGTTTTTTTCAGCGCTTTCACAAAGTGTGCACTTGAAAGTTATACCCAATTCACAATGGCGCTTTGCGGCGTGCGTGCGTTGACAGGCGTTTCAGAGACTTTACGATACTTTATGTCAACGCGCGAATTAAAACACTTGTTTCTTACTTTTAAAATTAAACAATATTTATTTGGAACTATGTCCTTTATTATTGAAATACTTTTTACTAATTCTAAAAGGAGCTTAAGGCTACTATGTAGTTACAATAAGACTATCGATAAATTCATCATACAGTCGTATTTATATATTTTTCTTATCTATCTACAAGGAGACCCAAGCGTACAATCGTCTTGCTTGATAATGAAGAAGAGATAATATTCCAACATTGTATACAAACGATATTATCTCTTGTACATATGTTATCATTGTAGCGTTGTGTGCAAGACTGTACTAGAGGCTAAAGATATCATTGAATACAAATAATGTTATCTTTTTTCTCAATATGTTTTGCTATGGATACTTAACTCCCCCCCTTGTTAAACGAAATCGTCCCGATTTTTCGACGCTATTTTTAACATTTCTCTTTCATAAGTTTTGTTATATGCGTCAATCTTTTTTTTGTTTTTGACGATCTGTTATACATTGTATAGTTTTTATCATTACGTACGTAAATGCTAGAATAACAATCAGTGTTACAATTGTGTATATAGTTGATAATATCGGTTTTTCTTCAAAAGGAATAATTAGTTTTTTTAAAGTATCTATGTTATCGAATTTGTACATTGTATCTTCTTTAATTATTTGGTCGATGTAAGACTCTGAATTATGATTTCTTAATATAACTTCTTTAATTTGCTTATGCATGTTTTTGTATATTTTATCGTCTAGATTTATAGTATTTTCATAAGTAACTAAGTTTATACCATTAATTGTTTGATTATTTAACTTATGCTTACCGCTTAATAACATAACACCGGATTCAATTTCTAAGTCGTAATCGTATTCTTGTTTAATGTTGCATCTTGAAGTTATATTCTTTAAAAGTGGAATAAGACAATTTTCTTCTTCAAAGTTAATTTCACAAATGTTTTTACTTAGATGATTTTGACAATTTCTTGTTCTTAAATAAGTTTGGTTACATAAGGCAATTGTTTTATCTGTAATGATTTTTCCATGTTTTGAATTTAAAGGTGTTACTTTATACAATTTACATGATTTAATTAGAACTGGATATTTATATATTGTGATGAAGAATTCATCAGTTCTAGCTAAAAATATTTTAGAGTACTCAAGTATATTTATTATGGGTACTTGAATTATTTCATGTTGAATAATATTTTTAATGTCATCTAAGTCTAGGCTTTCTGATAAATATTCATTATTTTTTGCTGCATTAATTGTTCTGGTCAATAATAATAATTGTTCGTACACTTGTTCTATTACTAAATGTTCTTTAAGGCTCTGACCTTCGAATTGTTGCAAAATTTGTTCAAATCTAGAATTTATAGTTTTTTGTTTATTATTGTTTTCTATGAGATTATTTATACTCGTTTCTATGTTAACTAAGTCATAATGGTCAGGATTACCAAACACATATTTGAAAGCTGTTCCTAAAAAGTTAATTGATCTAGTATGCCTAGTATGTTCTTGTAATTGGTCTGCTAAATTCTTAATTTTACTTAACCAAATTTTTTCTTCCTGTGTAGGTTGATATTTACTAGTTACGATATTTACGTAAGGTTGAAATATCGAAGTCAGGTTGGTGGCATGTAACAAATAAGTTTGTTCTTTGAATAAATACACGTCATCTGTTTGCGTAAGTATAAACTTCTTGTTTAGTAACTCAGTTATTTGAACGTTTCCTTGCCCTTCTTGACTCTGTACAATTCCTAGTAATGTTAGGAATATTAATATTTTCGTCATCTGAAAAATGATAATTCTTTATGTTATCCTTGTGAATTTTTATTCCTTCTTTAGAGATTACCGTGTCTCCTTTATCTTCTTCTACTATTCTTGTTATGTATCTAGCGTTAGATTTCTTTCTAAGACCTGTGATTCTTACCATTATCTTATCTCCTTTTTTATACTCTCTGTGTCGAGTTCCTTTATTTAGACGTTCGATCACTTTTTTGGATGCTGAGTTTAGTTTATTTATTATAATTTCACTATTTCTATATTTATTTTGATTAAAGAAAATGTCTCTAGGTTTCAAACCGGTAACTGAGTGTATAGAATTATTTAATTCACGCACTGTTCTAAATATTTCTTCGATAAGTCTTGTTTTATTCTGAATTGTGAATATTCTAGACAGTTCAGTTATTGTACCGTTTACACGTTCTACCTGACCGTTAGCTGTCGATCTGTATACTGGAGTTTCTACTTTAGTTATGTTGTATTTCAAACACATTTGGTTCACCATTTCTGTTTTGAATCCCTTCTCGTTATCTGTCATGAGTCGTTCACATTTTGGGAAATAATTAGATAAGACCTCTTCCATAACGTCGTACAGTCTGTTTCGAGTTTCGATTTCCCGAAGGATTGTATATTTAGAATACTTATCTACTGTTACAAGGAAAGTATACTTGTCGTTGAAGTATATGTCCATATGAATGTGTGTTCCCACATGTGTTGGTATTTCTGAATTATTCAGAGGTTCTCTGATAGGTTTTCTTTCATATTTTCCAAATAGACATGCTATGCATTTTTTGTTGAAACTCTTTGCTTGTTTATTTAGATCGGGCCAGTAATATTTCTCTGAGATTTCTTGTATATTGTTACGTAACCCTCGGTGTGCTCTTTCATGAGTTACCCTTACAAGTTTTAGTTGTTCCTCCAAATTTGTCACGTCTTGAAGTTTTCTTGGTGTGAATATAAATCTTACTAGTGGGAATTCTTTTTTTATGTTTTCACCATATTTGTATATGTTTTCAAATTTCGTATGCAAAGCTACAATCTTTTGGGGTTGTATAACTTCTTTCATCTGCCTTAGTAAAGAGTCTTTGTCCTTAAACTTTATTATGAGTCTTATTTTGTTACCAAAATAGATTTGTGTTTCGATATTATTTGTTATATCTTCAATAAGTTCGAACTGTGCAGTGTATGCATTAAAAGGCTGATTCACAGTTTTTATTATATCATTAGAAGAACTTTCAGCTGAATGTGCTGTTTCTATGGTAGAAGTATTTATGCGTTGACGTGATAATGCGTCAGCTACAAGATTTAGGTTTCCTGGTTTATAAACTAATTTTGCTCCAAAGTCTTCAATGATTCCCTTCCAACGTTTCAGCTTTGTGTTGGGATTTTTTTCTGATACAGAATATATAAGGCTCTGGTGATCGGTATATATGGTTAAGTCTGCTATACCATATATGTAGTTTCTGAGTTTTTGTAAGGACCATATGATCGCTAATAGCTCTTTCTCGTTTGTGCTATAGTTCTCTTCTGTCTTACTCAGTGTTCTTGACAAGAAGTGTATAGGTTGCTTATTCTGACTTAGTACGGCTCCAATAGCTATGTTGGATGCATCAGTAGTAAGCTCGAATGGTTTACTATAATCCGGTTGAAAAAGTTCGACTTGTTCTTTCAAATAATTTTTTAAAATTCTAATCGCTTCTAATGCTGAATCATTCAGATTTAACTTAATATTTTTACTTTGTTTTTTGTTTACTTTACCGTTATCTCCTCGTAAATATAATGTCAGGGGCTTGGCTATGCTTGCGTATCCCTTTATAAACTTACGATAGTAACCTGTAAGACCTAAAAATCCTCTCAAATCCTTTACCGTTTGTGGGACTGGAAAATTTTCTATAGCTGCTATTTTCTCAGGGTTCGTAGTGATTCTACCATGTCTGATTATGTGACCTAAGTATTCTACTTCTTCTTGAAAAAACTTACTTTTCTCATCAGATATTTTTAATGTGGCTTTATTGAGTACGTCGAATACTTGACTTATGTGCTGTATATGTTCTTCCTCAGATGAAGAATATATCAATACGTCATCAATGTAAACGTGTACGAATTTACCTACAAAGTCTCTCAAAATGTCGTCCACGCATCTCTGAAATATGCTTGGTGCATTTTTGAGCCCGAAAGGCATTCGTTTAAATTGATATTTTGCGCCATTTATAGCAAAAGCTGTTTTTTCTTTATCATCTGTTTTGATTTTAATTTGGTGGAAACCTGACTCCAAATCTAACGTTGTAAAGTACTTGGCTTTACCTAAATTTTGAATTGTCATGTTGACATCCGGAATGGGGTATCTGTCTGTTACAGTGTGAGCGTTAAGTTTTTGGAAATCAACAACCATGCGCCGTTTTGGTTTTCCTTTTTCGTCCAAACCTTTTTTAGGTACTGTCCATATGGGACTGTTATAAGGACTATGGCTTTTTTCTATTATATCGTCATGTAAGAGTTTCTGTATTTCTTTGTTTACGAATTCGTTATCTGCTATGGGATATGGATATTGTTTAACATAAACCGGATTATCATTGGTCGTCCTAATGCTTGCTTCTATAGTATCTGTAAAGGGTAACGGTCCTATGCTGTTATTAATCTTCATCAGTCTATCTATGTCTGCTTTATAAATATTATTTTCCCCAATTATGTAATTAATTTTCTGAATAGATTCGACACTGCTTATGGTAGTTAGAGTCATATTACTGAAATTTATTTCCGCGTTTAGAACTTTAAGTCCTTCATATCCTAATATCATATCAAAAGACTGAATATCCTCTAATTCAAAAAATGTTATATTTTTCTTTAATATCCTAACTACTTTCTTTGTATCTACCATAGAATAACCATGCATTGTTTTTATTTTTATAGGTTTAATTTTAATTTTTTCGCTAGAATCGCATTTTCTATTAATGTAATTATGGGTTGCACCAGTATCAATAAGAATTTTGTAAATTTTCTTATGAATAGTACTAGTTAAATTTAAGCAGGGCAACCCGTCTACTAGTTTAAATGATCTATTCTTATGTTATTATTTACCATACATTCCGTTTCATCTGCTTCTGCATATGTACTGCTGACATCGTCTCTGCGTTGTTGTCGGGAGTTATTTACTCTCTGCTGCTTGAAGTTCTGCTGATAAGATCGTTGCGGTCTGTTGTGTGTGTTGAAACTCCCGCTGTGTTCACGTTTCGCTGGTGGATTATATACATCGGGTTTGCATTGATTCCAATTTTGTCGCTGTGCATGTACAATTTGTCTCGAGTTTATCTCCATCGGCTGTGGTCCTTGATTGTGTTGCTGCATATTATCGTATTGCTTCTGGGGTTGATAATTCGTTGTTTGGCTCGAATAATTTGGTCTTCTTTCGTTTCTGCGTTCATGTGGCATATTTTTGTGGTGCTTATCTTGAGTGAGATGTAAATGCCTGTGCACATTATCATGTTCTATTCTGCGAGCAATTGCGAATGCGTGTTCTAGATCATTTATTGTAGCTGAATATAATGATCCTCTTGTAAAGTTGTCACTCATACCATCAATGAATATACGAACTGCGTCGTCGTTAGCATTTTTAATTAGTCTGTCGATTATATTCGGCGGATCACCTGACATAGTGATTTTTGATATTATTAAATTGAGATTTTTATTTATCTCGTCGTGGTATTCAGACAGTGTGCTTCTTTTTTGCGTGATGGCTTTCATCATGTCTTGTAGCACGTATAGAGGTTCTTGATTAGAGTACGTATAATCTAATCTGTTACGTATCGCCTCAAAATTAAAAATTGTGTTATAATTAGTTAACACATTCGCGGCTGCACCCTGTATTTTACTTTTCACTATAGTCAATGCTGCTGCGTACTTACTGTGTGTTTTGAAGTTTTTAATGCTGTCCATTAATCTGGATGCTTCTTCGCGCCACGACCGATAATTTGATTGATCGCCGTTGAAAATAGGTAGGCTTTTAAATGCGTCTAACTGTATTTCACTACCATCTGTATATGTGGTTCTTATTTCCTCTAGTACAGGTATGTTTGGTACTATGCCTAATCCAGATTTTACTTCATTTAGTTTTGTTTCTAAATTAGTGTTTATTTGATTTTGGTTAGTTATTATTGCTGCTAACCTTGCATTCTCTGTGCGTGTGTGCTCTAGGGTTTGTGTTACTGTGTTGCACCTGGTTTCTAAAGCTTCTAATCTTGCCATTAATACTGCGAGTTGTTCCATTTTGAACTCGTGTCTGTTGTCGTCGAATTTGTGTGTTTTTTTTCTCCACATATACACTTTCACTGAATTGCTTAGCTGCTTCGTATGAAGAAGCTATATTTGTACCTGCTATGCTAGGTAATTCTTGTAACCGGTAACGCGAGTGTTCTGTTTATACTAGATTTCACTACTTGTTCCCGAGGTCCGCTCGATTGAAGTTAAAAAGTATATTTAACCTCCTGGCAGGATCGCCAATTAAAACACTTGTTTCTTACTTTTAAAATTAAACAATATTTATTTGGAACTATGTCCTTTATTATTGAAATACTTTTTACTAATTCTAAAAGGAGCTTAAGGCTACTATGTAGTTACAATAAGACTATCGATAAATTCATCATACAGTCGTATTTATATATTTTTCTTATCTATCTACAAGGAGACCCAAGCGTACAATCGTCTTGCTTGATAATGAAGAAGAGATAATATTCCAACATTGTATACAAACGATATTATCTCTTGTACATATGTTATCATTGTAGCGTTGTGTGCAAGACTGTACTAGAGGCTAAAGATATCATTGAATACAAATAATGTTATCTTTTTTCTCAATATGTTTTGCTATGGATACTTAACTCGCGCAAGCCGCACTTTTCCAAAACTAAATGGCGCTTCAGAACGTTGGCGCTTTGAGAGATTAGAGTAGGAGAGATTGAAAGTTCTGTTTGGTTTATGTTGCGTACGTACATACGTTATGTACGAATTCAGAGCAGAATGCAACTACTCCTTTTTGCTTATAATTGTTATTTTAATGCACGAATTAAGAGGAAATTTGTTCAAAATAGTAAAAAAATTCATAAATAAATACATATCAATAAAATGTATTTTCACTTTTATTGTCGTGGAATATTTTTGTGGAAGCATTGCCTGTGCATTCAATGTACACAGGTGCATGCCTTCACATGAAAGGCGTTTCAGGCGAGACAGGTGGGTTTTTAGTTTAGTTGAGAAAATATAGGTAAATTACATCGAAAATCCCTTCCCTTAAAATTGTGAATTGATTACTTTGTGGAATACTTCTTGTAAACGATTTAAGTGAGCAATATTACCAAATGGACAGCATTTATCTGAAAACTAAAAACTAAAAACTTGGTTTGGCTATTTAAAAAAACTCCTATTAATAAATTCTCAAATATGGATACCGACGATTTACTTGATTTTTAAATTTATATTTATATTTTACATCAATTATATGCATACATCTGGTGGTATGCTGGACATTCGGACGATTGCGATCGCAGGTACTGCTTCTCGTCGCTCGCTGGGTTTTTACCACATCCGGTCACCCATCGGACAATGCATATTAAAAAAGATTTTATGACCTAATAGGGGTCATTTTTAGGGGTCCAGACATTTTTTTATGTTCTTATGTACGGACTTCAAACCCTACCAGCCGATTGAGTTCAAATTTACAGGGAATCTTCGATATCTATTGGCCAGAGAATTCCCGTGAAGTTGGGTCAAAGTCGGACTAAGGTGCGCATATTCATGTGCATTGTCCCGATGGACAATAAAAAATATATCTAAGCAATGCAATTCATTGGCACGAGCAAACCTGGGCGGGTAAACCAAGTAATAAAATAATACCTATCATTTGCACATCGCAGGAAATTAGATTTACCCTCAACTAGAAAAAGAAACTATAAATATTCTAAACAAAAATGTTTATCTCGTTAATAAATTGTATGAAGAATAGAGTAATTTCAGACAAAATTGAAATATCAAAAGCGTGTACATAACATTTGAGCACATATTTTTTTTATCAACAATCTAAAGAAATCACTAGTAGCATTACAACAAAAATAATATTCGTCATTTCCACACAGTAAAATAATTAATTTGTATTGAAAATACCTCATAGGCTACTAAAAACGAGTAGGTACGTATATACCTAAGTGAATCTATGCAACTCCAACAATGAACGGCATATGCTCTAACACTTTAAATATTATCAAATCGAACAAACCAAACCGAAAGAAAACGTCAAAGCCGTCCAACGCCGCTGAAAGTAGAAAGTTGCTCTACTTGGGCGCCGCGTTGAACTTTACGATATTTACGATCACAACGCGACCCGAAGCCTGAAGCCGCATTCTGGCTTGCACCATATGAAAGCATTGGTTCTACTCTATCTGTCAACGCACGCACGCCGCAAAGCGCCATTGTGGCTTGGGCATTAGAGGTATAGGCTTAACTACATTCGGAAAAAAGTCAAAAAGTGAAAAAGTGCAAGCTCACACACAAACGCAGTTGCCCCCTTCTTGTAAGAAATTTATTTAAAAAGCTTGCTCTGACACGAAAGTAAACCCAAACAAAACACGGCTATTTTGATAAAATATGTTCTTCCATGGTATTTTGTTTATAAAGGTACGTTTGCATGATAAAGCGGAAACAAAAATGCAACATTCTAGTCGCATCAGAGCCCTCTATTTGGGAGATCAGTAATTGACGCAAACTTTTTTGTGCATGTAGTAGTTTTTTTTCGCGCTTTCACAAAGTGTGCACTTGAAAGTTAGAGGTATAGCTAACTTTCAAGTAACACACTTTGTGAAAAGTTGAGAGAAAAATACAGATTTGAAATGGTGTGGAAAGGGAAAAAAACATTTTCGTGCAAGTACTTTACTTTGTGTTGAATGTAGTTTAGCCTTAATGCCCAAGCCACAATGGCGCTTTGCGGCGTGCGCGCGTTGACAGATAAAGTAGAACCAATGCTTTCATATGGTGCAAGCCAGAATGCGGCTTCAGGCTTCGGGTCGCGTTGTGATCGTAAATATCGTAAAGTCCAACGCGGCGCCCAAGTAGAGCAACTTTCTACTTTCAGTGGCGTTGGGCGGCTTTGACGTTTTCTTTCGGTTTGGTTTGTTCGATTTGATAATATTTAAAGTGTTAGAGCATATGCCGTTCATTGTTGGAGTTGCATGGATTCACTTAGGTATATACGTACCTACTCGTTTTTAGTAGCCTATGAGGTATTTTCAATACAAATTAATTATTTTACTGTGTGGAAATGACGAATATTATTTTTGTTGTAATGCTACTAGTGATTTCTTCAGATTGTTGATAAAAAAAATATGTGCTCAAATGTTATGTACACGCTTTTGATATTTCAATTTTGTCTGAAACTACTCTATTATTCATACAATTTATTAACGAGATAAACATTTTTGTTTAGAATATTTATAGTTTCTTTTTCTAGTTGAGGGTAAATCTAATTTCCTGCGATGTGCAAATGATAGGTATTATTTTATTACTTGGTTTACCCGCCCAGGTTTGCTCGTGCCAATGAATTGCATTGCTTAGATATATTTTTTATTGTCCATCGGGACAATGCACATGAATATGCGCACCTTAGTCCGACTTTGACCCAACTTCACGGGAATTCTCTGGCCAATAGATATCGAAGATTCCCTATAAATTTGAACTCAATCGGCTGGTAGGGTTTGAAGTCCGTACATAGGAACATAAAAAATGTCTGGACAAGACAGCGAAGATCTTCGCGGAAATATAGCAAAAAAATTACCCCTATTAGGTGTTGCGACTTCTCCAATAAACCGGGAATTTCCTTGTTTGGATCTGCACTTGGCATGCTTGCATACGCGAGGCTAGGAACGTCGGATGGGAGTGGATCTTGATCCGCAAAGAAACCCGACACAACAAAAGAAAAATAAATATCTCATGCCAAGATTTTAAGTACTATGGAACGCGGACGGACACTACTATCTACAACGCCAGAATATAATTCGTGGGCAACCAGGTGATATGTTGCCAGAGTACATTTGACCCACCCCTTTGCACTGGAGGTGCACCATGACAGCTTCGGTACTCATGATCGGAAACTGCCCCTATTTCGAACGATTTCCCTTCACTTCACTTTTCGTCGATACCTTTAAATTCCCCACACATTACCCCAAGAAATTTCTAACTCACTGATACATTTTCATATGCTTACTCACGTTTATTGCCAGAATAATTCCTTATTTACTAAATTCATTTGTTTTAATTTTTAGTTATATTTTAGACATTCATAAAAGCAAATTCAATAAATATTAATAGGCAAAAAATGAAAAAAAACTAGTATTGTTTGGCAATAATAAATAATGTAGTAGGTAGGAAATTCAAACTACCCCTTTAAAGAAAAAAATTAATAAAAAAAAACTCACCCTCATCCGCCTGGAGATTGTGCACAATTTCCCACGCTGTTGGTATATCCTTGTTGGTATCCGTTTCACCTTAATATAATTTAACTTTATGTAATATTTACTAGCCAAACTCACTATTACACTAATTTTAAGTTTTAAGTAGGTAGCAAATTTTTAATTTTAATTTTAAGTAGATAATTGAAATTTAAGGACTTTTAGATTTAAGTAGGCAACTGTAGGTAGCAAGCAAATTATGACTTTTTTTTTTTTTCATTCGTTAGTCTATTTTTTTTTTTTGGTTTTTTTTTTTGTAACCTTTCTTTCACTTGCAGAACATAAGATTTTTTTTTTTCTATTATGTTGTAGCGGACCAATATTCGTAGGTATTACCTCCGAAACCGTATAACTACCGGTGTCTCTGATCGCAGAAAAAAAAAATTGTTTTCGCGAGCCGCGCTGCCTCCGACACTGACCGCACTACCCAACTCACCTATGACCGCCGATTACCATATGTGTCGCGCTCTCCGATCGATGGATGACTGCGCCAAATGATAACTCGTGATAAAGATTGGGTCTATGTGTGGGAGTATGGGTGCGGTAGGAAGTCTCCAAAGGGTGTCGAGGAGCGTTTCCGATGCCCTTCGTTTGATACTCGGTGCAGTGGTAGCGGGTTTTATGTAATTTCGGAATGTGTTGCAGTGATCTTTTTTTTATCCTCTCTTTATTGCCGCCCTTGTCATATATTACCGCGATTGGGACAGGGGGGCGGATGGAATAAAAAAGGCACGTGTCCCCTCGATTGGGATTATGAAACGGGAAGCCTATTTAATTTAAGCATTGTTAAAATGGAGTTAGATTTCATTAAAAAAAAAACAATGATTACCTGGTTTTTTTGGAAAAAAAAGGTACATAAGAAAATGGTGTCTCGATAGCGAGGTACTTTGGCCGATATTTTCCCGGGGACTTTGGTGATAATTTTGAGCTAATGGTTTTTTTCTTTTTTTTAAAAAAAAAACTCAAATAAGGAAGGGTTTTGCCTACTAAAAAAAATTATTCTTTTAGTATAATTGAATTATGTCCTTGAAGACATATAATACGGACTTACAATATACGGTGCGAATAAATGAACGACAGCGAGATGTGCTTCGTGTAATGTTCACCCAGGAAAAGACCAATGTAACCAGAGAGGAAAATCAGGAAGTATTAAATCGATCTCTGCACCCACTCCCATACACTCACAGAAGAAATACTGGTTCCGTTTAGCAAAATGCCTGAACGCTTTCGAAATTAGCCATTCCGAATTCCGGATGGTTACAGGGTGTTAGGAATTTTATGCAATTTTAGTTATTTATTTATTTATTTATTTTTTTTTTTTTTTTTTAACATTCGTAACAAACCTTCTTTGTTTTAAAAAATATTCAAATTTTGGTAAAAACAAAAAGGAAAACGAACTGAAACACAATTGTTAGACTGACTACCTAGAATTCATTACTTGTACTATTGTCGAATGTCTTTGGCATGGTATGTTCCCATAAGTTTGCCCTTTAGATCCTCTAGTTCATATAAGCATTTGCCTATCCTTTTCCTTACTCGACATTTAATGAATTTTGGTAGAAATTTAGAAGTTTTTGCCTGAGTAAATGAACTTTGTTCAAAATTCCGACGAAATACTTCCTGCCCTACTACAAACTGTATGTTCTTCGCTCGCATATTGTAAGTCTTTTCAGCCTTAATGTGTGCACCGTGCAGGTTTTGCTTTAAACGCTCTCGAATAATCTGCAATCGATCGGAGGATGGAATAGTGCGAACACCAGGGTCATTGAGAGAGTTTAGCCTTTTGAGTAATGAATACTCTTCTCCGTTCATAACCATATGTTGTCCAAATAACGCAAAATAGGGCGAGCAGTTGGTAGCAGAATGATAATCACTCCTCAGTGTTGCACCTATTAGTGAAACGTATTTATCCCAATCTTCATGACTGTCTTTCACAAATACCCTAATCTTAGAAATAATCTCTCTGTTGACGCGTTCTGAGCAATTTGCTTGAGGGGAATAGAGACCAGTTTTAACATGCCTAACATTATATGCTTTCATCAATTTGGCGAACTCAACCGAAATAAATTGTCTCCCATTATCACTATGGATGTATTCAGGAGTTCCAAACTGATGAAAAACATCTTCTTCTAGGTACCTACAGATCGATTTCGAACAGGCTTTTCGTAGCGGTTTCAAGAAAACATATTTTGTGAAATGATCAATACAAATGAAAATAGTTGTATGGCCGAGCTTAGTGCGAGGGTAAGGCCCTAAAAGATCAATATAGAATCTTTGCATCGGTCTGTCAGTGATGATCTGCTGTCCCATTTTCGGTCGAAGTATGGTATTTACTGGCTTTATACCTTTGCAAACCTCACACGCACTGACAAAAGTTTTAATTTGCTTCACCATCCCTGGCCAATAATACTTCTGACGCACACGGTACAGTGTTTTACTAACGCCGCCATGGCAACCTTTTTCAGAGTTGTGCACATTTTCAATGGCTTGATTGGTTAACTCCTCGGGCAACCATAGTCTCCATAAGCTCTCTTCCTCTTCTGGTGATCCTGCTCGAAAATGCACGCGTTTATAAATGTACCCATCAGAAATACACACATCCGGAAGACTACTTTGATTTGATGTTATTTCCTGCCTAAGCTCTTCATAGCCTTTGGATGAAAAATATGGAGATTGCAAATCAATTTCTGTATGTTTCTCTAATGGCACTAGCTCACACATATCCATTCGGGAAAGTGCATCGGGTACTGTATTGAGACTTCCCTTCCGATGCTCAACAGTAAAATCGAAAGACTGGAGTTTCAAGCACCACCTTGCTAATCGGCCACTCAAGTCTTTTTGTGTCATCAGCCACTTAAGACTTGAGTGGTCGGTGACTATCTTAAAGGGGAGTCCGTCGATATAAGGTCGAAATTTATACACTGAGACAATGGCTGCTAGACACTCCTGTTCCGAGACAGTATAATTTTTCTGAGCGTTATTTAATTTTTGAGAAACATATGCAATCGGACGTTCGCGTCCCTCATCATCCACTTGATATAGCACTCCCCCCACTCCCGAACTTGACGCGTCGCACTGAACAACAAAAGGTCTTGAAAAATCTGGCTGAGCCAGAACAGGTGCTGTCGTCAGGGCGTCTTTCAATTTTTGAAAAGAGGCAGTTGCTTCCGGAGTTAAAATGAATGCTTTTGACTTTCGGAGACAATCTGTTAGGGGAGCTGCAAGATCCGCGAAATTTGGGATAAATTGTCGGTACCAGCCTGTCATGCCGATAAACCTACGAATCTGCCGAACACTTTTTGGAAGTGGAAATTCGGTTATCGCTTCCAGCTTAGCAGGATCGGTTTTCAGACAACCTTGGCCGACAATGTACCCCAAATACTTTATCTCGCGTTGGCAGAATTTACTTTTCTCCACATTTATGGTCAGTTTGGCTTCATACAGACATTTCGCAATTTCGGTCAATAGTATCATATGCTCTTCAAACGTCGCCGAACACACCAGTAGATCGTCCAAGTAGACAAAGACGTTCTCACGAAATCGAGACGGAATGACTCGATCCATGAGACGACTCATTCTTTGTGGCGCATTGCATAGCCCGAAAGGCATAACTGTAAATTCATACAGTGGCCTTCCAGGTACTGCAAACGCCGTCTTTTCTCTGGACTTCACTTCTAGCGGAATTTGCCAGTACGCATCTTTCAAATCAATTCCGCTGATGAAGTGCGTGTCCTTGAGCCTACTTAGTAATCCACCAATGTGAGGCAACGGATAAGCGTCTTTTTTCGTGACACTATTAACCTTACGAAAGTCTATACAAAGCCTCACCTTCCCAGGCTTTCGGACCAAAACAATCGGAGAGCTCCACGGGCTATTACTTTCGACAATAACTCCAAGAGATAGCATTCTATCAAGCTCAGCATATGCTTCTGTTTGCCGTGGTGGCGAAAGTGGAAAATGCTTTGTTTTAATTGGAACAGCCTCACCAGTGTCAATGAGGTGCTCCTCCATGTTTGTTTTTCCCAAACCTATTTTAGAAGACGACGGAAAAAGTTCAACAGTCTTATCCAAAGTGTACTTTTGAATCGGAGATAATTCATGAATATTACAGTTCGTTGAAATAGTTTCAAGTGCCGAAATCTCAGGTACTATTTTCGGAACAATATTGAAACTGTTCCAGAAATTAATGCCTAAATATACGCGCTGTTGTAGTGTAGGGACTACGTAAAAATCAATTGTTTTTGTGCAGTTGTTAAAATGCACGGGAATTTGGCAAAATCCATGAATAGCTTGCTTTGATCCATCAGCGGTACTTATGCTCGCATTCAGGGGCTTAATCGAAATGAAATTCCGTTTCAAAAAGTCTAGGCAATCTTTTCCCAGTACGCTAACTGACGCACCTGAGTCAAGTAAAGCGTAAACTTTCTCACTTCCAAGCGTAATATTTAAAAATGGCCTCATGTCACCGGAGTCATCAATGGAGGCTGACTCTAAAATTTTTCTATGAGACTTCCGACTTGCGTACCGATTCCTGCACTTTAATATTTGTTTGGATACTTTATTCTTGTCTGAAATACCAAAAATTCGGTTCCTTGTGTTTTGATAACGTTCAACTCTTTCGTGAAAAGATAGCTGCGAATAGTTGTTAGTTTGTACAGCAACGTCTACACTTGGAATTGATCGTTTCATTAGCGTTACATTTCTATTTGATGGTACTACTTCATTCTGAGTGGACAAGCTTGGATAAATTGTATTTGTATCTTCAGACGGTCTATGACTATCTGAAGATATTTGATAGGGTTCTATTGACTCGGGGGTTGGGTGATTGAACGAGAGTCCCCGACTGCCATCTCGCTCACATTCCTGTTTAACGAATGATTTTTCGGACACTTAGGTGTTGTCACATTTTGTTCGCCACAGCGATAACAGAAAAGTCTCCTTGATTCCGCTTGACATTCATAAAAAGAGTGACCAATTTGGTCACAGTTCCAACAAGTAAACTTAGAAGTATCAATTGGATGTCTTGCGTGATCAAATTTGGTTGAATAAGCGGCAACTTCTGGACTTTCGTTAGATTGCTCCGCCTCATAGAAAACGGTTCCTTCTATTTCATTGACCCCTCTTCTATAGCTTGAATATCGCTGAGACATTTGATGATTGAGAAATATCTCAGCTTGCCTCGCAACATCGCGTAAATGATCTAAACTGTTGACCTGATATGGAAATAAGAGAGGACCCAAGTTCTCCTTCGAATTTTTCTTAATCAACTCTATCATCTTCAACTCACTTAAGGGTTCTCTAAGACGAGCATTCATTCGTAGCAGATCTGTATAATAATCATCAAAATCTTCTTTGTGATTTTGACGACGTGAAAGCATTCTCAAAATCTTTTCATGATCATTTTCAAGCTTGCTAAACTCCTTGATTAAGGCATTTTTCAGATTTTCATACGATGCACTAGGGTTTTGCTTCAAGAAAAACCAAAACCATGATTGAGCTTTGCCTTTAAGTAAGACATGAAAATTCGCTAAAACATGATCCCACCCACATTGAGCACGCTCCTTAAGGGTTTTAACCTTAAATAGGAAGTCATGCACATTATCTGAGCCATCGTAACAGATTTGCCATTTATCTACTTTGCAGAGTGAACTGTTTGATGCACTAGTGGACTGTGAAAAGTTGTTAACTTGTTGTTGCTGTTGTTGCGGTGCTTGTAAAAACTGATTGTGTGTCGAAAACGAGGCGTTATTTAAGAAATCTTCGAATTCCACCCTAGCGTTTGATGGACCTGGTATATTAGCACGCTCTTCATGTTGCCTCATATTTGGTAAATTTGCGTCTAATAAATCAAGTCTTCCAACTAATGTGTTTCTAATACCTCTCATTTCATTTATAAATACTTGCTGATTGGCTTCCATAATACGTTGAAATGCTAGTGATAATGATTCAATATCTCCTCTATATACCGGAGCAGAAGTCATAGTTTCCGTATTGTTGCCATTGGCATTGTTACTACTAGTACTTGGCATACTATTTTCGTCTGATTGTAAAGCTACAGCTGAAGGAACATTTTGGTCTTCGTTAGCACTCGGCTGACGGTTGGAATTATTCTCATTGGCAGGTAATGAGTTATCATTACTGGTGCCAGGAACGTTGCGATTAACGACGGGTACAACCGGAGTACGATTAACGATTGGTCTAGACTCAATTTGCCCCGAAATTGGGGTACGATTACGAGAACTAACAGAATGTCTATTTGAGTTCGAGGAAAAATTACCCCTGCCTCTATACCGAGTATTTGGCCTTCTGTTCCCTTCCATATCTAATTAAATGTAACTCTAATATGTATAATAAAAAAAATAGTTTGTAAATTCAAGCAAATTTGCTAATCCTCAAATTATCACCAGATTTATATGGTAAAATTATATAAAAGTTTTCAATTTAAGAAAAAAAAAATCATAAGGTTTTGGGGTTTGTGTGGTTGTTAAAGGTATCGTTCAGGTTTTGCTATGTTTTTAATCATTTTTGATTGTATGTGAAAGAAGTGAAAATCGTATTGTTGGTATATGATCATTAACAGACGGACTAAAATCACGAACTATATCAATATTGTATTCGATGATGAAGAAGAATAAATAGTAGCAACGATTACCAGAATACTATGTATTAGTAATCGGACTATACTATTATGGTAAAAAAAAAAAATAAAGTAACCTACAGGACTCATATGCAACTACTGCCTCCTTCACTGGAAATCAAGTAGGACTCTATGAGTAAAAAAAAAACACAGTTCAGCTCGAAATGAAATTGTAACAGTCGCTACGCGGATCAAACATTAAAATTTAAATACCGGGACTTACTGCGCAAAAGCATCAAACTAAAACTGCAAGGCTATAATAAGCCTGCATAAAAGAGTTCCTTATGAAGGGACCTCTTGAATGCCTACAAGTTGGGCGCCATTTCTTTGTTGCGACTTCTCCAATAAACCGGGAATTTCCTTGTTTGGATCTGCACTTGGCATGCTTGCATACGCGAGGCTAGGAACGTCGGATGGGAGTGGATCTTGATCCGCAAAGAAACCCGACACAACAAAAGAAAAATAAATATCTCATGCCAAGATTTTAAGTACTATGGAACGCGGACGGACACTACTATCTACAACGCCAGAATATAATTCGTGGGCAACCAGGTGATATGTTGCCAGAGTACATTTGACCCACCCCTTTGCACTGGAGGTGCACCATGACAGCTTCGGTACTCATGATCGGAAACTGCCCCTATTTCGAACGATTTCCCTTCACTTCACTTTTCGTCGATACCTTTAAATTCCCCACACATTACCCCAAGAAATTTCTAACTCACTGATACATTTTCATATGCTTACTCACGTTTATTGCCAGAATAATTCCTTATTTACTAAATTCATTTGTTTTAATTTTTAGTTATATTTTAGACATTCATAAAAGCAAATTCAATAAATATTAATAGGCAAAAAATGAAAAAAAAACTAGTATTGTTTGGCAATAATAAATAATGTAGTAGGTAGGAAATTCAAACTACCCCTTTAAAGAAAAAAATTAATAAAAAAAAACTCACCCTCATCCGCCTGGAGATTGTGCACAATTTCCCACGCTGTTGGTATATCCTTGTTGGTATCCGTTTCACCTTAATATAATTTAACTTTATGTAATATTTACTAGCCAAACTCACTATTACACTAATTTTAAGTTTTAAGTAGGTAGCAAATTTTTAATTTTAATTTTAAGTAGATAATTGAAATTTAAGGACTTTTAGATTTAAGTAGGCAACTGTAGGTAGCAAGCAAATTATGAGTTTTAACTTTTTTTTTTTTTCATTCGTTAGTCTATTTTTTTTTTTGGTTTTTTTTTTGTAACCTTTCTTTCACTTGCAGAACATAAGATTTTTTTTTTTCTATTATGTTGTAGCGGACCAATATTCGTAGGTATTACCTCCGAAACCGTATAACTACCGGTGTCTCTGATCGCAGAAAAAAAAAATTGTTTTCGCGAGCCGCGCTGCCTCCGACACTGACCGCACTACCCAACTCACCTATGACCGCCGATTACCATATGTGTCGCGCTCTCCGATCGATGGATGACTGCGCCAAATGATAACTCGTGATAAAGATTGGGTCTATGTGTGGGAGTATGGGTGCGGTAGGAAGTCTCCAAAGGGTGTCGAGGAGCGTTTCCGATGCCCTTCGTTTGATACTCGGTGCAGTGGTAGCGGGTTTTATGTAATTTCGGAATGTGTTGCAGTGATCTTTTTTTTATCCTCTCTTTATTGCCGCCCTTGTCATATATTACCGCGATTGGGACAGGGGGGCGGATGGAATAAAAAAGGCACGTGTCCCCTCGATTGGGATTATGAAACGGGAAGCCTATTTAATTTAAGCATTGTTAAAATGGAGTTAGATTTCATTAAAAAAAAAACAATGATTACCTGGTTTTTTTGGAAAAAAAAGGTACATAAGAAAATGGTGTCTCGATAGCGAGGTACTTTGGCCGATATTTTCCCGGGGACTTTGGTGATAATTTTGAGCTAATGGTTTTTTTCTTTTTTTTAAAAAAAAAACTCAAATAAGGAAGGGTTTTGCCTACTAAAAAAAATTATTCTTTTAGTATAATTGAATTATGTCCTTGAAGACATATAATACGGACTTACAATATACGGTGCGAATAAATGAACGACAGCGAGATGTGCTTCGTGTAATGTTCACCCAGGAAAAGACCAATGTAACCAGAGAGGAAAATCAGGAAGTATTAAATCGATCTCTGCACCCACTCCCATACACTCACAGAAGAAATACTGGTTCCGTTTAGCAAAATGCCTGAACGCTTTCGAAATTAGCCATTCCGAATTCCGGATGGTTACAGGGTGTTAGGAATTTTATGCAATTTTAGTTATTTATTTATTTATTTATTTTTTTTTTTTTTTTTTTAACATTCGTAACATAGGTCATAAAATCCTTTCAATATGCATTGTCCGATGGCTGACCGGATGTGGTAAAACCCAGCGAGCGACAAGAAGCAGTACCTGCGATCGCAATCGTCCGAATGTCCAGCATACCACCAGATGTATACATATAATTGATATAAAATATAAATATAAATTGAAAAATCAAGTAAATCGTCGGTATCCATATTTGAGAATTTATTAATAGGGTTTTTTTTTAAATAGCCAAACCAAGTTTTTAACAAAATTGCACTTCTCTATTTAAGTGACTGAACTTCTTTCCACAGCTCAGACAAATGCTGTCCATTTGGTAATATTGCTCACTTAAATCGTTTTACAAGAAGTATTCCACAAAGTAATCAATTCGCAATTTTAAGGGAAGGGATTTTCGATGTAATTTACCCATATTTTCTCAACTAAACTAAAAATCTACCTGTCTCGCCTGAAACGCCTTTCATGTGAAGGCATGCACCTGTGTACATTGAATGCACAGGCAATTCTTCCACAAAAATATTCCACGACAATAAAAGTGAAAATACATTTTATTGATATTTATTTATGAATTTTTTTACTATATTGAACAAATTTCCTCTCAATTCGTGCATTAAAATAACAATTATAAGCAAAAAGGAGTAGTTGCATTCTGCTCTGAATTCGTACATAACGTACGTACGCAACATAAACCAAACAGAACTTTCAATCTCTCCTACCCTAATCTCTCAACGCGCCAACGCTCTGAAGCGCCATTTAGTTTTGGAAAAGTGCGGCTTGCGCGCGTTGACATAAAGTACGGTAAAGTTGCTAAAACGCCTGTCAACGCACGCAAGCGGCAAAGCGCCATTGTGAATTGGGTATAAGTCTCGCAGTATAGTCCGTCCCAAAGCAAAAGAAAGATCCCAACATGCGCAGTAGCACTTTATTTAAGGGACATTTTTCCCTTAAGGTATTTTTGATCGCATGAAATTGTTAATGCTTTTCTTTACTTTATCACAAAGTATACCGAAAATTCCATTTCAACACATAAGGCGTATTTTTTTGGGAAGTGGGTATAACAGAACCAAAAGTGAGTATAACCATTTTGCACGTAAAACCTAAAGTGAGTATATCTAACAGTTTTGCATGTAAAAGTAAAAGTGAGCTAGCTATAGATTCAAAAAAAAAATATGCCTATAGTGGGTTTCACGCTGTTACAAAAAAGTTATGCGAGAAACAGATTGTCACAGCAACAGCAACAGCAACTTTGACAGCCACAGCGCACTTTTTAGAGCCCATGCTTTTTAATGGCTGAAGTTACATTACCACAGCAACATCGACATCGACATCGACGTTAGAGCTAAGTCCTAAATTCAATGTTGCTGTGCAAATGCTACCAACACCACGGTGACTTTTTCAGTTCTCTCAACTTTCGAATGCTGACATACTGAAGGTGCAGCAGCATTACCAGATATCTACAATTAGGTTTCAGCAGTTTAGAAAATATTCTTATGTAAATTATTTAGAAAATACTATTTTCATTTTCTTTTGATTTAGATTGCTTTTATTTTCGATTGGCAAAATTTTAAATTCTTTTTTTGTGATCCGTGTCAGTACACCGACTCACTGATAATTGTGTATAACATACTGCAGGCGTCAAATTATTTACTGTCGGTGGGACATGATTTTGAATTCAATTTTGCTATTGCAATGTGGAAACGAGTTTTCTAATTCAATCGTCGCGAGCTGTATTAAAATTAATGTTTGACAAGCAATTAAAACAAAAGTACATACAAATTTGAATTTGATGTTGGGCAGCAGAAATCTGAAATACCCAGTCGAAAATGACATCATATATGTTCTTAGTATTTTATACTTTAGCTACCACCAAGTACCTATAATGGTACGTACCTACTGGTAGGTAATAAGTACGTTAACACTCATGAATTAAATAAATATTCTAATATGCTCTAACATTTTACAGGTTATCATGTACGTAATACCATTTTTTCGCTTTCACCATTTATTTTGATAAAAGATAATCTGGTAATGCTGTGTTGCAATCAACTGACAACAAATTTTTTTTCCTCCCTTGACAAAGTTGCTGTCGATGTTTCCAATGTATTTCATGCGACTTCTGCTGTTGAAGTTGCTGTTGCTGTTGCTGTGGTAATCTGTTTCTCGCATTAGAATTTATCAAATATTTCAACCAAATGCATAATTTTATACGAAATGCTGGTATGCTTTTAGGCTTATGGCCTTAATTCATTCGGCTGGCTTCATCTTGCTGGCTATTGTGCTGGCAATTGTCCAAATGAACGGCTGGCTGGCGAGGTTTCAAAAAAACATGCCTAGTTGCGTTTTTATGAAACCTCCCCAGCCAGTGGTTGCCAGTAGTTGCCAGTTGAGACACATTTCACATGGTAATTAAAACAACAACCTGCTGGCAACTGCTGGCAATAACTCTTGATTTCCTCCCCAGTTGGAGAGCGGCTGGCTGGCAGCTGGCTAAATCCAATTCACAATGAACAAACAGGTGGCGCTGAAAGCAACAAGTGGCTTAGAATTTCCGTACAATTTGCTTAAATCATTGGTGTTCTTATCTCATGCACACAACATTCCAGAGAAAAATGTTATGCGAGAAACAGATTGGCACAGCAACAGCAACAGCAACTTTGACAGCCACAGCGCACTTTTTAGAGCCCATGCTTTTTAATGGCTGAAGTTACATTACCACAGCAACATCGACATCGACATCGACGTTAGAGCTAAGTCCTAAATTCAATGTTGCTGTGCAAATGCTACCAACACCACGGTGACTTTTTCAGTTCTCTCAACTTTCGAATGCTGACATACTGAAGGTGCAGCAGCATTACCAGATATCTACAATTAGGTTTCAGCAGTTTAGAAAATATTCTTATGTAAATTATTTAGAAAATACTATTTTCATTTTCTTTTGATTTAGATTGCTTTTATTTTCGATTGGCAAAATTTTAAATTCTTTTTTTGTGATCCGTGTCAGTACACCGACTCACTGATAATTGTGTATAACATACTGCAGGCGTCAAATTATTTACTGTCGGTGGGACGTGATTTTGAATTCAATTTGCTATTGCAATGTGGAAACGAGTTTTCTAATTCAATCGTCGCGAGCTGTACTAAAATTAATGTTTGACAAGCAATTAAAACAAAAGTACATACAAATTTGAATTTGATGTTGGGCAGCAGAAATCTGAAATACCCAGTCCATAATGACATCAGATATGATTTTAGTATTTTATACTTTAGCCACCACCAAGTACCTATAATGGTACGTACCTACTGGTAGGTAATAAGTACGTTAACACTCATGAATTAAATAAATATTCTAATATGCTCTAACATTTTACAGGTTATCATGTACCTAATACCATTTTTTCGCTTTCACCATTTATTTTGATAAAAGGTAATCTAGTAATGCTGTGTTGCAATCAACTGACAAAACATTTTTTTTCCCTCTCTTGACAAAGATGCTGTCGATGTTTCCAATGTATTTCATGCGACTTCTGCTGTTGAAGTTGCTGTTGCTGTCAAAGTTGATGTTGCTGTTGCTGTGGTAATCTGTTTCTCGCATTACTCAGAACTCTGGCTGTCATTACTAAACACATATATGTAGCTATTTGAGAAGTGCAACACCCAGCAAATTTCCCTCTTCTCTGGGGTGGGTAAATGTGTATCATGTTCTTGTGCACATGCCAAAGACGCTGCTGTGTGGACACAGTCGCTCTTCAGCAGCCAACGCGAATAGTCGACTTCAGTTAGTGGTGCAGTGTTAGCAAATCGTATAGATAAAGTAATTTTGGACAGAAATTTCCTGTAAGCCAATTGGCGCAGTGGGTTAAGACGTAGGCTCAGACGCAAGCGGAGCCGGTTCAAGTCCCCTCGGGGGAAAGTGTCTTTTTTTTTTTAATTAATCAAAATAAGTAACATCAAAGCAAAACAAAAAGTGAAAGTGGAAGTGCCGCAAGGCAATCAGGCGATGGACACTGGCCAGCCAAAGGTCCCGCAAGGCGATGCCCCGTTGTCCAAGCGAGTTGGAAAACATGTCCAACAGCAGCAACTGGGAGCAGCAGCAACAACAACAACGAGTGCACCAGCAACAGCAGCAAAAGTAATAGCAGCAAATGCAGCACCAACAACAACAAGTGTATCAGCAATAGCAATACCAACAACGTCAACAGCAGCAGTACAGTCGCTGGAATCAACAAAAGTTGAGAAAAACGCCGTCGACGAATAAAGCAGACGCCGAATTTGTCATCAAAAAGAATGGCAAAGTCAGGAGATTCAATACTGACGTCAGAGGCTGAGACAGACAACGATGGCCTCAGCTATTCGTACGAATCTGAGGGGGGAGAGTGCCGGTACGTGGGCGAAGGTAACTCGTTCATAGAGTTACTGGACGCCGAAGATGAACCAGCACAAGAACAACAACAAGAAGATGAGGAAGCAGAGCTCGATCGTCTAATTAAAGAGCTCCTAGAGAAAAGGGAGAAGCTGCGTCAGCAAAAAGCTCAGCAACAACAACAAAAGCTGAAGCAAATCGAGGCGGCGCAGCAAAAACAAAAACAACAGCAGCAACAACAAGAGCTGAAAAAGCAGCAACAACAGCAGCTGCAAGGGCAAAGTAAAAGCCAAAAGCAGCAACAACAACGACAACAAAAGCCGCAGCAACCGCAGCAGAAACAAAATAATCAGCAGCTGACACAAAAGCATCCGCTGCAACAACAACAGCAACAACAGCAGCAGCAGAAGGAGCAACAGCAACCGCAGCAGCAACAGCAACAACAACAACAGCAGCAGCAGCAGAAAAAAGTAAGAGTCCCACCTATTAATGTAAGTTATTTAGAGATTAGTGATAGCATTAGGTTATGTAGATTAGTAAGTAAAGATTTTTATATTAAAAGGCTAAACGCCGAAAAGCATATCATAATGTGCAATAATATGGAGGAGTATAAAAAGGTACGCACCGCTCTGGAGAAAGCAGAGGCCGAATACTTCACGTATACTCCAAAGGGAGAAAAATTGCAAACGGTGCTGCTTAAGGGTATCGACCCAAACGTTAAAACGGACGAGCTCGAGAAGGAGCTCAAGAATTATGAGTGCGACGACCTTAAGTTCGTGGGGGTCAAGCCGTTTTCCTCGCCTTCGGACAGGGGTGGTAGCCGCAAATTACCATTCTTTTTGGTTCAACTAACCCCCGACAGCAAAATAGATAGTCTGAAAAGGATCAGATTCCTGTACTATCATGCAGTACGTTGGGAAAAATTAAAACGGTCAGATCGTGTACTTCAGTGTATGCGCTGCCAGAGGTTCGGGCACGCCGCAGCTAATTGCCATATGCAGTTCAGATGCGTTAAGTGCAACAGGGACCACAAGCATGGGGAGTGTCCTTTGGGAAGGGATAGAGTAGAGGATCGGGGCCAGCTCTCGTGTGTACTCTGCAAAAGCTCAGGGCATCCTGCAAATTTCAAGGGATGTCCGAAGTATCAGCAGGTCAAACAGAATGTGTTGGCTCGGAAACAGAGGTCCGAAGAAGAGAAGGGTCGAAAGAGTCGCTCGTTCTCAAATTTTGTTGCACCCAATGTGTCATTTGCCCAAATGGTATCTGGACCGGGTAAGGCAAATACAAAAACCGCACCAAAGGCTCCTACGCCTGAAGCGGATCTGGATTTGAAAGCGATCCTTCTGTCACTGCACGGAAAGATCGACAAATTCCAGAATCAGTTAAATGAGCAAGCGGCTCGAATAGACGTTATCTATTCGACGCTGTTTGCTGAGTCAACCGCGCCATAAATATGATGGGTACGCTGGACGAGGAAAAACTGAAGATCCTTGCGTTGAATGTTAATTCAATGATCAGGATCGAGAGAAGGATCAATGTTTCCAATCTGTTGAAAGCCGAAAAGCCAGATGTACTTTTGGTTAGCGAAACTAAGCTAAATCCGAAGCACAAAGTGGGCTATAGAAATTACAAGGTAGTTAGAAGAGATCGACCCCACTCCACTCAAGGAGGCGGTGTCGGTATCTTAATACGCAGAGGCTTGCGCCATAGGGTCATATATAGCAGGGACGTGCGTAGGTTCCGGGTGTTGGAAGCGTGCATCGTGTGCATTCCCCTCCATAGCCAGAGGCGGGTGTATGTGGTGTCACTTTACGCACCTGACGCACCCCAACCCATTATATTTTTAAATGAGCTCGAGACACTTTTTCGTTGCTTACAGCTCCAATCGGAGGACAATTATTACTTTTTGGGCGGAGACCTTAATGCTAAACATGCGGCATGGGGAAATGATACTCCGAATCCTAGGGGCAACCAGTTTCACGACTGGTGGCGTCATAATATGATTGAGTACAAACTCGAGTTGTACGCGACGGATTTCCCGTCTTTCCCTAGAGAAGGTTCTTTCTTGGACTTAGCGCTAGTTGACGAAAGACTAGAACTGACAGACACAGACCGACGAACGCGGAACTGTTTACGAACGGTCGAGTACGATAGTGACCACTACGGACTCGCCGTCGTAATACGGATCCCGAACGAACAAACGCAGCTGGAGGAGTACGATCAACTGCGCTCCTTCGATTATCGAAGAGCACAATGGTCGCGCTTCTCCAGAGTTTTACAGCGTGATATACGTTCGAGTGAGATCAACCCACCGACAAACAGGAACTTGACAAACGATGAAATCGACAGCCATTTATTGCAAATGAATGCCGTCATAAAACGGACAATGGAGCGGACTATCCCTAAGGTAGGACGTTCCACTGACGAAGAACAAACTGAGAAGTATCGAAACGCGACAATCGATGCTCTATACAGACACAAAAGTAGACTGCTCTCGAGGCTTAAACAGCTGCACAGACAGTTTACTGACAGGAACGATCCCGAGATGAGGACACTGAAGTCGATGATCAAAAACCTGAAACAGTTGATAGTGGAAAATTATAGAAAATCTGTAAGTTTGTATTGGGGCAATAAAATTCGGGCTATAAAATCCAGTAGTCCGAACATGTTCCCACAAATAAATAAACTGTTCAGGCGGAAAGATCATAACGACATTTCATGTGTCCGAATTCCTCGGACGAACGAGAACAGACAGACACTACTGACTGCTGGCATAAGTCCGGAAAGTGCCGACTCGAACGACGGTTTTTACGTGGTCGAAGACCCACAGGAGAGAGTGGATTTGATGGGCGCTTTCTTTGAGACCGTGTATACTGTGAACAACCCAGTTCGCCGTAATCACGATCTTGAAGAGAGGGCCTTTCTGAACCACTTTTATCTTCGCACCGAACTTCAGAATTGGCGATCCGAGAACAACGGTTTCACCGTGTTCAATGACGACAACCTTGCAAACGGCATAATCGCCGATGAAAGGACAAATCCCCAGTTGTTCGTGAGCAAAGATGAACTCTTGTGTATCTTTGAGTCACTTAAAAATAAAAAGTCGGCGGGAGTTGACGGTGTCCCAAACGTCGTATTAAGACACCTGCCTCTAGAAGCGATTGAGATCTTCGCCACGCTATTTAACAATGCGCTGAATAATGCATATTATCCAGTGCAGTGGAAAATGGCGGTGGTACACCCTATCCCCAAACGGGATAAAGATAGGACCAACCCGGCTAATCTTCGGTCAATTAGTTTGCTCCCGAATGTTAGCAAGGTATTCGAGAAGGTCGTTAATAGAGCTCTTTTGAAGTGGGCGGAAGAAAATAAGATTATTCCGGACAATCAGTTTGGCTTTAGAGCGGGGCATGAAACGATTCATGCCGCGTCGAAATTGGTGTCCGACATTCAGTGGCATAAATGCAAGAACCAATGCACGGGTGCCTGCCTGGTCGACTTTGAGAAGGCCTTCGACACCGTATGGTTGGAGGGGCTCTTTTATAAGCTGACTAGGTTGGGTATGCAAAAACCATTGCTATATATGATTTATGACATGCTTATGGGAAAGAAGTTCGTAGTCAAATCCGGCAACGTGACTTCGAGCAAAGTCTTCGAAATTAAAAACGGCTTACAACAGGGAGCGGTGAATTCTCCGATCTTGTTTAATATTTACACGAGTGATCTGGTGGGTTCCCTCAGACATGCTATAGCGTACGCAGACGATTTAGTGGCGTACAGATCAGGTCCAAAAGTCGAGGTCATCAACATCCTGTTGCAGCGTGACTTCGATCAAATTAAGAGGTATTGCGATGATTGGAAATTGAAAATCAATTTCCAAAAATCGGAAACAATCCTGTTCAGAACTCCATTGGCTAGGGCCTCTAGGGATACCAGAAAAAACTGGCGAAAATTAGCCATTATTGGACAAAATGGACAACCATTGGCGGTGCGAAGCGTGGTTAGGTATCTTGGCATCTGGCTCGACCAGTATCTATATTTTGACAAACATATAGATGCTTGTCTTGCTGGGGCCAAGAGGGCTTATGCTCTGACAAGGAGACTGTTTCGCAGCAGTCAACTTGATTCCAGAGTAAAGGTCATATGCTACGTGGCCCTTATAAGGCCGATCATCGCTTATGGCTGTCCCATTTGGTTCAATATAGCGCCTTCCTATATGGAAAAGATTCGGGTGTTTGAGAGACAGTGTCTCAGGACCTGCCTAGGGTTGTTTAGAACTCCCGAGTCTGAGTACATAAAATATTATCCCAACAAGACCTTATACGATGGGGCTCGATTGAATAGGATTGACAATTTCCTAATTAAGGTGATTCGAAGGCACGTTGCAAGGGCGATGGCCAACGCTAACAATCTGATCTCGGGTGGTTATTATCCGAATTTATTGTACCACGAGAGTACGCTCCGGTCTGGCTTTGTCCCGCCTGAGGCATTTCTCCATGCAGACATGAAAGGGTTAGTCCAAGATAAAGATGGTGTGCCGGTATTGTACCACAGCCACCGCGGCGCGAGGGATAAGCGGCTCATCCACGACGGGTACGCCGCCAATGCTCAGGAGCTCCTCCGTTTTAATACCGCGATTGCGGATCGGGACACGGTCGATACTTTAAAGCAGTTCACCGAATTTTGGTGGCTTGAGGAAGAGGTGAGGGCAGACACGCTCTCCCGGGTCGGTGCGTTACCTAGGTAACATCCTCCTTAGTTTTAAGCTAGTTTGTAAGTTAGTTAGGTGTATTTTAGGGGGTCTTTGGGAGGGGCCGGGCTCGCCAACATGAATGAGTGCTACCGAGACTGGACCGACGCTTATGGCCTCGCTCAAGTCCCGGCGGCGCGTGTGCACCATGTTGGCGACTGCCAGGCGCCCATCGACGCGATCGGGATGGTGACCAATCGAGAGATTGCTCATCACCCTGATTATAGGTAATTTTTAGGTTAAGTAGCTTAGGTAGTTTTAAGTAGTTTTAGGTAGTGTTAAGAAACAAACAATAATAAAGCGTCCAAGTTTTAGCAAGTTTTCTTGGAAAATAAAAAACAGTGCAATATAGATAAAATTGATAGATTTAAGGCCGAAAGGCAATAGTTATAAGGATATAGTTAAGTTTAGAGTGCTCGTTAAGAGCCAGTAAGCTAGATTAAGATACATGTTAGTTTTAAATTAGATTTAGTCATTTTTGTCTAGTATGTAAGTTAAATAATGAAGTAATAAAAATGAATTTAAAAGTCAAAAGTCTGCTGTGTGGACAATCAGTATCAGTCATGGCTCGATCGTCGATCGATCGAGATATATTCGGAAGCAGGGGTATGTTTGTTGTTTGAAATGCGCACATATTTTTTTAGCTGTAGTTCTGGTTGGATAAGTTGTTTTGTTGTCGCTAAGATAATAAAATCCCTAATGTGAAGAGACCCCTGCGCAAGAAATTTTCACTTAAGTTGGGACGGTATCAAATAGGCTGTCAAACAATTGTTTTCAAACTCGACACCGGATCAGACGCTAATTGCATTCCTGTTTATTTGATTAAAAAACTCAAAATTAATTTAAATGAACAAAAAGAATTTGACAGCTTTCCCATTTTTGATTATAATAGAAATAAAATTAAAATATTTGGCATTGTAAAGCTCCTATGTTATGATTTAGAACGAAACTCTGAACACTCTTCTTACTTTTATGTTGTTGATGATAATCATGAGCCGTTGCTTGGATTGGAATCATGTAGGGAATTTGCGATAATTAAACGAGTAGATGTGAATAATATCGCGTGCATGGCACTGTCACGAAAAGAATTCTTGGAAAACAATAGTGATGTTTTTGGTAGTGTTGGAAAATTTCCTGGTACCTTTTCGATCAAATTAAAAAACAATGCCAATCCATCATTGCATTACAAAAAACGAATACCATTAAGCCTAGTAGATAAACTAAAAGTGGAAATTGACAACATGGTACGGGAGGGGATAATTTCACCGGTTGACTATCCAACCGACTGGGTTAACAATCTACAAATAGTAGAAAAGCCAAATGAAAAACTTCGTCTATGTCTTGATCCAAAACCGCTCAACCAATGTATTCAAAGAGAACATTTTTTGATACCAACAATCGATGACTTCACGTCTAGAGTTTCAGGGAAGCGTGTTTTCTCTGTATTAGATCTTTCCAGCGGTTTTTGGCACATGGAATTGGACAAAACTAGTGCTGACCTAACCACATTTATGACCCCATTCGGGAGATACAAATTCAATCGTGCACCATTTGGAATTAGCAGTGTGCCTGAAATGTTCCAATGTAAAATGGAGCAAATATTTGGAGATATACCGGGTGTTATGATTTACTTTGATGATGTAGGAGGTATAGTCGCTGAATGTGAAAGTGAGCATGACAAAATAATGGGTCTAGTACTAGAACGCGCAAGGGCAAATGGTATCAAATTCAATCCAGAAAAAACTCAATATAGGGCAGGCCAAATTAAATTCATGGGTCACATTCTCTCACATGGGCAAATCAAACCGGAAAACAAGCACCTGGATGCAATCTTGAACATGGAAATACCTAAAAATAAGCAAGATGTTATGCGATTGTTAGGTCTTTTCAAATATTTAGCTAAGTTCATTCCCAATCTGTCAAAGATTACTGCCAAATTGAGTGAGCTCACTCATGAGAAGGTTCAATTTAATCTAACTAGCGAACATGAACAGGAACTAAACAAGCTATTGGGAATCAAAACTTCCGATTCTGCCTTGGCTGCTTATGATCCAAAAAAGTCTGTAGTGATACAAACTGATGCATCCAAGGCAGGGCCGGACCAACCATATGTGCAAGATGTGCAAATGCACAGGGCGCCAAGCTAGGAGTAAGACTTACTGTCCACGTAGTTGCGCTTTATACGCACGCTTTCGTCATTTGCATCTTGTTGTACGCTTGCTTGCAGCTTGCATGTAAACAAACGAAGCTACATAATGTGCACGCAGCGTCAAAGTAGCATTGGCGACTACGAAATGAAGCGCAGGCCTAAGAAAAATTGGGATTGGGGACACGATCCCGAAAACCAAAATCCCGAAAATCCAAAATCCCCCAAATCCAAAATCCCGAAAATCCAAAATCCCGAATAACCAAAATCCCGAAAACCCACAATCCCGAAAAGCCAAAATCTTGAAAAAAGAATCCCGAAAACGAGATTTTTCGGGATCTCGTTTTCGAAATTCTTTATTTTGTTTTGAATGTAAAATAGACAAGTGTTTGTTCATTCCATTTACCATAATAATGTTTTGTAATGTTGGGCTGCAATTCGCAATGTGCATTCAGTTGTGCTGATCTCATATAGTGTGATAGCTGACCGCATAGATTTTAGCCAGTGAACATCGTAATACAAAGTGAGTAGAAAAAGAAAACGTTACGGACTTGCAGGTAGTCCTGCATACTCCCCTAATTTTTGGTCGGTTTGTAACCTTTTGAAACAAAATCTGCCGCGTACACAGAACAACGTAGAGGCGTGTCTCCGCCGCCGGCTATTCAGGGCATTCACACATTGGTGTATATTCACTGATTGCTCTTTTATGTGAAGAGCAAATCCGCGTGAAAACATGTTTGGCTAAAATAATATAGCTAATTGCCGGTGAGAAGCAGCAACTAAGAAAACGTTATGTGACAAAGGAAAAAAAATTAAAAAATTTTACGCGGAACGTAACGAGCGTTCTGAAATAAGTTTTCTAACAGGAATTGCGTACAATATGAACTTGTATTAGATATTGTTTTGTCATGGATCGTTTTTTATATGTTTTTGTTAATAAGACTTAAACTGTTTTTGTTATGTTTTATTTATTTGAAGTTTGTTATTTTGTTTATTTTGTTAAATAAATTTGGCTTATATTTTTGTTGCTACAATAAAATTTTTAGTTTCACTTTCGGGATTTTGGCCTTTCGGAATTTTGGATTTTCGGGATTGTAGCTTTTCGGGATTTTGGTTTTTCGGGATTGTGGGTTTTCGGGATTTTGAATTTTCGGGATTTTGGGCTTTCGGGATTTTGGATTTTGGGCTTTCGGGATTACATTTTTCGGGATTCTGTCCGACTCCCGGAAAATTAATTTTATTTTGCGCGAACAAATACTGCCATTTGCATTTTAAACAAAAAGCTTGTTCAAAAAAGCCCAAAATAACAACATCGATTCCACCTGTGCTGAATTATTTCTTGCACATTAACTCACATTACTGCAATGTTGCAACTTCAAGGAGAATCTACCTAAAAATATCGCAAAATAAAAAATCCATCTAGACCTATGCAAGTTCAATTCTTACCTACCTAATCTGAAAATATTCCACCCTGTTCGTGTAGGTATATTTCTTGCACATCCACTTACATTTTGCAAAAGAATCTAGTTCAAAAATCTCAAAACAAAAAAGTTCCACCCCGTATGTGCAGGTTTTATTTCTTGCACAGTCGCTCGCAAAATTTGCATAGGAAAATAATTATGGTAAACAAAAAATTCATTCCTACGGAATTGTTTGTGTTTAACGTGCAGGTTTTTGATTCTGCACATATGGGGAGGGGATGGGAATATGGGATTTCTCATATACGAAAAAAAGAGAATCTCTTTGTAAGAGAATTTCATTAGAGAACCTCTTTGTAAGAGAAACTTGTACCTTTTTTTCGTAGATGAGAATGGCGTTGCCATTTTGACTGCTTTCCAGTCAGATCTGACTGGATTGATATGCATAGATGGAAAATTTTTTAAAATTCAGCCAGCTTGTTTTTTAGCTGGATACGAATTTTGTTTGACTGTTTTTAAATGTTTGGAGTAATTTCATTTTTATCAGTGTACATTTTTAAATTCAAAGTGGCAATAGAAAAAGATAAAAGGAAGAACAAATATTGCTTTAATTTAATTTTTTTGCTCTGATCTTGGAATAGAATGAACCAATTTATGCGTTTGCATTTACACAAGAACTTGCCTTTTCTAAACAGATGTTTGAAACTGAAATTGTTCACCTGTTGTGTGAGGTTCAACTTTACTATGCCGGCCGAAGTAACAAACAAATTGGTAGATAAGTACTAATATTACTTACAGAAGCAACAACGACATAGCTATGATGAGTAGATGCAAATTATGAAAATGATGAGGAGACTCAGAGAGATTAGTAATGTAAAGTTCATTTATGAGTTAATACATTTTGTATACCTTCCAGCCTCCACACTAAGGTATATTAACTTTGTCATTACATTTGTAACGCCTCGAAGGAGTCACCGGATTTGATCAGGATCACATTCTGAATCGATTCAGCCATGTCCGTCTGACTGTCTACCTTTCTGTAGCGTCCAAACGAATCGACTTAGTCGAAAGAAATTTTGTGAGATGACTTCTTTTTACGGTCGTTAGGTTGGTATTAAAAATGGTACATGTCGGTAAAGTAGTTCTGTTACCTCCCATACAAAGCCAATACTAGAACCTTAATAAAAAAACGCATTGAAAGTCTACTTCCTGGGTGATGTGGAAAAGACTTATGCATGTGTGCAAATATGAAAAAAGGGCGCTTTCTGTAAATCTTGCACAGGGCGCTAGTTTGGCTGGGGCCGGCCCTGATCCAAGGACGGGTTGGGATGTGTATTGTGTATTGATGCAAGAAGACCATCCTGTAGCATTAGCATAAGTGACAGTGAGCAAAAATGGCCACAAATTGAAAAGGAGTTGTTGGCTATAATTTTTGCTTGCAAAAAATTCCATTTTCTTGTTTACGGACACGAATTTAATGTTCAAAGTGATCATAATGCGAGAAAGAGATTGGCATAGCGACATCAACAGCGACTTTGACAGCAACAGCAACTGTGACAGCGAAAGTCGTGTAAAACAGATTAGCACAGCAACAGCAAATTCGACAGCGTAAGCAAAATAAAAACAAAACAAAAAAATTCTTGAAGCAGTAATTTTCAAAATCAGAAGCAAAATGATTTTGCCTTATAATTATATGGAAAAGCTATGTGTAGTGATGATAGCATTTTTATCATACTGCAACGTTTTATACGTAATCGCGGGTAGCAAGAGAAGAAGGATATGGACTCGGGAAATATTTGATAAAAATTAACGCGAAATGCACGGATTCTACACCAAAATATTTGCCGTAATAAAGGAAATGGATTATGACCAATTTCAAAAAGCTTGCAGAATGGGAGTGAAACAGTTTGAGTTGTTGTCTACTCTGTTAAAGGAGAGGCTTACTCACAATTCCCCAAGAACCCCAATTGAAGCGGAATGTAGACTTGTGTTGACCCTAGTGTGAGTTCCTTTTTGCAGAAATACAATATTATATTTGTTAATATGTAGGTACTTCTTAGTTTTTTGGCACAGGGACCTTCTTGGCAAACATTATCATGGGCATTTTGTTTAGGAGTTTCAACCGTTCGTGAAATAATATTGGAAACGTGCACTGCTATTTGCTATAGCTACATTCAATTTATCTAGCCCCACCCTCTGATAATGAATGGAAAAAAATTGCAGTAGATATTTTCAACACGACAGGTTTGCCAAACTGTGCAGGTGCAATAGATGGAAAACACATCAAACTAAAATGTCCCCCGCATGGAGGATCATTCGACTTTAACTACAAAAGCTACCACAGCATCATCTTGTTAGCAACTTGTGACAGTAATTACTGCTTCACTGCTGTGGATATTGGTGCTTTTGGTAGCCAGAGCGATGGAGGAGTGTTGCAGGCAATTGCTTTCGGAAGCAGAATTTTAAACGAAGAAATAAACCTGCCACCTGATGAAAACATGCCGAATTCTGACTTTAAGTTTCCGTACTACTTCATCGGTGATGGAGCGTTTCCATTAAAAAACAACATAATGAGGCCATATTCACGAAAACATTTGAAAGACGATGAAGAAGCTTTCAATAAGCGACTTTCCTCTGCGCGAGTCAAAATCGAAAACACTTTCGGAATTATGACAACCAAGTGGAGGAGGGTCTTGTTGAACACATTGAACTGTTTCCCTCAAAATGCTGAGAAAATTGTTAAGGCTGTCGTGGTGCTGCATAATTTTGCACAAATGAATGATCCTAATTCCTAATTACTGTCCAGATAATTACGTGGACCATAACAATGGAGAAGAAGAAGTCAGAGGACTGTGGCGAAAAGAAAAACTCTACATTCCGCAGTATAGACTCTTTACAAGATTTAATGCCCCACGTTCGGCTTTCGGGTTAAGAGACACTCTGAAAGAGGACATGTGCCACCAAAGGCCTCTGTAAAAATCAGGAAAATGCATCAACACATTTTGTGAATTCATTAATTTTTTTATTAAAACAAAACAAAACAAATACTTTATATAGTAAGAAAAAAGAAAAACAAAACAAAAACATATATACAGTAAGAAAAAAGATAATAAATAAATAAATATGAACATTATATTAATGAAATGATACCTATCAGTCTTTGGGCGCAGAAGCAGTAGCGCAGTGGTTAGTGTGCTGGACTGCTGTGCGAGGGATCCCAGGTTCGATCCCCGGAAAAACACAAATTACATCTTAGTGTTTTTTTCTACTGCGCCACCTCTTGCGAACGTCTGACAAACATCCGAGAGTATAACTGTCCTGAAAAAGCTTCTCAATTCAGCCGTTCGGAATCGGCATAAAATTGTAGGTCCCTTCCATTCGTCCCAAAAATAGAAACTCACACAAACGAATGGTTGCGAGAAGCTAGGCCTAGGGTGTCTACCGCCTGTTGCGCCACCTATTTATTTTTATTTTTTTTACCTATCAGTCTTTTCATTTATATTGAAGAATAAATGAAAGTAGGTAAGGCACTGTTGGCAATTTCTTCTTCAACGAGACTAAGTAGGTACTTTCACCTTAATTCTTGAAATCGCTTGGGGACTTAACTTTGCTTCGTCGATAGAGGTAGGTAGGTAGGTAGCAGTGGCGGTTCACCTTGAACCCAATTAGCACTAAGATGTGCCGTTTTGTTACCACGACTCGTGTGACCTATTTTCTGGTGTTTGTTAGGATGTGGTCCGATCGGTGCCTATAGCCAACCTGTGGAATTGAGAAAACGGATAAGATCCTGTATCCCTTTGCCTATGGTAGCCGAGTCGATGGCTTTGATGGCGGCTTGGCTATCTATAAGGATAGCAATGCTTTGTTTAAGCGTTTTGTCACGCCCTAGTTGCGTACAAGCTTCTCGGATGGCCAGTAATTCCGCCTGGAAAACGCTGGCAAAGTCCGGTAAGCGTACTGAAATTGATATTTGAGGTGATTCCGAGTAGACACCGGCCCCTACACTACAGCTCATCTTAGATCCGTCGGTGTATATGACCGTGTCGAAGCCCTTCACAACTTCGTCCCTCTTCCACTGATCCCTTGTTGGGAAACCAACGTGGAAGCCTTTCGTGAAGTTTAATTTTGGTGTTATGTAGTCGGTTGCAGACGTGACCATGCCGTTTGGTAATGAATCCAGGATGTTGCTATGGCCATACGGCCTTGCAGTCCAGCATCCCGACTCCTTGAGTCTTATAGCACTGCATAATGCGGTATATTTTGTGTGTAGGTCAAGAGGTAGAAGATGCAAGAGCACAGTAAGGGCATCTGTTGGGGCCGACCTCATTGCCCCCGTGGTACCTATACTTGCTGTTCTTTGCAGTATTTTCAATTTCGTGAGGTTGTAGACTTTGCTCAACGCAGGCCACCATACTAGTGATCTATACGTGAGAATTGGACGCACCATGGCTGTGTACATCCACAAGGCCATCTTTGGTTGAAGTCCCCACTTCTTTCCAAAGGTTTTGCTACAGGCATAGAAAGCGACCGACGCCTTCCTTACTCTGTGTTCAATGTTATGTTTCCAGTTAAGTTTTGGATCGAGCATGATACCTAGATACTTAGCGCTGGATGACAGTGTGAGTGGTTGATCGTTTAGACGAGGTAGGGTAAAATCGGGTATTTTGGTTTTGGTAGTGAACAGCATCAGTTCAGTTTTGCTCGGATTGACACCGAGGCCGCAACTTGCAGCCCAGGTGCTTACCTTGTCTAGAGCGGCCCCCATAATTTCACTAATCACGGTGGGAAACTTCCCTGACACTAGTATCACCACGTCGTCCGCATACGCGACAACTTTGACCTCAGCTTCAGTGTGTACGTTATTGAAAGCTCCCTCTATGTCTAAGAAGGAGGCTAGTGTGTATTCTTTATACTGTAGGGATATTTCGATTGTTCGCACTACCTCGTGGAGAGCCGTATCCGTGGATCTACCCTTTAGGTAGGCGTGCTGTGATTTGGATAGCAAAGATTCTTCTAGAAAACTTCGCATGTGGATGTCTAGAATACGCTCTAGCGTTTTGAGTACAAAGGAGGTTAAACTAATTGGTCTGAAATCCTTCGCGGTTTCATGCCCACGTTTGCCCAAAAAAGAAAAATTAAATAAATAGGCGGCGCAACAGGCGGTAGACACCCAAAGCCTAGCTTCTTGCAACCATTGGAACGAATGGAAGGGTCCTACAATTTTATGCCGAGTCCGAACGGCTGAATTGAGAAGCTTTTTCAGGACAGTCATACTTTCGGATGTTTGTCAGACGTTCGCGAGAGGTGGCGCAGTAGAAAAAACCTTAAGATGTAATTTGTGTTTTTCCGGGGATCGAACCTGGGATCCCACGCACAGTAGTCCAGCACACTAACCACTGCGCTACTGCGCCCACGCCCACGTTTGCCTACCAAGGTAGTGTTAAGTCTTGCGTTTTCTGTAGCATGACAGGTAGTATGCCGTCAGGAGACTTAAACGGGGAGAAGCTGTTAATAGCCCAGGAAATCTTTTCCTCGGAAATTATTGAAGTGATATTACTGTGGAACGCAGGTTGTACTTGCCGAGACCTCTCGGGTTCCGTACTAATATCGCTGCATCCTCCGTCTAGCTTTCTCAGAAAGGAAGGGTTGGAGTGTTCCTTGGACAGAATTTTACTTAGCCTGGAAGAGTCCTTAAGAGTTTCTATCGACTGACAGTAATCCACCCAGGCCTCCTTTTTGGATGTCTTTATGGCTTTCTTATAAAGACTTAAACATTCCTTATAAGGCTGCCAGAAATTGTGTTTGTGGCAGATGTTGAAAATCGCTCTGGTCATCTGTCTCAGATTGGAGAGGTCTTCGTTCCACCATGGGGGAAGTGTTTTTTACTACGTCTAACTGGGCACGAGACTTTGTAAGCTGCGTCCATTGCATTCTCAAAAGTCTTTACCTTTGCCTCCAGTTCTTCAGTAGCTACCGCGTTTGTTTTGGGTGTGTTTTTGAGTTTTGTCCGATAGATGTTGCCAAAGATGCAAAGAAGAGCTGCATAGACGAAGATGTCTGGAAAGATGATTTTGCTAACTGCAGCACTTCAGACATTTCTCTCTGAGCTTTTTGCAGCTCTTCCATCATGTTTGGCTGACGTGGTCTTCGGCTACTTTGTGGAGCATCGGGCAGCAACGAGCATAATGGTGGTGGTGGTGGTGTTGGTGATGGTGGTGGTGGTGGCAGAAACGAAACGAATCGTCCGGGTCATCTGCATCGGGCCAGTAACACTCTTGAGAGTTTTGTCTCTCCATTCCCGTAAGAGTGTTATAAGCGTTGCTTGAATGTGGCGTTGAATGCTGTTGTGGTGTGCAATTCAAATAATTGGCATTCTCGTCTGCAACATAATTCCCTGAAGTCCTATAACAAAGTATGTAAAGATTTTCAACTGCAATTTATTGCTCTTTTTTATAATTTTAGATAAATACTCACGAAATATTCGCTTTTGGAATGTCATCCAAAAACCGCATATTATACTCCATGTACTTCCACAGCATTTTTGGTGAAGATGCACCACTATCACTTGCTTGGAATACATTTTTTTTTCTCTGTTGTATCGGTCCCTCAGCGTCACCCATCTCTGCTTTGCTCGATCAACTTGAAAATGTACACAATGGATGAATAATTGAGATGCCTCATATGAATTATTGCAGAATAGACTTACCCGGAATACTTAATACAGCAGCAATTTCCTTCCATTTGTTTTGTTTTGCGTCTATATTTTTGTATGACTTACCTACGTCTTTTGTCATACAAAAATAGATTTAATTTAACAAATTCTATCAGACGTTTTTCCATTGCAAAAAATTCAAAACAAACAACAATCGCTTGTCAGAAACTCAATACATTTGAATGTTGACGAACCTGAAAAACATCGCCTGAACGTTGGTAGCATTTGCACAGCAACAGCGAATTTAGGATTTAGCTCTAACGTCGATGGCGCTGTCGATGTTGCTGTGCTAATGTGCTCAGTGTAATTAAAATACAGTGGTTCTAAAAAGCGTGCTGTGGCTGTCAATGTTGCTGTTGCTGTTGCTGTGCCAATCTGTTTCTCGCATAAACCATTAGCATTGTATATAGACACTATAGTACTATCACTTCGCATTTATGCGCTAGCGCCACCAACCACTTCCAAGACCAACTACTCACATCGAACGTGGTAGTTGTCTTTGATTATTTGAAACGAAATTATTCTTTTCTTATTCGTCTCATTGACAACATGCAGATGAAAGAGAAAGAACCATTATTATTTCTGTTGTCTTTTATTCTCCACAGATTGCATAATGGTTGTGGTGGAAGTGGAATATACAAAGGAAAATAAAGGGAATGATCGGGTACTTTTCGCATATACCTATACTCGTAGGTAGTTAGTAGTGGTGGTGTGTAGGTTAGGCGAAGTGTACTTTTAGCGTGACGAGTGTGAATGAATGAGTGATGAGAATGAGATGACGATTGGAATTGTTGTTTTGTAGGAAAATATGAAATCGCAGATTCTTTACAATATTTTGTATTTCTTCGATTAATGGGCAGCAGTGATGGTGTCATGATGTGGCTTTTGGACTTAGGTGTCAAGGGTAGGTTATGATGATCTGAAAGTTATGGGGTGGGTGAGCATGTGAAGTGCATGGTAGGATTAGTAGGTGTACTAGTGGGGAAGTTTGGTTGAATCTTTGGAAATAAAATCACGTACCCAGAACGATCTCATTTTTCAATTTTCTCATAATGTAGGTATGTAGTATGACAAAGATATTGTTTAAAGTCAAAATTTATATCTATTAATTATGAAATATATTAAGATGATAGTTAGTTAATTAGTTAGAGTGGCTCTCGGTGAGAGGAACACTTAGGCCGTTAGTCGGCCGCTTGTGCATATCACTGCGATTTAGGGAGCCTTTCCTTTACTGGTTACTCATGTAAACCATTTGCTAGTTTGCTACCGGTTATAAAACTAAGAATGTTAGCGGCGCACCTCTAGATCACTGAGATCATTGAGAAAATAGTTTCTTAAGTGGTCCTTTCTCAGATTGGCCAGTGCACGGCAACTGCAAAGAAAGACTCGTCCTCCTCTTCATCTCTGCAGCTTCTGCATCAGAAGTCGTTGTATGTCAGACCGAGCCTTTGCGGCGTATCTGCCTAATATGCAGTGCCCAGAGAGGACATTAACGACTTTCGAGATTCTGGATCTTTTAAGTCCAAGAAGAAGCTCTTTTGATCTTTTTGTTTCCAGAGCTGGCTAGGTGAGCCCAGCAGTATCGCAGTATCCTGAATGTTTCCATCTGAACCCTGCTCTGCTTGCTGCGTCCGCGTGAATTATTTGTTTAGCGTAGGAAAGTGATACATACACGTTGTGCAGACTTATACTATCCAAGCCAGAGGAGCCTAGCCTTGCTTGCGCTGTGCAGCTATCTAGTTAAGAGATACGGCCCTTTTACAGGAGTATTGAGCCACTAGGGATTTCCTAGCTCGTCAATGAACATATAGCTTATGAATTTAGGGTTAAGAACTATATTGCATAACAATGGAGATATCACTCCACCTTGGGAATGCCTCGGTGCACAACTTTTTCGACAGCGCAGCTGGCAAATGCAGCCCTTACCATCCTCTTTGTAAGAATGTGGGTGATTACGCGGCAGATTGATTCTCCGATTCTAAGCTTGTCTAAGGCTTGAATAATCGATCGAGTCTCAATATTGTTAAAGGGCCCCTGTATATCAAGAAAGACATCCATTCCTTGAGTGAAAGGGACCTCTCGATCGTTCCAACAATCGTGTGAAAAGCAGTTTCGATTGACTTTCGCTTTTGGTAGGCATGTTGAAGGCTTGAAATTAATGATCGGTCAACAGTGTATTTAATGTGAATGTCGATGATCCTCTCGAGAGTTTCCAGAAGGAAGGGGACAGAGTAATTGGTCTGAAGTCTTTGGGGAGTCTCTGGGAGATCTTTCCTACTTTTGGGATGAAAACCACCATAACCATATTAAGATGATAGTCGAGCAGCTATACGCAGTTCGCTGTGCTACGCTGAATGCTATTGCAGCAATCAACCTACTCTTCCCTATGAATTTGAAATATGGATTATAGTATGTAGGAAATTAACGAATATTTAGAAACTTGTTACGAGATTAAGTAAGTTGGTGTTTGTTTTAAATAACTAAGTCATCAACGCACAGCCCATAAGGGATAATCTAAGCCCGTTTTCTAACAACTGATCAACGATCACACGAAAGTGAGGGAAAATAAAAATCACAGGGAATAAGATATGTAAGAGAATTTGTTAATGACTTTAACATAGCTGCACTAAACCAATCATTTGGTAATTCCTATAAGGGAGAATAGACAATTATGTCAAACATTAGGTATACCGTATACTAAATAGCTGGTTCGGGATTTCTTACAATTATACCCTCTACGTCCTTATATAGGGTTATTGAGCGAACTCAAGGAAAAGCTAATTGCTCAGATTTATCTCCAGACCAGAGATGGCAGCATAAGGCGGGTAACCCCAAATAACGCAACCAAGGCTGCTAGTAATACATACTATATGAAAATCAAACTTAGAACTTCTTCTAAATACATACCTACATGAAATACATACTTTTATTTATAGTTCCGCATAAATCCCGTGAATATGTATGCATTTATCTATGTACTCTTCAGATTGAATTCGCTAGGTGATTTATCGAAATGATTATATTTTTGTCTTCAGCAAAATGTATGTCAATGTTCCAAATTTTAAAAACTTTTGCTCCCATGACTGTCGAAGAAAAGCGTTCAAACGTTCAAATCTATTTCTTTCTTTTGCATTGTCTAATTTGCCCAAACTTCACAGCCAACAAGATTTGGGCCAACTTCAAAGACTGCCTGGAAATTTGAGTTCAATCGGTTCGGTGGCTTTCGAGTTGTGCGATCATTGGTGGTGTACTTATATTCCCATACAAAATGGAAATTCAGTTTTTATTTTTCGATTTTTCGGCCACCAATTGATTTTTATATAGAGATAATATAAATGTAGTAGATTCAATAGATAGCAGCTCGTTGTACAGACATAAAATGTTTCTACATTATATACCCTACTCCATAAAGTAGACACATATAATATTTTTGAATCAATTAAAAAAAGAATCACTTAAATCGATGCATATTTGATGAAAATATAGGCATAATAGTGAGAGTCTACGTTATTTTATGCCCAATCCTCAAATCTTCTGCAATGACAGAAAGAAAGCCAAATTCAGTTTTTATTCAATTTGTCTCTCTCAACTGATCAACCCTTGCATCGTCCCCCTCTCATAACACACAAATCCTACACCATCGCACCATCGTATTCTACATCTACACCATGCTATTGATTTATATTGGTCATAATATTGCATCTCCTTTCCTTCGTTCCTCTCTTCTATAAGAAAACAAAACCAAATGCAGTTCCCTACCCTCTTACATCACATCAGAAATAATTGTGTACTGCGGAATGGGAAAGGCGATATGAATGAAGAAAGAGAAGAGGCAGACCAGTTTGACTTTGTTTTGTTTCCTTTGGTTTTCTCTATACACATTTCCCCAATACTCGGAGTAGGCAGTGTACAAACTAAATCAACTGACGCGCCACCTGGATCGTCGAAGACGCGTAATTCAATGCGACGGGATGATAGTACTATAGTGTCTATATACAATGCCATTAGGCACGCTGGTTAAACGTGACATTGACGATGTTTCTCCACGATTGCAACGTAGATATGTTCATGGCACTTTTGAAATACCCAAAAATGGAAGTCATATACAAGCCGGGCAAGGAAATGTTTGTATCTGACTGCTTATCGCATGCGCAATTGAGTGAGTGCTTGGAAATGGAAGATTTAGTGGGAGTTATTCACACAGTAACCAAGTCCGCATGTCTATCGAAAGAAAATCACGAATTATACTGTTCGATATTGAAACGTGATGAGAAATACTCGAAAATTGTACAATTTATTCAGAACGGTTGGCCGCATTTCCATCTTCTTGATAACTTGAGACAAGAATTTTATAAATATAAGACGGAATTACATTTTGAAAATGGATTGCTGTTTCGTAATCATCGGTTGGTAATGCCATCGCAATTACAGGAAACAATTGCTAAATGGCTCCATGCTCCACATTTAGGAATAGAAAAAACACTTGCTCGAGCAAGAGCACACTATTTTTGGCCAAAAATGAATATCCACTTCAAGCAAATCGTAGCATCGTGTGAAATTTGTGAAAAATTCACTAGAAATAACCAAAAAGAAAAATTGATACAAGGTGAATTACCTGAATATCCAACACGACAGAAATTACCGACTCATCTGGTGGAGAGATAGCTGCAGTGACCCACTAAAATGCTATAGCCTCAAAACAGTAACATATGGAACAAGGTCAGCACCATATCTTGCAGTCAAATGTCTTCAAACGCTGGGCGAAGAAAATCAGCAACAATTTCCTTTAGGATCAAGGGCTCTATCAAGAGACTTCTACGTTGATGACGTTATGACAGGGTCAGATAGTTTAACTACAGCCCAAACAATGCAATCAGAACTACAAGCACTTTTGACATCTGCAGGTTTTAAACTCAGAAAATGGTATGCTAATCATGAATCACTCATCAGAACCATACCCCCCAGTGACAGAGAAACTAAACTGGACTTCAGCAACGATATCGAGGAACACATAAAAACTGTTAGAATGACCTGGCTCCAAAAATCGGATACATTCTGTATAAAAACTTCTTGGACTGTGTTCAGATCTGAAACCTGAATGTAAAGAATAAATAAAAAACACCGAATTTTTTTTGATGGGAAAAAGAGACTAGCTCTGAAAAAACCCATAATTTATTTAGCTGGCAAATCTTGCTGCTAGCTCGCTTGCTGGTTGTCATAAGACTGAAATATAAAGGTAAAGGTAATGTCAAAGTGACAGCCGTACGCGCAGTAGTACGCTGTCATAATATATTGTAGTAGACTGTTGAGTTCTGTTTCCTTATAAACTTGCTGTAGTAGATTGTCAAGCTCTGTTTCCTTTGACATTAGGTAAACTTGTATGCTGGCATACGATACAGTCCCCCCGAAAACGCACGTTTTCCTCTAGGTGACGTTCAGGCTGCTCATCTTGTGGCTGGCGTTTACTGCTGTCACTTGCTGCTCATCTTGATCCTGGCACTAGCTATCTCATTTTAATGCTGGCACTAGCTATCTCATTTTAATGCTGGCACTAGCCATCTACTTGCTCTACTGGCAGGATACAAATCTTTTGCACCGGTCTCGCTAACTGGCCCGTTTCTGTTTGCACTATCACTGATCTCACTAGCCCATCCTTGCTCTTAATTAGCTGGCACACCCTTCCCATAGACCATTGTGCTGGCGGGAAGTTTTCACTTTTGATTAATACTAGCTGGCCCACTTGCAAACTTTCCTTTTCTCTTCTCCATTTTTTTCTCTCTTGTAATGTTGCTAGATACTCTGCGCACCATCTCTTCCAGAAATGGCGTAACATTGCTTGCCTCTCTCTCCACATCTTTACTCCTTTCGAATTTGACTGTTCTACAGAGATGGCAGAGTAGATTACGTCAGGTAATCTACTCGATTAACTACGCGTAGTTAATTGGATAAACTACGCGTCTGATTTGTTTCATTTACTACCTACATTTTTTACGTGTGCTACCTACACATAAAACGTTAAATTTCAAAAATAATTAAAGAAAAATTAACGATGGAAAACACTGAACGACATAAGAAGAACCAAATTATGTTGCGTAAATGAACTAAATCAAGGAGTTCGAAATTTAGTAAATGAAAAATGCAAATTTAATAATCATGTTTAATTCTTGTCGTTCATTTTAAGAGTACTCGTATACTGTATGTCGATGAGTGCGAGAACCCCCTCTCTATTGCTGCAAATGATGCTGGAGTTCTCAGTAAACGTATAGCATACTTTGATATTATCTGGACGCTGGCTGTCGGGATGCCAAACTCCAATAAGTCTTTGGCAGAAATACATTACTTCCGCCACCGTTGCCTTCGCCACTATCACCATCACAGCAATTTGATTTGTCAGTTTGGTGGTTGAATTGACATTTCGAACTACATTTTGACATCTAGCGCTACATGTGCTACATTTAACTACGTTAACTACATTTAACTACATTAACTACCTCATTTATGTAGCAGACGTAACAAATGTAGTAAATCAAAAAAAATCGCATTTCTGCCATCTCTGCTGTTCTACTATCGTAATTGGCGGTGGTAACACTATAGGTTCACCCACTAAGAAATGCGCTGGCGTTAAGGCTTGCACATCTGCTGAATCATCACTTAATGGATGTATTGGGCGTGAATTTAATATACCCTCTATCTCGACTAGCAATGTTGAAAACTGCTGGCACTCTAGCACACGCTGGCCCACTATTCTCTTCAAATGATATTTCATCGATTTGACTGCTGCTTCATATATGCCACCTTGGTGAGGGGCTGCTGGCACCATAAACTTCCACTCAGTCCCTTTCAGACTTAGGCGGTTGAATACGTCTTGCTCTTGCCACTTTCGTAATGCTTGCTGGATTTCCCTTGCTGCACCGACAAAAGATGTACCATTGTCACTGTATATTCGCTGGCATCTCCCGCGTCTGCTTATGAATCTTTCATAACATGCAAGAAAGGAGACTGATGTCAAGTCTTCCACGACGTCGATATGCACTGCTCTTGTCTTGAGGCATACAAAAATGGCCACCCAAGATTTCTTTCGTATCACTTGCCTTCCTTCTCTATCCAATACTTTAAGCGTAAATGGTCCTGCATAGTCAACACCACTATGTAGAAATGGCTTGCCTACTTGCACTCTATCTGCTGGCAATTCTGACATTAATTGCTGTTCCAATCGATAATTGTATCGTGCACAGACTACACATTTATGTAGGAAGTTCCTTAGCTCACTACGTAGCTTCGGAATCCAAAAACGCTGGCGAATGAACTGCATCATCACTTGCCCTCCACCGTGTTTTGTCATACGATGCGCATTGTCAATCACTAGCCATGCCAACCGCGAGCCATTGGGTATTATGGCTGGGTGGCGCATTTCATACTTTCCACTTGCTCTGTGAAGACGTCCACCTACTCGTAGGAGACCGTCATCATCGAATACTGGTCTAAGAGACTCAATTCTACTGGCTACGGGTAGCTGGCCATTGCTCCTGAGAGCAGTAATATCCTTGCCATAACTTTCCTCTTGAGACTTTCGAATTAAATATTGCATTGCTGGCACCCTCTCTGCTGGCTTCAGAATAATATAATCAAACTTGCATCGCCTTGCCATTCTACTATCTCGCTTGCTCTTTAGAACATTAATAAAACGTAACACATAACCAATGATGTTTAACGCTTTTTCTAGCTTGCTTGCATATTCAACTATCGGAACTGGCTCTGCCTGACCTGAAATCCCTATCCTAAGACCTTCCCTGAAACTTGTTACTATACATACATGCATCTCTTCGGATGCAGCTACTGGCACTTGCTTTACTATCGGATTTACTGGCCATTCACTTTCCGCTAATGTCAACCATGCTGGCCCATGCAACCATAATTCACTATTCGTTAATTCTGCTGGCAACATTCCACGACTTAATAAGTCAGCTGGATTATCTTTCGTTCCGACGTGTCGCCATTTGTTTATATCAGTATTTGTCTGAATAGCTGACACTCGGTTAGCTACGTACGTCTTCATTGTACGCGGTAACTTGCGCATCCAGTACATCGTCACCATGGAATCAGTCCACAGGACGTAGTCAACACTTGCCCATTCCATAGCTGCTAGCACTTCCATTAATAATCGACTCAGTAATTCGGCGGCCGCAAGTTCCAAACGCGGTATCGTCACTGTTTTAAGCGGTGCAACTCGTGTTTTGGCTGCGACCAACTTGCTCGTTATCTGTCTATTTGCTTGCTCCACTCGCACATATATTACAGCGCCATATGCTGTTGTTGAAGCATCTGAAAAACCATGAATTTGGATCTTCACCCTTGCACTTGTTCCTAGCCATCTGTCGATTCGAAACTGTTCCAGATAACGAATCCCTTTCCATAGCACTATCCACCTTGCTCTTATATCAACTGGCACTTCTTCATCCCATCCTAGGCTTAATCGCCAGACATCTTGGATTAAGATCTTGCCCATTACTGTCACTGGCGCAATATAACCATTCGGGTCATATAACTGAGCTACACAACTCAATATCTTTCGCTTTGTTATCTCGCCCACTAGCTCTTGTGTTTTGACCACAAAGGTGAATTGATCAGAATCAACTAACCACTGTAACCCTAGCACGGTTGCTTGCTCACCATTGTCAAAGACCATGGTATTTGTATTGTCAAAACTAAACTTGCTCGCTAGCCATTTGCTGTTTGATTTCCATTTTCGTAGCTCGAACCCTGCTGTCTTTAAAACTTTGTCAATATCTGACGCTAGCTCATATGCTGTTTGCTCACTATCGCCTCCTGATACACAATCATCCATGTACAGGTCACTTTCGATCACTTGCGCGGCATGAGGAAATGATCCACTAGCATCTCTAGCACACTGTATAACTGCTCGCACTGCATTGTATGCGGATGACGTCATGCCATAGGTGACAACTGTCAACCAATACTCTTCCAGACTATCGTTTGGTGACTCACGCCAAAATATTCTTTGCAAGTCCCACTGCCGTCTCACTATTCGTATCTGTCTGAACATCATTTTGATGTCGGCAGCAAATGCTATCTTGTGTCTGCGAAATCGCATTACTATCTCTGGCAGATCTCGCTGTAGTTTTTCGCCTAGCTGCTGTACTTCATTAAGGGAGGTTCCACTGTCCGTTTGACAGCTGAAATCAAACACTACTCGAAACTTCTTTGTGATGCAATGATGCGGAACATAGTATACTAGCTCACTTGCTCTTGCTTGCTCACTTACTCTGGTCATATGCCCAAGGAGTTCATATTCACGCATGAACTCCACGTACTTTTCTCTCAAGGCAGGATCTCTACCCAACTTTCTTTCCAGGTACATAAACCTTCTCAAGGCTATTCTTCTGGAACTTCCTAGCTCACTTGCTGCTGGCTTTAATGGAATCGTGACGATGAAACGACCTTCATGATCACGTTCTGCTGTCTGACAGAAATTGTCTTCGACTGCTTGCTCTTCTTCTGTCCTGGTTGGATGTGATCCAATCTGATCCATCTCCCATAGACGTTGTACCATACTTTCCATGCTGGCCATTTCCATACACCTTGCTACTGATAATAGATCACCTGTCGCTGTGTCCACATTAATTGGATGTGACCCAAAGACTACTGTCCCGAAGGCAGTTGCTATCGCTGTGACTCCTCCAATGTTACGAGGAACCGAACATACTAGCATCCTTGCAAAAAACTTAACACCTAGCAATATTTCGAAGGGCGCTCTTCTCCAATAAGCTGGATCTGCAAATGGGACATCAGATCCCTCTACTATCGGCTGAAGATTACTCTGTGGAGTATATACTGTCCAATTCAATTCCTTTGGTAAAATCCAAAAATCCTCTTCAATATGTGAGCTGGATTCCAACCAAGGCACTATCTTTATTCTAGCTCGCTTGCGCAGTCGGATGGGATTTCCATCAATCCCTATGATTCTTTGTGCTGTACAAGATGGTTTGACATGAAGGGCCTGAGCCACATCATGTAGTAACAAATTAGGCTGTGCTCCTGAATCCAGCAAAGCTCGCACTGGCTCAGATAAAATGCCATTTACATTTACTCGCACAACTACTGTCGGCATCAATGCTGCTGTCACACTTGCTGTAGAACTAGCGGAAGAATTAAACGAATTTAAATATGTGGCAAAAAGGTTCTTATATTCTTTATTGTCATATATTTGATTTTGGTTTTCCTTTTTAGGAATGACAATTCTACTGGCTACTCTAGCTCGCTTGCTCCCTGGCTCGTACTGCTGGCTTCAATCATTGTGAGACTTGCTCTTACTAGCTTCCACTTCTACTTTCACCACTGTCGCTGGCTGGCTGGCTTCCCGAGAGGGGCAGAGCACGCTATTGTGCCTCTGCTCTCCTGGGCACTTTGGACAAATCCCTTGAAAACACTGGCTCACATCATGTCCTTTCTTTAGGCAGTTCACGCACAAACCTTTGGCACGGACAAACTCCTTTCTGGACCTCAGGTTGAGTCCTTTAAATCGCTGGCAATTGTACAGCTGATGCTGATTGCTGCAGGCTTCGCATCGGTGATGGCGAAAGCCTGTGCTGGTACTAGCTCTGGGTGCTGGCTGTTCACGCTGCTGGCTCGAAGTGCTTGCTACTGGCTCGGCTGAGCTTTATTTTATTGGCATAGCGAACATAAACCCTTGCTATGGATTTGTACTAAATCCCTTACTTGCTCATTTTTTCTAGCACGCTGTCCGCCTGCAGGCACACTTTCGTACTTGCACATTTATTTTTGTTCATCGAATTTCATCTCTTGTGAATATTCGGACTATCTGCTGTAATCGCTACCTATATGACATGCGCATGTCGGGTAAAAAGAAACTTGCTACTTGCCCTTGCGTGTGTAATCACAGCGCAGAATATTTTATTACTTGCCCTTGCACTTGTAATCATAGCACAGAATATTTTATTACTTGCCCTTGCACAATAAGGTATTTTGGAACAGACAAAAAGAACAGACAAAGGGACACACACAAAAAGAAACCAAAATAACCTACCTATCTATCTACCTAATGGGTCATAAATTGATTATCATCCTACAGTGTGTCGGGTAAAAAACAATATTTGGTAATCGTGAAAGAAAGAAACTGGGAAAATATATATTAAATACTGCGTCATTGCGCCACTGTCTACTGGCTTTGTGTATATATGTATATCACGCTATCACTAAATCACCTCGCTCTATTATTATTATTGGCTCTTTATGCTCCTAGCACGCTATCCCTTGCACAATTTACACTTGCACCAATATTTATTTTTACTATCTGCTTGCTCACTGTTTTTTCATTTTACAAAGGGAAAAAATAAATGAAGAAAAAAAATGAAATGGACGCTCGCTCTTGTTTACTTGCTATTAAATTTTATGTCGCTATGCCTTTTATCATATAACTATCCACTTGCACCAACTTTCGTACTCACTTTTTCTTGCTCATTATTAATTATTGATTTTCTTTATTTTAGATAACTTTTTATTTATTTTCGTTGGCACGCAATTCTTTTTCTTTCGGCTTCGGATTTCATAGACTGAATAAAAAGATTATTATGCCACTTACCACTTTTATAGCGCGTGGGCACACTGGCTTTCCAGCACTTTCCAGTGACTTTCCACTGTCTGCTGGCTTACCTGCTCGCTCATCTCGCTCTCTTGCTCACCTCGCTCATTAGAATTGCTGGCTTTCGTTGGAGTAGCACCAACTCTGCGCATGTGTGCGTGAACTTCGAATGCTGGCTCTTCACTCGCATCTGATTCTCACTATCTTCTAGCTCCGTGTGTATGCGTTCCCAAATGCTGGCTTTTTACTTGCATGTATTTATTTCTGTCTTCTGGCTGCGCAATTGCGTTATTGCGTCGTAACATGTCGCGACATGTCGTGACGTCATCGACCACGCCTAAACATTTTTATGCGTTTGAAAATATCAGACTTTTTCTTAATTTGCTTTACTTGCACAATTATGTTTTTCTCTACTTGCACTTTCACTATCACTCGCACTATCACTCACATTTTATTAATTTTTCTGGCACGCTTGCCCTTTGCTTCAACTTTCAGTTTTTAGGAACTTTAACTATCCATAGGTCACTGGCACATATCCGCGCTCGACATGGACCAAATGTTCAGATCTGAAACCTGAATGTAAAGAATAAATAAAAAACACCGAATTTTTTTTGATGGGAAAAAGAGACTAGCTCTGAAAAAAACCATAATTTATTTAGCTGGCAAATCTTGCTGCTAGCTCGCTTGCTGGTTGTCATAAGACTGAAATATAAAGGTAAAGGTAATGTCAAAGTGACAGCCGTACGCGCAGTAGTACGCTGTCATAATATATTGTAGTAGACTGTTGAGTTCTGTTTCCTTATAAACTTGCTGTAGTAGATTGTCAAGCTCTGTTTCCTTTGACATTAGGTAAACTTGTATGCTGGCATACGATACAGACTGATCGATCAAGGGTAACAAAAAGAAGCGCATACTCAGATATTGCCCACTTGTTCGATCCACTGGGAATTATGGCTCCTGTAGTAGTAACCGCCAAGCTATTCCCGCAACAACTATGGGAACTAAGGCCTGACTGGGATGCCGCAATACCTCAAGATATGCAAACAACATGGCTAAAATACCGAGAAGACCTGAAGGCACTTCTTACCGGAAACTCATAAATGAGACTCAATTCAAAAATAATTTTCCTTCGTATATAATATCGGAAAATGTATATAGAATTGCACATAATCGTATGAACATTCGTGTGGATGTGCTTCGGAAATTCTATCGCATTTGAATTAATCATAAAATTCGTCGGTTGATTATACTATTCGCATATAGTACATGCATTGGATTTAAATTATCGCGCCTTTCGTCGGTATTATGTAATATTAAAATTAATACATAATATAATACGCGAGCCTCCCTGCGTGAATATACATATAAAGGGTCCGCCATCTAACGTTTTTTTTTTTCAACTAGTGCTTATTTCGCGAATGGTAACACTTAGCTCATGTCTGATTTGACAGATAATTAGTTTTATCCTTCCGCTGAACGAATATGGTTGTGTATACGCTTGAACAACGCTGGGAAATATTGCGACATTACTTTGAAAATCATGGTAATGTTGCAGAATGTGTGCGAAAATTGCGGATTTTGGAAGAAGAGAAGCACCGTCAGCTCCGTATGTTCGTTATCTTGTGACAAAAAGTGAAAGAAACTGGCATCCTCATCGATAAACCAAAGCGTGAAAAGCCAAAAACAGTGCGTACACCCGAGAAAATTGCTGCTGTGGCAGAAAGGGTGCGTGAAGCGTCATCAACATCAATTCACCTACATCATTGAGACGAATTTTGCATAAAGACCTTGGTATGACGCCATACAAAGTCCAATTGGTTCAGGAGTTGAAGCCAACTGACCATCCAATGCGTTTTCGCTTCGCTAAGTGGGCCTGCGATCGACTTAGAGAAGATGCCGATTTTGCCAAAAAAAAACTTCTTTTCAGATGAAGCTCATTTTGATCTTGGCGGGTATGTAAACAAGCAAAATTGTGGTATTTGGGGCACAGAAAACCAGCACGCATACATTGAAAAACCGATATACCCAAAACGAGTCACTGTTGAACGAATTTTTGTTCACAAAAATTGAAGAGGAGGATATTGGCAACATTTGGTTTCAACAGGACGGCGCTACGTGCCACACAGCCGAAGCTACACTCGATGTTTTGCGCCCTGTTTTTGAAGATCGCATTATCAGCCGCAGAGCTGATGTCGTTTGGCCACCGCGGAGCTGCGATTTGACACCGTTGGACTATTATTTGTGGGGTGCCGTAAAAGATAAGTGTTACGCCGACATGCCAGAGACAATTGACGCTTTAAAGGACAATATTCGTGAAGCCATTGGTGAAATACAGCTGCTTAATAATTGGACCGATCGTGTAGGCTACTGCATGGCCAGCCGAGGCAGCCATTTGAATGAAATTATTTTCCATTATTAACCGGAAGGATTGTAATTTCATATAAAAAAAGAAATTTGAGAAAATATTCAGTAGTTTTTTTTTATAGCATTTTCAAAAAAAAAAAGTTATTTGGCGGACTCTTTACATATATAAGACCTACATAAGAATAGTTTGTCACCCCACATTATTGCGTACTCCCTTTCACAAAAAGCGCAGCAGCTGTAATCGTCATATTGCCTGATCCATTTCGCAAAAAACATATTACATACAAACCAAATTGAAATTACTTTTGTACATATTTGCCAAATCTATCGTCATCCTCGTAACAATAAATATCCCCAAACCCTATGTACACTCCTTTTACCAAAAGAATGGGACAGTAGTTATACTTATACACCATCCAAAAAATATATTCCGAAACGCTATCGTACTCTCTTTTCCCTGTTGTCAAAAGAGTGCGACAGTCGCCATACACACCAAACGGCAAAATCCATCATCGTTGAAATAATCTAAAATGACTACGCTTGAACAATTGAAAGCATCCCGTGCATCGAGGAAAGGTTATATCACCCGAGTTGGGAAAATTATCGATGAAGATGATAATAAACTGAATGCCACCGACCTCAATTGCCGTCTTGAATTGTTAGAGGGATAATTTTCTAATTTTCTTACAACCCAAGACGCCATTTCTTCCTGGAGACACAGCGGAAGAAGATTATAGGGCAAGTATTGAAGATTTGTATTGTGCTCTAAAATCTAAAATTCTTACTCGCATTGCAAATTTAACACAAGTCTCAACTAAGCCGCCTATAACGCACTCACCATCCAGTGACGATCTTCCCAAACTGAAGCCGCCAACATTCGGAGGGGAATATACTGAGTACAACACCTTTATTCAACAGTTCAAGGCCACAATCGATTCAAAGCCAATTTCAACGATAAGGAAGTTTCAGTTGCTCGTGGACGAATGCCTCAAAGGAGAAGCCAAGCTCACAATCAAATCTCTAGATGTCACCGAGGACAACTACGCGAAGGCATTGGACTTGCTAAAAAAAACCGGTATGATAACAAGTGCATATTATTCCAGTCGCACATTCGAGGGCTATATCACCTACCAGTAGTTTCAAAGAATTCGGGAGCTCAGCTTCGTCGGTTAGTTGACAGCGTTGATGGACATCTATGCGCTTTAAGATCTTTGGGGTCAGATACTTATATCGCAAACGCATTGTTGATCCATATTACTTCTCTTAAATTGGATGCTGAAACTTACAAGAAGTGGGAAGAATCATTGGAGTTAGATAAGTTGCCAACGTGGAGCGAATGTTCGTCATTTCTTAATCGAAGAAGTCAGCATCTCGACATTAGAGAGTCACAGGGTAAGTCAGCTTCGTCAGCATCGACTAAATTGTATCCCTCTCCCACAGAAGGAAGAAATAAAATTCGGACTACATTAGCTGTTACTGAGTTGCGTTGCTCCTTCTGCAATGTATCACAACATATGATATCGGATTGCAACAAATTCATCAAGCTTAAAGTATATCAACGATTTCAAACCGTAAAGCGACTTGGACTATGCATAAATTGTTTGTAGAGTGTGTAGCGAACCACATCATTCGTTACTACATCGATTTCAAGTTGCGTCTCCCCTTCCATCACCAACAGCAAATCAACGCATTTCTTTAAATGCAGAACAATGCCCAACTGATTTAAATGAACAGGCGCATTCAACAGCACTTGCATTGCATTCTCTCAACATACATGGGGATTCAGGTAGCCATGTCTTTTTGGCCACTGCAATAGCGAATGTGAAAACGGCAACTGGAGAACACATTCCCGCCCGCGTTCTTATGGATTCAGGCTCTCAGCTTAATTTGATTTCAGAACATTTGGCATTTGAAAACACGTTTTGCAACACTATTCAGCAAAGGGCAGACTGCAGACTTATCGTAGAACTGCCTTTCAAAGAAATCCCAACGTTCTAGGTGACTCAAGGAGAATCGCGGAGAAGAGATTCCTAGCTTAGGAAAGACGAATTGAAAAATTGACGGGAATCAAACAACAATATATTTCGTACGAATACGGACATTCGAGTATTTCGACTAACTACAGCGACGTATGGGACATCATCAGCCCCCTACCATGCTACTCGCTCCTCGTTATACCTAGCTGAAAAACATGAAGAACAATTCCCAATTGGATCCGCAGTCATCAAACGAGACTTTTACATCGATGATCTCATCTCAGGAGCGGATACATTGGACGAAGCATATAACATTCGTTTTCAGACGGAATTGATCTTGAATAGCGCTGGACTTGAGCTAAAGAAGTGGTATTCCAACGAGGCCAAGGTGATGGACACTATTCCAGTGTCAGACCGGGAGAAAACGCTGCGGATAAACGAAAACGATGTCATCAAAGCTTTAGGCATTGTATGGGAGCCCTCAACGGATGTGTTGCAATTTGTGAATCTTTTGGAAAATGTGCAGAGTGCCTGTATCGTTACCAAAAGCACTGTTTTGTCAGACAGCCCGTTTGTTCAATCCCTTGGGGTTAGTGAATCCAGTCATCGTACTTGGAAAAATATTTCTTCAGCGGCTCTGGATAGCGAGAGTTGGGTGGGATGAAGATATTGCTGATGACCTGAAAGAGGATTGGGTTAAGTATCGTTCTCAACTTTGGGAAATTACAAAGGTGCGTATTCCAAGGTATATATTTAATATCGATGCTGTTAGTTGTGAGTTGCATGGGATTGCGGACGCTTCTCAGAGCGCATTTGGTTGCTGTCTTTACGTTCGCATTGTTGATTTGCTGGGGAATGTATCTGTTCATCTGTTAAGTGCGAAATCAAAGATAGCGCCTGTATCCACTCAAACATTACCCAGGCTAGAACTGTGTGCTGCGCTGGTTCTTTCCACGCCACTTCGTCGAATCTTGAATGCTTTCGGAAACAAATTTGACAAAGTTGTTTTATGGACGGATTCGGAAGTGGTGCTGGATTGGCTTGCCGACCATCCTTCGTCTTGGAATACATTCGTCGCCAATCGGGTATCCATAATCCAAGAATTATCGGCTGGTGCGACATGGTGGCATGTCGATAGCAAATCGAACCCCACTGACATCATCTCTAGGAGAGCACTGGTTTCGGATTTGGTCCAATCCATCTGGTTCCGAGGTCCTGATTTTTTATACCGTCCCGCTGGCCATTGGCCTGCAACAACGATGCGGTTGTCTGAAAGTGGTCCTGAACGGCGAAAGATTAAAATGGTATTACTTGGAACACATAATAATATTCCTTTTGACAGCGGAGTCGAAGACTTAGTTGAGCAACTTAAATTCGTTAACAATTACAAGCGAACTGTCAGAGTTTTCGCCTACTGCTACAGCTACAGATTCATAGAAAATTTTAAAAGAACATATTCAGCCAAACATCGAAATAAGGAATTTCTATCGGGCGACCTTGCAGTTAGTGAGTATGAAGCAGCTCTTTTAAAAATTGTATTTTGCATTCAACAAAATAGGTTCCGAGACGAAATGGCTAGTTTGTCAAAAAGCGGATCTGTTAGTTCCAAAAGCCGCATTAGAAAACTAAATCCATTCATTGAACCTGAGTCTGGGGTGTCTTTTTTAATACGCGTGGTTGGAAGACTGGAACATTCAGAGTTGCCGTATGATGCCAAGCATCCGATACTTCTGCCGAAATCACATCCATTTGTTCGTAGTTATCTTCATTATTTACATACAAAAAATTATCATGCAGGGGCTCAAGCGTTGGTGTCAATTTCGAGGCAGATGTTCTGGATTGTCGATGCACGGATTATGGCGACTAGTGTAGTTCACAATTGTCTGCGATGTTTTCGGATGCGGCCGAAGTGCGAGAGTAGATCATGGGAGATCTTCCAGCTTCTAGGGTGTGTATTGCGCGACTATTTTTAATGTGTCGGGGGTAGACTTTTGTGGAAGTGGAAGTACCTATAGAACAAGCATTAGTCAGCGACTTGTCTTCAGTGCACCAACGGTTGAAGATTTGATGTGAGTATAGGGTCTCCAATAAGACGAACTGCATGTCTCTACTTAGCGGACGCCGATCTTGCGATATAGGAAATGTGGTCCTGCCATGTGATTCCTGAATTGACTGTGACTTCTGCATTGAGTCCGTCTTCGTGTGTTTCGTTACAAAGGCCGTACATCTGGAGATAGTATCAGATGTGTCATCGAATGCATTTTTAGCTGCACTAAGAAGATTTATTGCTCGTCGTGGTATTTGTCGGCACCTCTATTGCGACGACGCCACAAATATTGTGGGAGCTAGAAGCGAACTAGCAGAACTACGAAAACTGTTTTACAATGATCATATTCCTGATCCTATTTTTGAATTTCGGCCTCGAATAATTCGACGCATCCTTAAAGAACTAGATTGCAATAAGGCAACGGGACCCGACGGAATCCCGGCTATAGTACTCAAGAGCTGTGCGTCAGAACTTGCACCTGTATACTTTGTAAGCTGTTTAGCATGGCGTACTCACAGAAGACGTTTCCTTCTTGCTTGAAGACCGCTCGGATTCAACCTATTCCAAAGAAAGGGAGGAAATGTCTGCCACAAAACTATCGTCCAATAGCGTTACTTCAATGCTCTCAAAAATAATGGAAAATGCAATAAATGTCGAAATAATCAAATATCTAGAAGGCCACCGGTTAATAAACGACAGGCAATACGGATTTCGGAGCCGTCGTTCCACTGGAGACCTGTTAAGCTACGTAACGCACTTATGGAAGCAAGCAATTGAACAACACGGCGAATCAAGAGCCGTAGCCTTGGACATATCAAAGGCATTTGACCGAGTCTGGCATAGAGCCCTATTAGGCAAGTTAGCGTCTTATGGATTACCACAACAACTCTGCGGATGGATGCAAAATTTTCTTCTGGGAAGATCGATCCAAGTTGTTGTAGATGGTGTATCATCTAATTCGTTTGCTATAAATGCAGGAGTGCCCCAAGGATCTATTCTATCTCCAACTATTTCTTCTCCACATCAACGATTTGCTTGGATCGACAAATAATAATATCTACAGCTTTGCAGATGACAGCACTCTTATATCCTCCATCTCGAATAGTGGTCCTGTGAATGCGGCTACATCACACAGTCAGAGATGTGAACAAATTAGTTCTCTAAATGATGATCTGGACAAAATCTTGAAGTGGGGAAAAGACAACTTGGTTGTATTTAATGCATTTCGCATTTATGCACTTGCGCCACCAACCGCTTCCATGACAAACTACGCATATCGAACATGTTGTTGTATTTGAATATTTGAAACGAAGTTCTTCTTTTCTTATTCGTCTCATAGATAGATAGATAGATAGTTGATTTTATTCATTTCATACTTAAATTACTAACAATATTCATGAATGAGTGACATAGAATAATAGTAATCATTCGTTAACTAAAAAGTTAGTGGTGAATGACACATCAAAGATTTTAAAAATTCAAATGATATCTGATGTGGGGTGACAATCAGTGTATTGGTTAAATAAAAATAATTACATTATAAACTTAAAGGCAGGAAATCTATGCACAATTTAAAAAATAAAGCAAAAAATTAAAAACGTAACAATTTAGATATAAGATACTTTAATGATGTTACAATGATATTTTTCGTGCTGATAAAGAAAAAAAATATACAAAAAAGAATGTTAAAAAAAAGCTTCAATGCTATCATAGTTTACAGTGAACAACCAGTCTTTTAGTTTTCTGATAAAAAAAGAAAAACAAGGTATTTCTCTATTATAAAAGGGCAGTTTATTAAAAAACTTTGCAGCTGTATGCGTATAAAAACGAGAAAAAGTGTTCTGTGAGCAAATGGTGCAATGACTAAACTCATATTATTTATACGTAGGTTATACATTTGGGAATTTCTGCTCGGTATATTACCACTTTAAAAAAAAAAACTCTCTTAGGACTTTAAAAACATATAAATGGCTGATTGGTAGAATTTGCAACGCTTTAAATAAAGGCCAACTTTTAGCAAATCGATTTTTGTTAAGTATAATTCTCATTAGGTGTTTCTGGGCTATTAATAAAGGCTTGAAGGTATTAGCATACGAACCCCCCCCAGCTAGTGATGCCGTATTGTAACCTTGAATGCGCAAGACCATAGTAAATTGTTGTTAACACTTCCTTGGAACAAAAAGGCTTTAGTAGGTACATTTTACGTGTGACCAACATCATGTACGATTTTATTGCTTGGATATGAGTTTTCCAATTTAGGTTCATATCAATTGAAACGCCAAAATACTTAAAATGTTGTACTGATTCAATTTTGAAACAATTCTTGGAGCATTGCATATTATTAACAAAATTACTATACCACACTTATGGACAGGTAAAGAAAACAGTTTACAGTCGCTTGCATGAAACCAGAGATTATAGTCATGTAGGCTATTACCAGATATCGTAAAAGACATCAACTTTGTTTTCTCACTGATGATCAGCTTATGGGCAGTAAACTACAACCTTAAAATTTCAAGATCTTCCTCGATCCTTGTGATACATTCAAATACAGTTTTACACTCATAAATAAATGCAATATCGTCTGCAAATGCCGTTGAAATACCATTTACCTTGAGTTTAAAAAGAGAGTTTATGTAAATTAGCAGAGCCCTGAGGAACACCGTTTTTCAGAAGTCGAGACTCACTCAGGACGCCATTTACATTAACTCTCTGTTTCCTATATTTTAAAAACGAATGCAGCCATTTAATAATATTACCTCGAAAACCAACATTATAAAGTTTGTTAAGTAACAAATCATGGTCCACCATATCGAAAGCTTTAGTCATATCTATAAATAGACCCATAGTAGATTTATTGTTGTTTAAACTACCTACCATACAGTTGACTACATACTCTCAAAATAGCATCCTCTGTTGACATTTCTGCTCTAAACCTGAACTGGTTGCTACTAAAAAAATTAAACTTGTATAAGAACGACAAAATGCGAACTTTAAGCAGTTTTCCAAAGATTTTAGAAAAAGTGGAAAGAAGAGAAATAGGCCTATAATCTGAAACATTTCTTCTGTCACCTTTTTTAAAGACAGGTACAACTTCAGCACATTTCAAATGTTCAGGAAAACAACCCATTTCAACACTACGATTAAATAGGACACTGAGTACATCAACAACATACCAGGCAATCTGTTTTAGAAGCACACTTGAAACACCATCACTCGTGCAAGAGTTTTTATTTTTTAAGGATATGATTTCTGTAGATTTCTCTCGAGGTTATCGGTTCAAAAACGAAACTGTTAGGTTGTATATCATCGACAGGTAAACTTGAAGAGATGGAGCAATCACAGTCTGCATATGTTTCAACAATTGGCTTTAATTTTTCAGAAACTTCAGTGAAGTAATCGTTGAATTTGTTTGAGATGCTGCATAAATCAGATTCAATAATTCCTTCAACTTCAACACTATCAATTACAACACGGTTTCTATTATTTCCCAAAATGTTGTCAACAACTCTCCATTCTTCGCGAATATTACCGTGGGCTTTTGCAAATAGATTAGTGTAGTAGTTGTTGCGAGTGTCTTCTATATTTGTTTGAATTTTTTTGCATATAGCTAGAGTTATACTGTTTTTTAAGTTTTAAATTATTGGGATGTTTTTTACATTTTAAATTTATCTTTTTTTTCTTTCTAATCTGATTTAGAAGATTATTACTCATCCAAGGTTTTAAACGTTTCTTGTTATCCGATTTTTGTTTTACCGAAAAAGTACAAACCTTAATGTGGTTTTGTAAAGTGTTAATAAATACATCAAAAGCAACAGAAGGATTACTTTCCGAATAAACCGACTCCCAGAATTCGTAGGTTAAGCATTCTTTCAATAGTTTGAAGTCCACGCACTTCTTCAACGTTGTGGATAAGGGCGTGAGGTTTTCCATAGAACGGATGCAATCAGTAAGTAAGTAATTGAGGGCAGTCATACTATGATCTGTAAGCTTCATATCATATACTTTTCCACTAAAAATGTGTTTGTTATTTTTATGAGATCTGAGAAAAATGTGATCAATGCAACTCTTGGTAGAATCGGTCACACGGGTTGGTTCGTTAATAAGACTCTCAAGCCCATTAGAAGCCATAGTAAATAAGTAGTTCTCCGTGTCTTTATCTAATTCATTAAGTATGTCAATATTAACATCTCCTAAAATAATTAAATTTGTTGCCTTTATTGCATTTAAAATGTTGCTAAATTCATCAATGAAAATACTTTTACTGAATTCGTGTAGTCTATATATGCACAAAATGGTGTAATAGTTATTCTCACATTCAAACGACAATTTTAATAAATCAGCGCTGGTCAATTTTAAACTACAGCACTTTAAATCTGACACGTAACCATTTTTAACATATACAGCCACACCACCAGCAGAATATAAATTATTGCAATTGCCAAAAGGAGTATAACCCGGTATATTATAGAGACTAAGTTCATTTTCATATATCCATATCTCACTTAAAACTATAACGACAGGTAGATTAACCATCGACTCAATATGAGCTACAAGAACAGAAAAAATTTTTCTCATGCTACGTATGTTTTGTGTGCGCAGTAGCGCAGTGGTTAGTGTGCTGGACTACTGTGCGGGGGATCCCACTATCCAAGGTTCGATCCCCGGAAAAACCCAAATTACATCTTAAGGTTTTTTTCTACTGCGTCACCTCTCGCGAACGTCTGACAAACATCCGAGAGTATAACTGTCATGAAAAAGCTTCTCAATTCAGCCGTTCGGACTCGGCATAAAATTGTAGGTCCCTTCCATTCGTCCCAAAAACAGAAACGCACACAAACGAATGGTTGCGAGAAGCTAGGCCTAGGGTGTCTACCGCCTGTTGCGCCACCTATTTATTTTTTATTTCAATGTTCAATAATTGCCTTGTTTGATAAGTTAAGCATTCGTTTATAAACATCTTCTCCGGTCTAGCTTGTGCGCTGAGTAAGTTGGTGGTCAGCTTCTCTCGTTTTTCTCGTTTTGCTTTCATGATTTCCTCCTTGCATAGATGAGAGACAAGATTTACATGAAGAATATTTTTTTTGCTAGCTGAATTGCCGTTTGTAGGTGGTTTTGCCAGCTTAATTCTTTTCATGTAGCATTTGTCGATGTCTCTTTCATTTATGTTCATGTTCAAGCCATAGCGAAACACTTTGAGAGCGACATCAGTGTTTGACAACGCTGTGTTGTTGTTAGGAACGTTGAAAATTTCTATACTGTTTGTGATTAGCTGTTGCTCTAGTTTATTAACCTTTTCCTCAAGGGAATGAATGCGTTTTTCACAGGCTTCATTTTTGGTGATGAGTGCATCGATTTGTTTTTTTGATTATCTTCAATCGAAACGATTTTTGCATAAATCATTTCCAGTGTGTAACTGGTGCAAAGTTTGACTGGTGTTGTGGTGCAGTAGTGGTGTTGGTTGGTAGGTCGGATGTTGATTTGGATGGAATTGATAGCGAAGGTAGCGATGGCGAGGTGGTAGGTGCTGGTGTGGTAGGTGGCGGGTGTGAAAAAGATTCTCTTCGTTGGATAGTACATGATGGGCACCTCCAAATCGATCTGCTCTTTTTCAAATAATCCAGCTCGTTGGCAGTGAGGTTGACACAATTACCATGAAAAACTCCATTGCAATTACTGCATTCCACTTTAAGGTCTGATCTTTCGACTTTAGATTTACAGATTCTGCACGACATTATAATAAAATGTAAAGAGAAATTTTTATCTAACTGAGAAAAGCTCTCGACACGTGTGTACCCCACAACGACCACACAAGAACTGACATTGACAACATGCAGATGAAAGAGAAAGAACAATAATTATTTTTGTTGCCTTTTATTCTCCGCCGATTGCATAATAAGGATTGTGGATGTGGACATGGAGTGGAAGTGGAATATGCAAAGGAAAATTAAATCAATGATCGGGTACTTTTCGCATACACTCGTAGTTAGTTAGTGGAGGTGTGTAGGGCTAGCGTGAGGAGACTGATAGGATATTTTATGAGAATAAAAATGTGGAAAGAAAGAATATTATGAAATGAAAGATCGGATAGATATGTTTTTCGCATAATATATATTTTTTTTTTTTGTCGGAGGTTGTTACTATCCGATGGAGCACTCAGACACAACTACTGGTCCATTGTACTGCCAAACAGACACCTTACATTGCTGTACTTAGTTATCCCGTCTTTCGAAGAAAGATAAGAAGGAGCTTCAGTGATGAAGAGCTTAGATGTCCGGCACTCACCACGTCAGCCCCAAAAATCCGCCACCTGATGCGAGCAAAGGCAGGACAACTACAGAGGAAGTGTTCCGCCGTATCATCATCCTCTCCACAAGCAGGACAGATGGTGGTGTCGCTCAAGCCACAACATTTAAGTGTTTGGCGAAAGCTTGGTGGCCCGAAAGGACGCCCACAAGCAGTCTACAGTCGATTCTCCTGAGAGACAGAAGAAAGTACGCGGACCTTTTGCAGATTTCCACGAAGACTCCAGAACCAGACCCCTGTCCGGTATAATGCCATCCGTGGATACACGATGGCATTCTTTCCCTGGCTCAGATTCCGGCCGAAGCCATTCCGTTGCCTGAGGAAAGTTGACGTGGTAGTTTTGTCGCAGTAGGATTTCTGGTGACATTGCATCAGACAACATATCCATAAGACAGCGGTCAAAAGATAATTCTCGCACAAGTTCATCAAAATTCCAATGCGCGTGGTACCAAAAGCCACCTCTCTTTAACCGGGAGATGGTTTTCAGTGTACATAACCTTAGATCACGAAACATTAAATTTTCCCCAGGTCAGATAGTTTTCAGAAAAAATTTCATATTAAGTAATAAATTCAAACATTTAAACAGTAAATTTTGTAACAAATTTTTAAAGTGTAAAACTCGAAGAGTTCTTAGTAATAATATTTATGAATTAGAAGATATGAATGGAAATTTAATAATCGGTTAATTTCATGGCAAAGACTTACGTACCTAGTTACTAACTACTAATAGTTAGGACCAAAATTATTAAAAGTTCAGACACGCTCGTTATTTTTTTTTTTTTTTTTATCATTTATCTATAACTATTTATTTGGACTAGCAACGTGAATTTCATTTTTATTAAACAAAATTCACTCTTTAGGGGTGGGAATGTGTAACGATTGACTTATTTCTGTTCTTTCCGTCCGTCCGAATGTTCATAAGCACTTAGGAAATTATATACTGTTGCTAAATTTATTTAAGTTAGTTTTTGTTTTGAGAGAAAAAAATAAAATTATTTGTGAGTCAGAAAACATTCTCGCAAACGTTCATCGTAAAAAAAAATAAAATAAATAAAAAATTAGAACAATTAAAGGAAGAAATAACAAACATCCTCCATGCTTTTAGCCGTATCCATTGGCTTAATCGATCTAAAAGGTACCTATAGGTTTTAAAGATTTGTTTTGTTGGATTATTGTATAGTTTTCTTTATCTCATAGTCATTCTTTGTCTCTAAAGACCTGAACTTTAAACGTTTTGGAAGTGTGCAGTCTGAGGCTCCTAATTTTTGTCCAATGAGTCTAAAAAGACTCAACAAAAATACAAAAATTCAAGAATTCGTTTTCTTTAAGAAAAATAAAGGACCTAAATTAAAAACAGGGACCAACAATAAAACTCCAAGCAGAGGAAAAGAAGAGTAAAGGAAAGAAAAGAAATTGACGGCACAATAAAATAATTTGTGCAGTTGAAAACAACAAAAAAAAAAAATATTGCTAGGGTTTACGTTTTTAATTATTGTTATTGTTATTTTCATTTTCATTTCTTTCAAGTTTGTGTTGTTGTAAAGTTTAATTTTGTGTTGTGTTTTATATTATTATTTAATTATTTTAAACTCGCAAAAATACTTTTCAACTTCAAGAATTCGTGCGCACGGATTTCAACAAAATTCAAGGTACACTTTTGATTAATTTTTTTTTTATCTTTACCTATCGTAAATTAACATTAATATTGAAATTCATATTGTTTTTTTAAACACAAATTTAAGTTAACATACACATTTTTAAAATTCTCAATTCTTAGTTTTAGTTTTTATTTTGTTTATTAAATCAATAATTAGTTTATTTTATTTGTTTAATGTTTAGAAATTAAGCCATGTTTATTTTTATAATTAAAATTTGAAATTTAAGTGTTTGACAAATGATGGCTTAATTTTTTTTCTTTAACAACCCATAGATGGCGTAGGTCGCGGAGGAGATGCGCACGTTAAATTAGGGTAGATACTAAACAATCGGCCATAGTATTTACAAGGATGGGGTGGGTGGCCAAGGAGTCCTAACGCTGACATTTTGAGACTCCACATCCAGATAATTTCCCATCCGCCTGAGACCGGGATTTTATCTAAATTTTATGTTGAAATGATTTGTTCCAGGTTTATAAATTTGTACTGTGCTGTCGCCAGAACCAGCCCTTAGCCGGGTTTGCTTCACCTGCAAGAATTGCGACCCTTCCTTCAGTCAGAAAGAAAATGGTGAATAGTGACTAACGTCAAAATTTGTTGCAACATTAGTTCAAGTAATTTCCTTAAAATAACCAATCTAAATACTAAAAAAGTGATTTAAAACCTACGATAAGTTAGCGTGTTACTTTAAAACTACAAATCTTAAGTCAAATCACTTTGCTTTCACTTAAAATCTTATTTTTATAATTCGGTGTAAGTGCCTCCCGCCAAAAACAAAACAAAAATGTCCGCTGAAAGATCGCCTCGTAACTTGAGACCAAAAACTACACAACAATCATCACCTTCTATCTTGTTATCGGCCAAAGAAGAGAAAATGTATAAATGTCTAAATAAACGCATAAGTGATTGCACATCTGAGCTAAAATCACTTATTATAGATGTGAACAAAAATCTATCTGACAAGCTAGACAAATTTGTTTTCGACTTCAATAGCCGTATAGAAGACATCACCAAAACAATATCCGCGCTGACAATTAGAGTCGACGAACTTGAAAGTCAGCAATCTTTTAAAATGGAAGAAACAACACAAAAAAATGCCGAAATATCTCAGCTTCAGGGAACAATAGATCGTATGCACCGAGAACAAATTGCTGCTGATGCATTATTACATGGAGTACCACAAACTGGAAACGAAAATTTGGAAAACATGTTCAATACACTGTGTACGTCTATTAAATGTCCTGATATTTCAACTCCCAAACAGATTTTCCGAACGAAACCAAGAAATAACTCATCAGACGGAGCTATAATCATTAAATTTAAGTCTGTCGCAGATAAAATCACTGTATTAAAATCCATAAACGAAATGTACACAACATCAAAACAAACAATTTCACTGCGTCACCTGGGAATGGATTCTGACAGCCGAATTTATTTAAATGAGAGTATTACGCCATATAACCGCATAATTCTCAGAAAAGCTTTTCATTTGAAGAGGCAAAAACCAAACAAGCTTTCTTCTGTGTTTACTCGCAATGGAAATGTGTATGTGCGACTGACACCAAAAGGGAGAGCTTTTCCAATTAATCACTCAACTGCCTTGGACCAACCAGGGATGGAAAATGCCATTTTCGATTTGTACTGAAAACTGTTGTAAGATTGTACTGAAATGGAGCCAATTGTATTGAAAACAATTTTGCGTATAAAAAAGAGAATTCAAAATATTTTATTTTCAAAAACATAAAAAAAAAAAACAAAACAATAACATAAATAAACATTACCTAATGACTTCATAACAACAAAACTATACGTATACCTACAAAAAAAAGAAAAAATTGTTTATATATTAGATATTCTATTAGCTCTTCATTCAGGCTTAATATTCTCATTTTGCACATTGGTATTCAAAATATTGCCCTGTGCTTGAAACTCATGACAGGATGAGTTTCTAATCAAATTTTTGGTTTCAATTAAAGCCGAGATAGTTTCGACTTGAAGTCGGTTTCGACATTTCGATTTTATTAATGTTTGATAAGAAAAAATCCTTTCGACATTATTTGCTGATGAGTGTGGAATAGAAACGACGGCTTCAGCAATTTTATAAATATTATCAAACATCAGCTCATTACACTCGTTTTTAATTAAATTTACTTCAGCCCAAAATTCTGAAATTGAATAATTTTTAAATTTATGAATTTGTTCGCAGTCGGCAAGTGCTTTATATTCATTGTTAATTTTTTGAATATTCTTTTTTTCGTTAGGAAAAAATTCAAAAACAAATTTCAATATTGAATTAAATTTTCCTGATACAACTGCTTCTGGTGTAAAATATTCCATCGAATTTAGAAAGGGATTTTGAATATTGATTCTCTTCCTTATGTCTTCCAAAAAGTTAATATACAATTTTTTTTACGTTTTCTTTAAAATTTAAGACATCTTGATTATTTAAATTGTTTTCTAAGGAAAAAGTTTCTGCTAAATCGCCATAGTAGGTATACATTTTCCAGAGAAATATTATTCTCTTTTAAATCAGCCTGAAATATGTCCTGCTCGTCGATAAATTTTCGTTCGTAATAATATGTAATAACATTTATTACTTGTCCATTTCTTCAGCAACAGAGATAAAAACGGTAAACATAACACAGGAAAAAAAACGAATAAAATAGCATCAGTGACAGTAACTGTGACTCACAGGACACTGACAGCCAATGGCGATACTCGATAGAGATAGAGACTGGAATACAAAGTAGAATCCAGTCAACGTTAATTAATTTGATTTTTTATTTTTGGAAGAATACAAATTGCAAGAGAATTTGAAATTTGAAAGATAAATTGTATCGAATTAAGGCGAAATGTACTTTTGTACTCCAGCAAACTCATTTGTATCGAATTCGATACAATTGTATCGACTTTTCCATCCCTGGGACCAACTAGTTGCGACCGCAAGACATGATGGTAACGATCTTCAATCAACGTAAGCTGTTGTTGCTTTTTGCTCTGGACACTTTGAGATTGTCCCATCATAATGCATACTTAATTATTGTTTTCAGTATTATTTGTTATTTTGAATTTGTGATCTTTTTATTGTATAATTCCCTTTTGCCTATTTCCATTGCTTGCCAGGTTTTCAATAGATTGTTTTACATTTTTTATAAGATAGAGTCGTTTGCCTTTGAGGATGATTTAATGTATTTCATACTTATACTTTTATGAGTCAAAGCGCTTTCGGTAGCGATGGCTTGAGCACAAATTTGCGCGTTCTAATTAATATTTTTTGCCAACAATGTGATGGACCTCGCGTATGTCATATTAATGCACAAAGTTTGTTTTGTAAAATAGATGAATTCAGAAAATTGTTTGTTGATTCCGATGTAGATGTGGTATGTGTCTCAGAAACCTGGTTTAAACCGAAAGTTCAGAATGTTGTCTATGATTTGAGTGGATATAGGTTATTTCGTGGTGACAGATATAATAGGATTGGTTCTGGTACTGCAATTCGATCAAGTATTAAATGTAAACCTGTTTTGTCGTCCCCTCCCGAGAGTGCAACACAGTATTGCTTTGTCGAAATTGTGGGTGATAATAGAAAAACTCTCCTGGGAGTATATTATCGGCCAAATAATCAAATAGATATATCTCCCTTTTACTCGTTGCTTGAAGACATTTCAAGTACTTATTCAGATGTAATTATTTGCGGTGACTTCAATTGTAATGTTTTAAGTGGAGAAAGTACTGCATTTTTGAATAACATGAAAGCCCTTAATCTTAATCTAATAAATTTCTTAGAACCCACTCACTTTACAAATACCAGTAGTACTTTAATTGATTTATTTTTTTCTAATATCAGGGGTGACGTTTTTTTCAATCAATGTTCGGCTCCAATGTTTTCCAAACATGACATAATTTTTGCAAGTTTTAACATTTCGTTTTCCAAGCCACCGCGGTCTGTCACATTTAGAAACTTCAAATCGCAAAATGCTGATTTACTTCGAGCTGATTTAGAAAGGGTTAATTGGGAAAGTTTCTATAATATGCCGACGTCTAATGAACAAATAGATGTATTTAATGATATAATCCTTAGCTTGTTTAATACACACATTCCAATTAAAACCAAAGTAATTAAAAATGAGATCATATCTTGGTTTACTCCTGAGATCATGGGGCTCAAAAACAGACGTGATATGGCGTTTAGGAGATGGAAAAAGTTTAGATTGCCCGAGCTGTATAAAGAGTTTCGCAGGCTTAGAAACGTCGTTAATTTTAAAATACATAAGGCTAAGCGTAGTTTTTATTCAAAACACCTTGATAGTAATTTGCCATCAAAGACGTTATGGAGGAATATCCGAGGGATTGGAATTGGTAGCAAAGAAGAGTTTGATCTCTCTGAAATTGATCTAAATAGCCTCAACAACAAATTTGTACAGAGTCCTATGACTCTACCAGATAACGTGTCCCCTACTAATGCGTTAACTACAACTAATGCTTTTGAATTTTACAGGGTGAACCAAGCAGACGTTGTTGAGGCAGTATTGAGCATTAGTTCTAAATCCGCAGGTCTTGATGAAATTCATCCCTTATTTATTAAAACTATACTTCCTTTTATTCTCCCAGTGCTAACACACATATTTAATACTGTTTTAATGACTTCCACTGTTCCTAGCGCTTGGAAAATCGCTAAAATAATACCTCTTCTAAAGACAAAAGGAACTTCACAAACACCACCTGAATTTCGTCCGATCTCAATTTTACCGTTTCTGTCCAAAGTGTTTGAGAAAATTATTCATAAACAAATATCTTCTCATCTGCACCGCAATGCCTTACTTTGCCAATACCAATCAGGTTTTCGAAAACAGCACAGCTGTACTTCTGCGCTGATAAAGGTAACGGATGATTTAAGAATCTCGTTGCAAAAAGACCATATCTCGCTGTTAGTGCTTCTAGATTTTTCGAAAGCTTTTGATACGGTAAATCATTCAAAACTTGTAACAAAACTATTGACACAATTTCATTTTTCGTCTTCAGCAGCTGAATTAATAAACTCCTACTTATCCGGTAGAAAACAGGCAATTGTGGCCGGCAATTCCATGTCGAATTTTAAATGTACATTTACTGGTGTCCCACAGGGATCTATTTTGGGTCCGCTGTTATTCTGAATGTTTATAAATGATCTCCCCGAAAGTATTCTATTTTCTTCTGTTCATATGTATGCTGACGATGTTCAGATGTATTTTAGTTGTAGAATAGGACTAATTGAGGATGCCATTTTTAAGATAAATAATGACCTTGAAAGTATATTTCAATGGTCAAAGAAAAACGAACTATGCCTGAACCCCAAAAAATCACAATGTTTATTAATATCCAAAAACGACTTAGATTCGACTGATTTCCCGAATATTTATCTAGGAACTGAACGGATAGAGTTCGTTGATAGGGCCAAAAATCTTGGCATTTGGTTTGATACAAATTTAAGATGGGATCTTCATGTTCGTATAGTTGTAGGAAAAATGTATGGATGTCTACGTAATCTGTATATGTCACAGTACTATACCCCTGTAAAAACTAGATTAATGTTAGTTAAATCCCTTATTGTTCCAATTTTGTCATTTGGATCCGAAGTTACAATGTACTGTAATGCCGAATCTAGAAGAAAACTGAATGTCGCCTTTAATAATGTTACTCGTTATGTGTACGGTCTAAAGCGCCAAGATCACATAACCGCATATAAAAGTATGATTCTGGGTCTACCACTGGATAAATACATGGACTATTATGCGATCAAATACCTACATAAAATCATAATGTCACGGAATCCAGAATATCTATATCAGAAACTAACTTTTTCAAATTCATCTCGTACTCTTACGATAATTCCACCGCGAGCTACCACAATCACAACCGAAAGACAATTTTGTGTTTACGCCATTCGCTTATGGAACTCTCTTCCTCTTGGCATAAGAAGACTCTGTTTTAGTGATAATTTTAGTGTTTCTCTGTTCTCATACTTGGCTGGCAATTATAATAGGTGTTAGGGCTTTTCAATTTCAATTTTTGATCTTTTAATTAATTTATTTATCTTTTTGTTAAATGTTGTATTTCATTCATTTTCTTTCTTCTTTTATTTATTTTATCTTTTCTTTGTAATAATTTGACTAGTCAATTTAAATTTAATTTTATTAAATAAAGCATAATTGTAATAATAAATAAATATATACTTATATGAATTATCATGATCACATTTACGTCATTATAGATACACATTGTAATCTTTGTAAATGTTTGTCAAAATTAAATAAATATCAAATATCAAAGCACAGTTACAAAAATGGCGCCCAACTTAAAATTTTTTTTAACATCTTGATTCGGTTATTTATTAAAAACAAGTTAAATCTAAATTGGAAATAATGTTATGCTTAGCGACATGCAACTTATAGATTCTTTATGAGTTGTATCCTAAGCTAAACATTTGCTCTCTTGTGCATTATGAAGTTTGTATGATGTATTCTGTGTGACTAATTGCTAAATTTAGTTCAAATTAATTTACATTACCACAGATTACTGATGACATTCTTGTTGATATTCTGGTAATTTGATAGACCTTATGATTTTAACATAGTTGAAACATATGCATCAATTTATCTGAATATTCTAAATTTCGTTGGTTCAGTTTAAATTTTGTTTAGTTTTGGAAACAAACAATCCAGACAAATTCCCTCCTCCGAAGACCAAAACTAAACAAAATTTAAACTGAACCAACGAAATTTAGAATATTCAGATAAATTGATGCATATGTTTCAACTATGTTAAAATCATAAGGTCTATCAAATTACCAGAATATAAACAAGAATGTCATCAGTAATCTGTGGTAATGTAAATTAATTTGAACTAAATTTAGCAATTAGTCACACAGAATACATCATACAAACTTCATAATGCACAAGAGAGCAAATGTTTAGCTTAGGATACAACTCATAAAGAATCTATAAGTTGCATGTCGCTAAGCATAACATTATTTCCAATTTAGATTTAACTTTTTTTTAATAAATAACCGAATCAAGATGTTAAAAACAATTTTAAGTTGGGCGCCATTTTTGTAACTGTGCTTTTGAAGGAAGGGTCGCAATTCTTTCAGGTGAAGCAAACCCGGCTAAGGGCTGGTTCTGGCGACAGCACAGTACAAATTTATAAACCTGGAACAAATCATTTCAACATAAAATTTAGATAAAATCCCGGTCTCAGGCGGATGGGAAATTATCTGGATGTGGAGTCTCAAAATGTCAGCGTTAGGACTCCTTGGCCACCCACCCCATCCTTGTAAATACAATGGCCGATTGTTTAGTATCTACCCTAATTTAACGTGCGCATCTCCTCCGCGACCTACGCCATCTATGGGTTGTTAAAGAAAAATTAAGCCATCATTTGTCAAACACTTAAATTTCAAATTTTAATTATAAAAATAAACATGGCTTAATTTCTAAACATTAAACAAATAAAATAAACTAATTATTGATTTAATAAACAAAATAAAAACTAAAAATAAGAATTGAGAATTTTAAAAATGTGTATGTTAACTTAAATTTGTGTTAAAAAAAAAAAAATATGAATTTCAATATTAATGTTAATTTACGATAGGTAAAGATAAAAAAAAAATGAATCAAAAGTGTACCTTGAATTTTGTTGAAATCCGTGCGCACGAATTCTTGAAGTTGAAAAGTATTTTTGCGAGTTTAAAATAATTAAATAATAATATAAAACACAACACAAAATTAAACTTTACAACAACACAAACTTGAAAGAAATGAAAATGAAAATAACAATAATTAAAAACGTAAACCCTAGCAATATTTTTTTTTTTTTTGTTTTCAACTGCACAAATTATTTAATTGTGCCGTCAATTTCTTTTCTTTCCTTTTCTCTTCTTTTCCTCTGCTTGGAGTTTTATTGTTGGTCCCTGTTTTTAATTTAGGTCCTTTATTTTTATATTTTTCTTAACGAATTTCGTTTTCTTGAATTTTTGTATTTTTGTTGAGTCTTTTTAGACTCATTGGACAAAAATTAGGAGCCTCAGACTGCACACTTCCAAAGCGTTTAAAGTTCAGGTCTTTAGAGACAAAGAATGACTATGAGATAAAGAAAACTATACAATAATCCAATAAAACAAATCTTTAAAACCTATAGGTACCTTTTAGATCGATTAAGCCAATGGATACGGCTAAAAGCATGGAGGATGTTTGTTATTTCTTCCTTTAATTGTTCTAATTTTTTATTTATTTTATTTTTTTTTACGATGAACGTTTGCGAGAATGTTTTCTGACTCACAAATAATTTTATTTTTTTCTCTCAAAACAAAAACTAACTTAAATAAATTTAGCAACAGTATATAATTTCCTAAGTGCTTATGAACATTCGGACGGACGGAAAGAACAGAAATAAGTCAATCGTTACAAGAGTGTAGTCAGTCTTACCTATTTTTGGTATGAACACGACTTTAACCATACGCCAAAGAGAAGGTATGTAGGCCAAGGCCAAGCTAGCGGTGAAAATTCTTTTCAACGTCGGCATCAGCTGACTAAAACCTTGTTTCAGCATAGCCGGGTAAATTCCATCCGGACCAGGTGCCTAGAAACTCTCAAACGATGCAATTGCATATTTGATAGCATCATCCGTCACCACTCTGGATGCAATATACCAGCTACGCCGAGTGGTGTTTGTCAGTTCCGTAGTGGCCACCGTTTCCGGTACCACTGAAGAGCGCGTAGTGATCTGATTTCCCGGGAAATGAGTTTCCAACAGAAGACTGAAAGTCTCCGCCTTTGTCTCAGTGTAGGTGCCATCAGATTTTTGGAGCGATTCCAGTTTACTTGGTCTGTCCCTTTTGAGGACTTTAACAAGTCTACTGATTGCACTTAGTGATTCGACCTCCTCACAAAATTTCCTATAAGAGTCATTTTTCGATTTACGAATCAGTCTCTTAAATTCTTTTGGATTCGATCGATACAGATTCCAGTCTTCTTCTAAGTTGGTTTTTAAAGACCGATTTAGGAGCTTCCTGGTTTCTCTGCGAATACACTGCAGTTCGGTATTCCACCAAGGTACCGGTTTTCTGCAGGAGTTTTTTGTAACCGAACACGCTTGTTCAAATAAACGGATAAGGGCGCTGTTCAGATCCTGAGCAGACCTCTCTACCCCTTGTATTGACCTTAATTTAAGTGGAGCTTTAACAGAATTGCCAAGTTCCTCCTTAAACCGTGCCCAATTCGTTTTTCTCGGATTTCTCCTCTCTTGCGAAGGTGAAACTTCACAGTAGATTTCAAATTCGATGTATCTGTGATCTGACAAAGTGCTATCTGGCGATACCCTCCAATTGATGATAGTCTTGGAATGCCTGTTGGACAGGGTAATATCGATTACTTGTTGTCTCCTGTAACAACTTGCTGTAACAAATGTAGGCCGACGACCCACATTGTTGATGGTAATGTCAGACGATAGGATGAAATCCAGAAGACGATCTCCTCGTATATTGCATTTGCTGCTGCCCCAAACAGTGTTTTGAGCATTAGCATCGCAACATAAGACAAGACCAATCTTTTTGACCTCGCAGTACTCTATGAGCTCAACAACTGCCTTTGGTGGTGGAGGTATTAGAGAGTCGTAGGGGAAGTATGCCGATGCAACAACAAAGGTTTCCCAATTGCTATTTGCATGGTACAAAACCGTTTGATTTTAACTGCCGTGAGGGATTTCGATACAACAAGACATGTCCTAGGTCTCTCGGACAGTTCATCGTAAAGAACATGGTATGCACCGCTGAACTCACCAAGGCCACAGATGCGATTTTTTCACACCCATGGTTCCTGGATGGATGTTATGCGGTTTTTTGTCCTACTGACAGCAAGCCTCCTACTGAAAAGAGCAGTAGCAGCCTTACAGTGTTGTAGGTTGATCTGAGTGTACAAAATGGATGTAAACTCTGGGTTACGACCACTATTAGCACTACTTGACATTGAAATGGAAATTAATCCTACCAAGGTGCAGATAGGGACGCATGTCGTACCTAGACTTGATGATCTCGGCAGAAGCCTTGTACGTCCGCCGATTTCCCCAGTTTCCCAGGGATCCAGCAGACAGCACGCGTGAGCTTGGGTGGTTTGTAGACCTCAAAAATTGTGGTCCCGTGGGGAGGGATCTTCGGTACCATGTTGCTGACCCATTTCGAGGTAAGCTGCGAGGAGGTATTCACCGTGAAGGTTCCGTCCTTGAACTCACATCCCTCAACCTGGATACAAGCATTAGTTGCCGCGGCAAGCTCCAAAAGATGTGCTTTACAGTGTTTGCACTCTTCATCGCTCATGCTATTGTCATTGGCTGCTTTCCCTATACGAACTGCTAGAGAGGAGACAGCGGCATCTTTGTAGGATGGCCTCTTGTCCCGCACCTTAGCTGTTCTGCGTTCGAAAGAAGTACTCTGACCGACAGAGCCATCCGCATCAACAAAGTTCTGTCCGCTGGTACTGCAACCTGTGTTGTGTAACGAATATAATATATATTGGGGGGGAGATAGATGACAGTCTCTCTAGTGGTGTTGGTGAAGGAAAGAAGGAAGAAACGTTAGGTAGCCATATCAGATTCTGTATCCCTACATCTGAAGGCAAAAGGGACAACCAGCTAAAATCACCGATGTTCATCACGCTTTAAAGAAGACAAGCAATAAGCCATCACTCCTCCTTCAACCAATCAACCCCACTGAACCCTTTCACACCTAAATCTACCCTTAGGACGGCAGGTTACAGGTCTATCCGTCCATCCGGGCAGAGATATGAAAGGGGTGTCCAGTTCCCATGTAGCGGTAGGCCTGCTAGCATTATCCTGGTTCTAGCTCTCGGGATGGGGTGGGATCTTGCTACTAGAAAATGGACGGCGTTACGTTATTTCAGGCCTGGAAGAAAATAGCTAACAAAAAAAAATTTCGGAGATGTTATCCGAACAACAAACAGATTTATGTTAGACCCGAGTTCGTTCAATTATCTCTTGCGTTGTACAATGGAGAGCATAGTTGTTGGTGCCTCCTGAGTATATTCTAAACCCTCCCATGGTATGCTGCAAAGAAAATCAACCTCCTGTCAGCAATACACCATTGTTACTACTCTACTCATTCCTATGTAGTAACCCCTATTTCGAAGAGAGAAGTCACCGACCCCTCTTAATTTACTTACTGTAGGTTACCTCTAGCCACATCACATCCAAAAGAAATACCAATTTAGCACTGCATACTAATCCTATCTAATGTCGGATAGGTAAAAACTTCACTTCGGATATCATTCGGTCAATAAGTGGTAAAAACGCGCTTTGTAAATTCATATGGGATAACAAAATTTATTGAAATCTTGTAATCTAATAATAATCATTAATCTAAATTCAATTATCAACTAAACATTTTTGGTTAAACTTTTCGAAATATTCATTACTCGTGAGAAAAAAAAAATGTACTTAACCAAACTAAAACTAAAACAATCAAAATGTATACTTCGGTCTGTGAATAGATCGGATCGATAGCCACAAAAGAAAAAAAAAATAGATAGATATCCAATACTAGATCCGAGCTAATGACACCAAAAAACAAATTCTAAATGTATGTATGTATAACTAGTGTAAAGACTTTATCGAATTATTTATTTGAAGTTTACTAATTTGCAAACAAGTAGGTACAGGTACATATTAAACGAAATCAAGTTTAGCATCATATTTCAATTCAATTTACCTTTTTTTTATTTAGTTTTTTATTTGTATTTACTATGCCTAATGTTATTTACTGTGTACTTTTCTTTCGTCTACTTTTTTGTTTTTTTTTTTTTTTCTGTATATGTATTCTGTTTTGTCTCTTCGTTCTAATTAAAAATGTAGTGCAAGTATAAAAATCACTTACCAAACGATATTACAAACACTGAAGATCCCCGTCTTTTCTGTGCACAGCATCCTTGGGTCCTCTCCGATCAACGTATTACTGTGGGTATACCTGTTTGCTGGAAAAAGTATTGTTACCCGGATTTTTAATTTGAACGATTTGGACACTTAGTTTTTCCTTCTGATCTTTTATGTACACACTATTGGCAATTTTCGTATGGTAATTACTATCGTGCTAATAAACTAATATAATTATATCCGTATGTTGCTTGCAAATACGAGAAAAAAAATTAAAACAAAACACAAATTTATTAAATTTGGTTGGCCTCTACTCCAGAAATGCGTTTCGCCCCGATGTGGTGGGTGGGCTCATCAGTAGACGACCACCACATCTGATCTAGACGCACTGTTTGCTCGATTTTCACCGAGACTATGATGATTTTCCAATCAACAAGTGACTGTGAATCATACCTCAAGACGAATCTTTGGTTCAAAGACAATCGCCGAGAGGATTTGTTTTTTTGCCCAGGGCCTGGCTTGTTTAATCAAAATATTTTCAAATCATAAACATATTTATGAAGTGAATAATGTTGGAGTGTACTATGTCATCACAAATTTATTAAATTTGGTTGGCCTCTACTCCAGAAATGCGTTTCGCCCCGATGTGGTGGGTGGGCTCATCAGTAGACGACCACCACATCTGATCTAGACGCACTGTTTGCTCGATTTTCACCGAGACTATGATGATTTTCCAATCAACAAGTGACTGTGAATCACACAAAAATATGTTGATAGCTATGTTGCTGTTAAAGAATGAAACATGTTGTGGAGGTATGCCTATAGCGATGTTGAAGATCGTATGCATCCGATGTTGTCAGCTTCGATGTTGCGATGAGAATATGCTCTCTTGTGTGGTAATCTTTCTCTTTGGTTGAATCAAATGGACGATGTCCTCTTGGTGGTGAATAATATGATGAGTTTGGTGGAATAGTCAGGTGTTCTTCTGGTTGGTGGAGTCAGGTGCATCCGACGATATGACGATTTTGATGCTGCCGTCAATGTATATTCATAGGTTTTGGTGCGGGTGGTGGAAGCCAATATACTTGTTTGGGCTGCAGTGGTCGGGGACGTGAGGTAGAAATCCGCTTATTCGGCGTGGTGAAGAGTGTGCCGCTGCTTCTAATGGCGTAAAAGGATCGGGGAAGTGAGGAAGATGCCGTTCTCCTAGCATGCACTCTTTCGGCTGGTATTTGATAATGCTTCTGTATGGTATATCGAATTTATACCGCTCATAGGTTATGCCCCTGCGTGATTGCGAATTGTTGGCGTGACGTCACAATCGTGTCTTTTTGTTGGGCTATACATATATCGTGCGATTTTGATAACAGATGGGGAACTTGCGGGGATTAATATCACTGATGGTCTATATAAATTCTTATGAGAATTTCTTCTGCACGTGGTAGTCTGTTCGGCAGGTTTATTTCACTTCGACACTTTCGTAAATTAATTTTATTATTTGTCGACGCACGGATTTAGCACAGTTTTTAACTTTTAACTTTAATGCGAGTTTCTTTATGTGCAACGTACAAAATTAATTTAAAATGAATGCAAAACTACCACATATAGTCTATTACGGCGACTGTACTGTAGTTGCGTTACCGAATTTTACTTTCGCTTATATCCCGAAATCCGACGCCTTTCTAGGCCACCACCAAAACCAGACTGACTCTCAATTTCCGCTTTGGTTTACAAGTAAGTTCGGGATGCTATGTCGCCACTGCTTGGCCTCACGCCACCGCTCCAAAGGTCTTGAAAAATACCGAATTTTTATGTACAAAATACGGACATAATGTACCAGTAGAGTGGTGTGATTTACTTCTCGCTTATTCTATTCGGTTGAGTATGTAATAGCCTGTAACAGAAGGTACAAAAACAATAGTTTCTGCTCCTCTTTGATCTCTCTCATGCTCATTATGTACGTCTTGAGAACTCTTCTTCCTATAGACCACACCTCCACAATGCATTTTCAAAAACTAAGAAATGGTTTGTGTATTGAACAGGACAAACTATAAATACTGGGATTTGTGTCAACGATAGTAGCTCGATAGTATTGGCAGCGGTGTGGGAATTTTGGAGTGAGAATAAAAAAAATGATGTATAATAAAAGACAAATCTATTGGTTTTGATAAAAATGAGGTTTTCCTACAAAACTTATCACATTTACAAGGGTGATCGAATAAATGGGATAAGAAAGAAAACCCGAAATGAAAGATAAGTAGCTGGGTAGCGATTCAGATTACTGTCTCATGCTCAGGCTGAGATAGCGAACACTTGAATGCCATTCGAAGCTGTTTTCTGTACTGCAAATCACAAGTTGGCAGACGTACGTACGTGTAATGATTAGCGTTTCAGGTCTTTGGAATGGGTGACGGTTTTATTGCCTTTCGCATCTACCACTTCATAAAGGTTGTTACCAATTGTCTTAATGACCTTGACTTTCACGAATTTTGGGCAAAGTTTCGCATTAATATGTTTAGAAGCGTCGCTCAAAGTGAAGTTTCGCTTGTAAATTTCTTCACCTACATGGTATAAAATAGTTCTACTTCGGGTGTTATAAACCTTTTCATATAATTCATGTGCCTGCGAAAGAGAAGTTTTAAGATACGAGTGAAGTATATTCATTTTTGCTGGCTTCGGGATCCAATCTAACTCTGATATGTTCAAACTATTGAGCTCTTTTAAAACCTTGTAATCATCCCCATGCTCAATCATGCGTTGCCCAAACAGAGCCTTGTACGGTGACATTCCGATAGCTGAATAACACGTTGTACGCAAGGCCGAAGCAATAGAAGGAAGGTTTAAATCCCAATTAGTTTGCCTAGGGTCTATGTAAGATCGTATAGCCGCCAAAATAGATCTGTTGACTCGCTCGCTAGCGTTAGCCTGCGGTGAGTATACTGCTGTTCTGTAATGCTTAATGCCAAAGGCTTTGATCATGTCCGAAAATTCCCGACTGACAAATTGTTTGCCGTTGTCGGAGAGTATACTTTCTGGAACGCCAAATATAAAAAAGATATCATCCCGAATGAGTATTACCAATCTTAGACCGGGGATAGGGTCCCAGAAAGTCTATATAAATGTGTTGAAATGGTCGGTCAACAATGAAACTTTTACCCATTTCGGCCCTTAAGGTGGTGTAAGGTGCTTTGGTGGTCTTACAAATATCGCAGTTGCCAATAAAAGCTTTCACTTGGGTGGCCATATTTGGCCAGAAACATTGATGACGATGACTATAAAGTGTTTTTGTAATACCGCCATGCGAAGCTCTAGGTGGACAATGAGCCAGAGAGATCAGTCGTTCGGTCAGCGCTGTTGGAATCCACAATTTCCACACCAAGTCGTCTTGGATTGGGTTACCTGTGCAGTGTTTGACCTTCTTGTACACGAAAGGTCAGGCAGCTGATTTTTATTCTTTCCGACATACTCAATGATCTTTAGATACTCTTCCGACTTAAAGCTCGGGTCACCAAGATCAATATGAAGAACGTCGGAGGGATCCTTTGATACCGAACAACCAAGGTCCAAAGCGTCCACATCATGCACTCGCGAAAGCGCATCAGGTACAACGTTAAGTGTACCTTTTCGGTGTTCGATATCAAAGGTGAATCCCTGCAGTTTTAAACTCCAACGCGCTAACCTACCAGTCGGATCTTTGAGACTCATCAACCACTTTAGGCTTGCGTGGTCAGTAATTACTTTAAATTTATGCCCCTCTATGTAAGGCCTGAATTTTTGTATCCCCTTGACAGCAGCCAAGCACTCACGCTCAGTAACAGTATAGTTTTGTTGAGCGGCATTGAGTTTCAGTGAGTAAAAGTATATTGGGTGCTCAACCCCGCTCTCGTCTTCCTGGCAAATAACACAACCGATGCCTGTTGCCGACGCATCGCAGAGTATTATAAACTCTTTGTTGAAGTCAGGGTTTATCAGAACACATGCGCTGAATTGGTACAATGGTCTACCGGGGGGGACGGTAAAAGCAGTCTTCTCCCTCGATCTTTGCTCCAGCGGTATCTGCCAGAAGGCGTCTTTCAGATCCACACCGGAAATATAGTGTGTATCTGAAAGTCGCCCAAGCAGCCCCTCTATATGCGGAAGTGGGTAAGCATCCTTTTTGGTAACGTTGTTCACTTTCCGAGAGTCTAGGCATAGGCGATTTTTTCCCGGTTTTCGCACAAGCACGACTGGCGAGCTCCATGCACTAGAACTTTCTTCAATGATCCCCATACCAAGCATGCGATCCAATTCCGCATACATGAGAGTTTGTACCGCCGGAGATACGGGATAATGACGCTGTTTTATTGGCGCAGCGTCCCCAGTATCGATTGTATGTTCCTCCAATCCAGTCTTTCCTAGTCCCATGGTGGAAAATGAGGGAAATAGACTAACTGTTTCCTTAAGTTTCCTGGACTCTTCCGCCGACAATACACGGGCATTCGAAAGGATATCCGAATTCGAAGGTTCTGGTCTAAATGTTATATCAGCTATTATTTCTGGGGCTATTTGAAATTTCCTCCAAAAATCTACGCCAAGATACAACTGCTGCGTTAGTGTTGGTACCAGAAACAGATCAATATTTTCGGTTTGATTTTTGAAAGATACTTTGGCCGTGATCGTTCCAACTATGGCCTGATTTTCACCCCCAGCAGTTGTAACCGTAGACGAAAAGGTTTTATATGAAATATTGTTGTCTCGCAGGTATTCCAGTGCTCCATTGCCAAGACAGCTTATACAAGCGCCGCTGTCGAGTAAGCCGAGCCAATTCCTTTCGAATATCTTAACAGATACAAAAGGACGAGGATCATCCGACGCACAGGTCAAGGTAGTTGCCGCAATGGAGCGATAGAGCATTTTCTTTCCTTGGAATCGCTTTCGAAGTTGGACTATCTTTTGTGATGGAGGACGACTCGCAAAAATCCTCTTCCTGGTATTATAATACTCAATCTGACGCTCATGCAAGGATTTTCTTGGCTCTACCCGCAAAGTGTTGGCGGGTTTTGGATCTGGAATTGGTAAATCTGGGGGTCGTCTAAGTAGGTAAATTTGTGGTGTGCTGTCATTTAAATTATCTACATATCCGGGTTCACTCGCTCTGAGCAATTCTCGCCGGTTTGAGGATTGCTCCTTGAGAGGTTTCCCGAACAGTTGACACAATTGGGAGTTGTAGTGTTTTCGCGTCCGCATTTAAAGCAAAATAGCTGACGTCGCGGATCAGGACAATCATAAAATGTATGGCCGGTAACCTTGCAGTTCCAACATGTAAGTCTGGTTGCTTCTCGGCGGCGAAAAGCCAATGCATCAACTTGAGCCTGAATGGAAGAGGATGGCAGCTCTTCGGGAGTTTCGAGTTCGCTAATGTTACGTCGAAATGACGTAATAGGGGTCTGTTGAAACCTACTTCGCTGTGGCTCATGCCCATTGAGATATTTTTCAATCGTTCTGCACACATATACCATTTCGGGTATACTGTGAGTACTAAAGGTTATAAGTAGCTCTCCGATTCTTCGTCGAACGTTCTGTTTTATAAGTTCGATTATTTCCCTATTCGGTTTAGGAATGCGTAATTTTGAGTTCAACTGAATTAGGTCGGAGTAGAAATCATCAAAACTTTCATTGGGTAATTGCTTGCGATCAGCCATTTTCCTTGAGAGTTCAGAGCCGGTTTCAAGGCTGCGATATTGTTCGACTAGCGCAAGACGAAGTGTGGACCAAGTAGCGGATGGGTTGCTTTTCAAAAACATCCAAAACCAAACTTCAACTTGGCCGCAAACAAAATGGTGAAAGTTTAGTACAATATCGTTCCAACTGACATTATAACTCTCTTTAACTCTTTCCAGTCTAAATAAAAAATCATCGACAGACATCTTCTTGTTGTCAAATTGAATTCCCCATTTATGGTAGTTGGGAAATCTACCTGATGCATTCGATGAGGAGGGAGAATGCATATTACCTTCTTGTCGAGGAGTTGGGTCATTAAGGTTTAAATTGCCCAATTGGGACAGAAAATTGTCTACGTTTGAGCTACGTGCCATATAGACCAAGAGCCCGAAGTAATTTTTCGGTCTGAGAGGTAACCGAACGATATTTTCATTACTGTGTAGCCTGAGTAAAACGTGGCAGCCGAAGCGTGTGGCAGCGCGTTGAAAATGCATCATGTTCCACAATAGTAATAATAAGTATAACCACTTGATTATAGCCCTAAGCAACAGAGTAGATCAGCTTAAACATGAAAATATGAGTCCAAGACGTTTTGCGCGCAGCCAAATCCTTGCCAGACGCGACCAAAGTAGCGGATTAAACCCATTTTTTAATATTTGACATAACCGAATGTCATTTTCCATAAACATAGAACATGCCCTCTTGAACAAGAAAACATGAGTCCAAGACATTTTACACGCAGCGAAGTCCTTGCCAGACGCGACCAAAGTAGCGGATTAGACCCATTTTTTAATATTTGACATAACCACCCAATTTTTTTTATACGTGTAGAGAAGACTCCGCTGAACACAAAAATATAAGTCCAAGACGTTTTACACGCAGCCAAGTCCTTGCCAGACGCGACCAAAGTAGCGCATTAAACCCATTTTGTAATATTTGACATAACCACCCAATTTTTTTTCGAAGTCTAGGGTAGACTCTGCTGAACACAGAAATGTAAGTCCAAGACGTTTTACAAGCAGCGAAGTCCGTGCCAGACGCGATAAAAGTACCCGATTGTTAATACTTTACGTACTTTGATCGCGTCTGGCACGGACTTCGCTGCGTGTAAAACGTCTTGGACTTACATTTCTGTGTTCAGCAGAGTCTTCCCTAGACTTCGAAAAAAAAATTGGGTGGTTATGTCAAATATTACAAAATGGGTTTAATGCGCTACTTTGGTCGCGTCTGGCAAGGACTTGGCTGCGTGTAAAACGTCTTGGACTTATATTTTTGTGTTCAGCGGAGTCTTCTCTACACGTATAAAAAAAATTGGGTGGTTATGTCAAATATTAAAAAATGGGTCTAATCCGCTACTTTGGTCGCGTCTGGCAAGGACTTCGCTGCGTGTAAAATGTCTTGGACTCATGTTTTCTTGTTCAAGAGGGTATGTTCTATGTTTATGGAAAATGACATTCGGTTATGTCAAGTATTAAAAAATGGGTTTAATCCGCTACTTTGGTTGCGTCTGGCAAGGATTTGGCTGCGCGCAAAACGTCTTGGACTCATATTTTCATGTTTAAGCTGATCTACTCTGTTGCTTAGGGCTATAATCAAGTGGTTATACTTATTATTACTATTGTGGAAAATGATGCATTTTCAACGCGCTGCCACACGCTTCGGCTGCCAGGTTTTGCTGCCAGACTTTTATTTTTGATATACCCTCTACTAAGGCTACACAGTAATGAAAATATCTTTCGGTTACCTCTCAGACCGAAAAATTACTTCGGGCTCTTAGACTAATATTCACTGGATGAATCATTGGCTCAATAGGCGCATTTTCGCCCCGAGGAGGAATCGCAGTCGCTGATCTACCTACATTCATTGGGCGTCTGTTAATGAGACACTCGACAGGGGGTGTCGGTGCATTCGATAATCCTGACCCCAACGGAACTTGTGAAGGAGGTGTCGGTGCTATATTATAGAGTGTTTCTCTTACTATAGCAGTAACTTCTTGTTGAAGAGCAACCCGATGTTTATCAAGCTCTTCTCGAATAAACCGTAAGTCATCGGTCCGCTGCAATCCTACGGAAGCAGTGACCACTTCTTGAACATAATGTTCGAATTGTTCTCCGTCGCTGGAACCTGTGTTTGAAACATTTAAATTCGCGCGACTGGTATTGGCCTATGGTTCCCGAGGAACTTGCAGTTCGACTACGTCTGGTGCCATAATATTGTCGTTAGCAGAAGTGTTTGCTCTATCGTTATCACCAGAAGATCCAGCATTATTGTTGGAACCGGGCGGCCTAATCACAATGCTAGAACCAGATGGTCCTGCTGTATTATTGGAACAAGCCGCTCCAACATTAGAAATAGAAATATCAGCTTCAGCCGCATTACTGGCATTGACAGACATATTGCTGGTTAAAGAATGTCTTCTATTACTCGTACGTAGATTATAAGAGCTGAATTTTTTTATGGGACGACCTCTCCCAGACATTTTAAATAATGTGTAGAGTTTGCCACAAAAGAAAATATATAATAGATTAAGCATTATAGTGACTTGAAAATTATTAAGTTGGGTATTGTATAAACTATACAACGGATTCAGTAACAAAAAAACGTTAAACCTCTCAGCAAACCAAATCTAGGTAAATTAAATACGCTTTTCAAAACTAACAATATAACTCTCTTTGGATGTGCTTAAGTGAACTAAGGGATGGTAACCTACAGCAGGTTAGCTAAGAAAAAAAAATAAAAAATGCCGTAGCTTTATCAAAAAAAAAACTACAAAAATATGTTGTAAAAAAAAACAAATACGCGTTTGATGCATCAGTAGGTGCCGTGAAATAAAGTCGAAGGAAATAAGGTCGAATCGTGTTTATTTCCATTTCAGTTTGGAAATAATGTCGAATTACAAAAATTTTTGCGTTCGACTTTATTTCCAAAAAAAATATAAAAAAATGGAAATAATGTCGATCACTTCAATAAGACCATTTCAGCGCGGTGGGGTGACATAATGTCCAAAGACATAATGTCCATGGACGTTATTTCTGTCCCAAACGGACATAATGTCAATGTCCCGCGGCGTGCGCGGGACGCGGGACGCGGTTTGCGGCGCGATCGCGACACGTCGCAGTTGCACGGTGCGTACCGCCTTGCGCGCGGCCGCGACCGTTTTCGGCGGTAAACGCCGCGCCGCAGACCGCGTCCCGCGCACGCCGCGGGACATTGACATTATGTCCGTTTGGGACAGAAATAACGTCCTTATTTCCTTCGACTTTATTTCACGGCACCGCATCAGTACCGTACACAGTACTATCACAGATACATCAGATAGCTCCATATGTAGAATTAATATTAATTCAGTCTGTTGTATGACTCTTTCGGGTGGCAAATAAGACAACGAAGCGACAGACGTAAGTCATGTAATCATTCCTAACTTACCGGTCAACGCTGTCGAATTTCCTTCACTAAATCTCGAAGCTATAGAGGATTATTATGTTGCAAAAGTCAAATCCAATCATTGATGAATTACAATCATTAAGTATGTACTCTTATTTATAGACATGAAATAACTTGTGGTTTAAATAGACCGACGTAAGGATATTCAGCAAACGGACGTAGATCAGCTAATTAACAACCGATTTACCGGTCAGAAAATCTTACGATTCAACCTACTTACATCCGAATGTCTAATAAAATTTCTGCGTGCAGCGTCATAGGCAACAGTCGAATCTGTGAGAATAAAATACTCAGATTCCGGTCCTAAATACATGCCAAAATAAATTTGGGAAACGAACCTTGTAATCTCTAATCGTAGCAACAGACGTAAGCCTGTAAAGAAAGTCCCTGCTTACCGGACAACGATCAAAAGACTGAAGATTCTGGTGAAAAAATAAGTACCATTAATGACTTTGACTCAAATCGGAATACGCTCCAATTTGGGCATTGCATAGAAAACTAATGTGTGAATCAAACCGTATTTTGCTTCGCTAAGAGCGTAAATGATTGAACTAATCGGGCCCCACGTTGGGCGCCACCTGTAACGAATATAATATATATTGGGGGGGGAGATAGATGGCAGTCTCTCTAGTGGTGTTCATCTTTTATGTACACACTATTGGCAATTTTCGTATGGTAATTACTATCGTGCTAATAAACTAATATAATTATATCCGTATGTTGCTTGCAAATACGAGAAAAAAAATTAAAACAAAACACACAAAAATATGTTGATAGCTATGTTGCTGTTAAAGAATGAAACATGTTGTGGAGGTATGCCTATAGCGATGTTGAAGATCGTATGCATCCGATGTTGTCAGCTTCGATGTTGCGATGAGAATATGCTCTCTTGTGTGGTAATCTTTCTCTTTGGTTGAATCAAATGGACGATGTCCTCTCGGTGGTGAATAATATGATGAGTTTGGTGGAATAGTCAGGTGTTCTTCTGGTTGGTGGAGTCAGGTGCATCCGACGATATGACGATTTTGATGCTGCCGTCAATGTATATTCATAGGTTTTATTTCTGGTAGAAGCACCGGCTTCATTAGGAGACCGCACGCGGACAGACTCACAGACTTGAGGGGGGTTTATTCTCTTTTCGAGCTTGGGTCGCTTCTTCTTGCTTTTCGGGTAGGCAGAAGAGGAGGCAGCGTCAGATCCAAGGGGTTGGTTGGCTTCAGTTGGTGAGACCTCCACCGACCGGTTCCTTTTCATAGGCGCCGCCGAAGAGCTGACGGACGTGCTTGCGCCTTCAGCAGGTGCAGCTTCTTTGCGCCGCAGATCCCTCAGCTTCTTCCTTTTCCTTTTCCGCTGTCGCTTAGACAGGCACAGCTCAAGGACCGCCTCTTCAGGAGCCCGTTCAACCAAGGTATCCCAGGTCTGACCGTCAGTGGCAGTGCAGTGAGCCACACCTTGTCTCATGCTCAATTTGCCGAATAAATGGAAAGGAGAAATATGAAATCACAGATCGGATTCTTTACAATACATATTTTGTATTTCTTCGGTTTAGTGGCAGCAGTGGTGTCATGATAGTGGCTTTTGGACTTAGGTGACAAGGGTAGGCTATGATGATTTGAAAGTTATAGGGTGGGTGAGCATGTGAGGCGTTATTTCATGGCACCGCTGTGACCTGGAACCCAGCACAGGGTGACTGAACATCTATCCGCAATCTCGTTTTATGGCTGCCTGACTGTCTATATAAAAAGTGATAGCTTTCCCATCTATCTCATATAAGGCAAGTCGGCATGCTGCTTCGCGAATAGCCATAATTTCCGCCTGAAAAACGCTACAGTGGTCGGGGAGGCGTAAGGCGAGGTTGAGAGCAGGTGATTGGGAGAAGACTCCCACACCCGTGCCTTCCGCCATTTTAGATCCCTCTGTATAGATTTCGATTGCGGAGTTGTTGCTTAAGTTACCGTTCTCCCATTCGGATCGATTTGGAATGTTTTTGTTGTACTTTATATTAAAGTCTTCAAAAGGAATTATATAGTCGGTTTTGTTCGGAATTGTATTGGGAAGGATGCCCATATGACCAACCGGAGAGTTGGTCCATTTTTGAGACTCTCTGAGTCTTAGAGCCGCTGTAGACGCAACTAGTTTCCCGTAGATGTCGACAGGAAGAAGATGCAATATTGTGTCTAAAGCGGCCGTGGGGGTGGACCTAAGGGCCCCTGTGATGCATATGCTTGCAGATCTTTGTATGCGTTCTATGGATTTAATGTTGCATTTTTTCTCTAGCGCTGGCCACTTTAGGTTGTAGACCCCATCTAGGACCTAAGGATTTTTTGCAAGCATACATGGCTATTGTGGCCTTTTTTTTCACGTTCCTGGATATTTAGTTTCCAGCTTAATTTACTGTCCAGAATTATACCTAGGTATTTGGCGTGTTTTGTGAATTTTAGCTCCTGATCTCTAAGTTTAGGTGGAGCTATATTAGGAATTTTATATTTCTTTGTGAAGAGTATTAGTTCTGTCTTGGAGGGGTTGACATTGAGTCCAACCAAGTATCCGTCCATTTTACTAGTTTTTTAAGAGCTGATTCCATGAGATCTCTTATGGTATTGGGAAATTTGCCAGAAATAGCAATGGCGATGTCGTCCACATAGGCTATAATTTTACACCCCACATTTTCCAGAGTGGTTATTACCTCGTCCACTACTAAAATCCAAAGTAGTGGAGAAAGTACGCCTCCCTGGGGTGTACCCCTGCACACTGACCTCTTGGTTTGATAACCCCCCCAGCTCGGACAGAATCATTCTGCTGTTTAGCATGTTTTCTATCCAAAAGCGTAGGCAGTTATCAACTTCCAGTCTGCGGAGTGCATAGGAGATAGCCTCTGTTTTGACATTGTTGAAGGCACCTTCGATGTCTAGAAAGGGGGTGCCTATCAATTCGCTGTTTTTATTCTAAATATATTCCCTTTATTTCGCAAAACTCTTGCTGCAAATTGTTATTTCGTCTTGCGTTCATCTCGCTGTTAGATTAACTCGCATTACTTCTTCAACATTTCTATGTTTCGCCTTTCTTTCAAGTGGCTTTTGGTGTTTTTGCTTTTGCTTATCTTGCAAAACGTTATTTCGCGCCATGCTATTTAGCCGCTTGTTTATTTATTAGCATGCATTTTTTTGTCAATTTCACTGGTTTTATATGCAGTGTTCTTGCGCCTTAGGTACTAATCGACGTATACTAATAACCAATTTTTGTTTCGACTTTAAATATATGTAGTTCTCAATACCTAGATATATTCTTCACAAAAATTTCGCAATTTTGAGCTTCAGTAAAATTAAAGTCGAGACTAGAATTATTCGTTTTTAGTAAGCTTGTGTGATTGCAGTGATTGCCTCCTGAAGCAATTTAAAGCGAACGCACTATGAAGTATGTATGTACATCTTTTTGAAAATGTTTAAATATTTACTATGTTATTGTCGAAAAGTTTTTGTTTTCTAATTCCATTTTGCGCTGTGTGTGAGTTTAATTTTAGGTTAATAACATTGTTTTCAATGAAATCAAAAACTTTGTTAGGTAGTTTTTTTTAAGCAACATGGGAGGTAAGGTACAGCAGTTTTGCTATTATTTTATTTGGCAAATAATATAATTTTGGATTTATAATTTGTTTGGCTTTCATTTTATGACATGTTAATAAATTTCGCGCGAAATTTCTAAAATTATATTATTTGCCAAATAAAATAAAGTGAAATAAGGAAACGCGAAATAAAACAATGCGAAAATAAGTGAATCAAAGTATAAGTTATTGCGAAATAATAAATACGAAATATCTTATGGCGAAATAATTACAAGGCTAATTGAAATTTTGCCAAATAAAAACTGCGAAATAACAAAATGCAAGTTGTTGATATGCGAAATAATCGGCCCTAGGGAGGTATCCGTCGGAACGGAAAATTCTCCGATTTTATACGAATCGGAGGATTTTTGCAGCGAGGTATACGTCGGAACAGCTATTCGGAACTTTGTTCCGACAAATATGTAACGCACACTGGCATTTTGCGTTTCAGTGCGATGAAGTGCGTTTTTACTGATATTTTTGACAGCTTCATATGAATTTTCTTCCGATATGCTCCGACAGGAATTGGTTGCGGAATTTGTTTACGATTTGCAGTGAAGTGTTGATAAATGAAAGCAATAATGAAAAAAACATTTTAGCAAAATAATTGTTTGTTTTTGTCGCTTTAATTTGTGAACAAACGAAAAAACAAGCACTTAATGGAAAAACCCATATGTAGGTAGCACGAAACAACATCATATCAAATCAATGCGTTGTCGCATTTTAATTATTCTTTCCGAAAGCGGATACCTCGAATGTAATTTGAGTCTACGACGGAGTATGCGTTGCGGAGAATTTTATGTTCCGACGGATACCTCGCTAGGGCCGAATAAAATGCGAAATGATCGCAGCGAAATAACAAAATGCAAGAAAAAAACCGCGAGTTATACCATGCCCCTAGAAAGGATACCATTGAGAATTACTTGTTAGCGAGCGATTTTTCAATATTACCTATTAGCGAGTGTAAAGCTGTCTCTACCGAAAAACCCTTACGATATGCGTGTTGAGAATTGGATAGTGAGTTTGCTTTTAGTTTCTTTCGAATATAGTTGTCGATGAGTCTTTCTAGGGTTTTTAACAGAAACGAAGAGAGACTGATCGGCGTAATAGTCCTTTGGAGAGACATGGGAAGCCTTGCTGATCTTTGGTATGAAGACTACCTTGACCCTTTTCCATGAGGCTGGAGTGTAGCCGAAAGTCAGGCATGAGCGGAAAATCACTTCTAGCCAAGGGTTCAATATTTCAAGGGCTTTTTGAATCTCTACTGGTGTTATATTATCAGTTCCAGAGGACTTATACGGAAGGAAACTGTGAACGGCTCAGTTTATATTACGGGTGTTCACTATCTCCTCCGGTATTTCTTGGACTAGGTGATGAGTTGATGTAGACCGGTTAGCGTCTGTGGTATTACCCGGAAAGTGGGTATTCATGAGGTCTTTTCGGTAGATGTGGTCCATTCTCCGTTCAATCTTTGAATGAAGCTGGGCACATCTGGTGATTTGGAGATAATTTTCCTTAGCCTACTGGTTAACATGGCGACATGTATGTTCTAAGGAAAATCCTGCGGACTTTTTGTCAAGAGGCCTTTCAACAACAAGTTTGCAAGGGAATCTTCTATGGTTTTATGGACCGCGATTCTTGCATCGTGCCGAAAGTATATGGCCACCTAAATTTGAGAAGGCCGCAGGCCGACAAAAGAAGGACATATCGCTATCAGCAACTGTTGAGAATAATCATGTTTTGGAATCCCATTCTTATGCCGTACTCCCACCCATTTACGAAGCTATTACTGATGGAAATTCATCGGGATAACAATCATGCTGGCCCGCAGACCATATTAGCAATTGCCATACAAGGGTACTGGCCAAACAAAGGCAAAACGCTCGCTCGCTCCATTGTTCACAGCTGTGTCTTCTGCGCAAGATCAAGACCAAAACTTTTATCACAAATGATGGGAAATCTTCCGGCTGATAGGGTGCAACCTGCTCGCCCATTTTTGAACACGGGCATTGACTTTTGCGGTGCAGTCTACACCCACTACAAACTCAAAGGAAAACATCTCCAAAAATCTTACATAGCAGTGTTCTGCTGCTTTGCAACAAAGGCATGTTACTTGGAACTCGTTACCGACCTAACTTCAGAAGGGTTTATTGGTGCACTAAAAAGATTCGTGGCAAGACGAGGCCATTGTAGTACCATCTACTGTGACAACGCTACCAACTTTGTGGGAACCAAAAATAGATTGACAGAATTAAGTCAATTCATTGACTCAACTAGGGATCAAAAAAAGATCATAGCTTCCTGTACAAAAAGGGGATGTGACTTCAAATTTATACCCCCAGCAGCAGTCAAATCTGCCAAACACCTGTTGCAACACACACTAGCCACAGCCGCACTGACTTACGAGGAACTCGAAACTGCCATAGTTGAAATAGAGGCTATATTGAATTCTCGACCAATAACACCTATGTCAGCATCTCCGAATGTCTTTCCTGCCCCGACCCCAGGTCACTTCCTCATCGGAGAGCTAATCACCAGCACCATTGACCGAACGGCAAAGCCTGAAAAATCTTCAATTCTCACTAGGTGGAAACTCGTCACCTACGTGAAAAATGAATTCTGGCAGCGTTGGTCAACTGAATACTTGAATCAATTACAGTCCCGATATAAGTGGAAAGAAAGATGTCATAATATAGAACCAGGAATGATGGTCACATTGAAGGAGGATAACCAGCCAAGTCTCAATTGGCTATTAGGCAGAATAATTAATGCCATCAAGGGACATGACGGATTAGTGACAGTAGCGGATATGCAAACTGCATCAGGCGTTTTTCTTTTTCGTCGCGCTATACAAAGGCTAGCACCACTTCCAATAGAACAACCACAACCTAATAGCGAAACAACCCATGTACAGTTGAAACGTCATAATACTGAAGCACACGACCTCGGAGAGTCACCATTAATCAATGACCCTCGCGAAGACAATGCTCCTGCACCATCAAAACGGAAAGATGGACTATCCCTTGGAGCATCACTAGTTACCTTATTCATCGCTTGTACAATGATGTCTACAACAACAGCAAGGGAAGTCGATATCAGCACATTTGACGCTCCACCTCGAATATATTTCGACAATCTGGGAGCATCTAACCTAGTAACGCACACTTGGAATTTAGGCATATACTATGATCTAGGACCATACTGGAAGCAATTAGAGGCTGTCGGCAATAGCACCATTACACTTCGGCACCTCTGTGAAAGGATACAACAGAAGACGTTATGTACCCAAGTTACCGATCTCATCTACCACACATATCAGGGCGTATATGAAGACAGCCTTACATTTGTTAAAACAAACATCAAACGATCCGAAAGAGAGGTGTTCAATTTAATTGGAAACATGGCAAACAGCTTATTCGGAGTTCTAGATTCTCAGTACGCAGAAGAGATGTCTAGAACAATCGACAAGATACAAGACAATGAAGATCACCTTCTAGATCTATCAAAAAACCATACTTCAATAATAGAATCCACCATCAACATAATTAAACAAAACCAAGAAACTTTAGATCAACAGCACGCATCACTTCAAAAACAAATGAAAGAAGTGATCAATCGAATTAACAATAACACAGAAGCATCCTACACAATTCAAAATTCAGCAACTCTTTTCTTCATGGTTTTTGTTTACAACATTACTTCTTACAAATATTCAACACATACAATCAGCAATAACTCACGCTCTATCAGACATTCATCAAGGAAGGATTTAAGTCATTTGCTCATTACTCCGCACCAAATGAAACAACAAGCTATCTTCATAAAAAAAACAATCTCTCACCATCATACCGTCTTCCAACAAGCACAGACAACATTCTAGAGCTTTACAGAATTCTGGTTATAGCCGGCCGGATCAGAAATAACCTCGTGATATTTCAAATAAGAATTCCACTGATAAGTTCGGAAGATTTCGAATTATATAGAATCATTCCAATTCCAGCCGTATTAAACAAAACAATTGTACTCATAAAACCATCATCGACATTCATAGCAGTTAATCGTCACCATGATCAGTACTACCCGCTGACGGAACCAGAATTGTCGACTTGCATTGTCATAGAAAAAATAAGGCATCATTGTACTCAAATGCATCCGATTTACCACCGAGGAGCAACAATGATCCAATGCGAAATACACATTTTAATTAAGATCAGCAACGTCTCATTATGTCAAATGAATGTAATACGCAATAACCCAATATGGACGAAATACCTATACTAATGAATGGTTCTTCGCTGTAACATCCACAATGTCCTTGAATATAGTGTGCAATCACAGGACAACACTACTGGCACTTGAAGGATCTGGCATTCTGAAACTACAACCTAGTTGCATAGCTATGGGTGACCTTATAACCTTCCGAGCCCAGAGTAATCACACCCGAACTATTCACTCTTCAATTACAAGACTCAGCATGATAAAAAACACTACACTTTACGAGCATATAGACGCAGCACAGCAAGATCCAATTCGATTTGATAATCAGGACAAGAAATTCGAAAGACTAGAGGCACAGTTCGATTCTAGTCACATGGAGTTGCCATACATTATTCACCGACATACCATACCTCACATCATCAGGACTACTCATGATTATCGCTTCAATAATACTTCTTCTTTGGATATTTGGATTATGCAGTTGTAATAAATTGACAGAATACCCTGTTGCAACTCCAAGGACGATTCCGGTCGCACCCAACTTAGAACAACCAGTTATCGAGCAAATTGAACGTACATAGTTCAATGGGGGCAGGATGTTAGTGCAGGTCAGCTCTGGCACAACAAGCAATACCCGTCACCAAACCAAATCAACACTGAGGCAATGACCTCACTGAAAACAGTAGATTTTCTGCTTTGTCGTCTTTTTAATATAAGCCGTATTTTATTATGTCCGTGATCTGAACCACATCACAAATTAACACTAATTTGCAACAACTACACGTGATCCAACTTTCTATCTGGATCATTTTTCATGATAATATGATATGATAGTATATTCTATGAACACAATACAAATAAAATGGCTTACAAAATTTGGACAACCCAATAACCAATCAAACCACTCCGTTTCTCACATAAAATTTGTAAGCCACTGTCAAATGTCAAAAAAATTACAATTGATCCTGGTTTGTTTTATTATGCTGATCTGATCCGGTTCAGATCACGGGCATAATAAAACACGACTATAATTAACTTATCTTCCGATGTCAGCACTTAGTTGACTTCATTGTAGTATAAACAATTTGTTTTCAGCACTTCCTGTTGTCTTTATTATTATTCATTTATATTAATACATAATTTGCTTTTGTCAGCAATTCCTGTTGATTTGATTATAGTTCCTAATATTGCTAGGCTAAGCTAATTTTATGTATAAATGGAACTTCAAGAAAATTAATTGTTCACTTGTTAAACCGTCATTCAAAGACTTTTTATTTACAAGAACCGTGAAATATCAAACTAAATACAGTAAAAGGACTGTAACATTCACCTCTTGTTTCGCTGCATGTGCTTGCCGGCACTCGTCATCGAACCAGGGGTTTCATTGTGGTAGTCGAGTGAAACCAAGCACATCAGAGGCGGCGTTTCTGATGACTTTTTGGCAATGTTGCCACTGGTATTCAATACTTGATGCTGGCTGCATAGACTCTTTTGAGAGATTGAGAGAGACTCGATCGGAGAAGGATCTGGTGATCTATTGCGATTTTAGCCGTCCGACGTCAAACTTCCTCACAGTATTTACTTGGCTTGGCGGTGTTGGGGATAGACGAAGGCGTACCTTGGCTTACGACAAGGTAGTGGTCCGAGTCAGTGTTGGCCCCTCGGAACGTTCGGACATCCATAATACTGGAGGAGTGCCTTGCGTCGATCGCAATGTTTGATTGATTGATCGGGAGATCTCCATGTGCCTTTGCGAATATCGAGATGCAGGAACCGCGTACTTGCTATGACACCATTTCGCCCCGCCGCGAAGTCGATCAGACTAAATCCGTTATCGGAGGTGGTGTCGTGTAGGCTGTACTACCAACGATGCCCTCTCTTCCTATCTTTGCATTAAAATCACCTGGGACGATTTAAATGTCATAGTTAGGGCATTGCTCGTATATCTTGTCTAAGAACTGGTAGAATCTGTCTTTGGTGTCGTCGTCTTTCTCCTCCGTGGACCGTGGGGGCATGGGCGCATATTAGGCTAAAGTTGGCGAATTTAGCCTTGATGCGTATTGTCGTGAGGCGCTCGTTCACATACTTGAAACTTAAGACTTCTTGCCTAAGTCTGCGACGAATCCACATCCAAATAAGCGCTGTTTTTGCCCCCCCCCCCTCTCACTCTTGCCATACAATTTTTTGTTCGGCATAACTTCAGGAATCTTCCCTTAAAGGATTATCCTTCTTAACTGGGACACCCTGTATACATATATATATTCTTAATCAGGATCACATTCTGAATCGATTTAGCCATGTCCGTCTGTCTGTCTGTCCTGCATTTAGCCATTGGGACCATACGCTGACGTAAAAATGATTAGGTGTCAATGGTAGTTAATGATTATTTGAAAGGTAGGTATGTATAGGGACCTTGTGTAATTTAAGGGTACTAGTGGGGAAGTTTGGTTGGATTTTGGGAAATAAAATCATGTAGAACGATCCCATTTTTTTTTAATTTTCTTGTAAGGTATGCAGTATGAGTATGACAAAGATATTGTTTTGAGTCCAAATTTAGATCTTGGGACATTAATTAATTATGATTACCTATTAAAATGATAGTCGAGCTCAAAAAGTGGGTCTCGCAAATTTTATCTGTCTGTCTGCGTGGTGGTAGGTAGCTGCATTCTAAATGACTGGATGGACTTTTTTGTACCTAGTTTGTTTCAAATTGAGCATACCTAAGTACAAACATACGGTTTGTAGGCTGACAGTTACTGTTAATTTTTTTATTTTCATTTTAACCTCAAAATTAACCTTTCGTATTTACAATTATTTTAGGAGCAACTACGCAGTAGAACGGTACTTAAGAGTGTGGGGAGTATGCTACACCTGTTTACGCATGCTTCGTAGATTTGGAGAAAGCATACGACCGAGTCCCTCGGAGTAAACACTGGAGTATATGGAATTGGCGATTCTCTCTTGAGAGCCATTCAATCTCTTTACACAAACTGTAAAAGGCGTTGGACTTCCTTTTCATTACTTATATGGACTGGATGTTACAGCTCAGTCTTGGCGAAAAACGTTTCGAATTGGGAGATCTAATAATAAATCATTTGCTCTTCGCTGATGACTTGGTCATCCTTGGGTCCTCTCAGACTGAACTTCAACGCGCACTCGATCGGTTTGTAGCCGTTTGTGTTGAAGCTGAGATGAAGGTCAACGTGAACAAATCTGAAGTGATGGTCGTCTCCAAAACGCCTGTTCAATGCACTCTGGATGTTAGTTTAGTCCCATTGAAACATGTGGAGAAGTTTAAGTATCTCGGCGTCTTATTCACGAGTGATGGAAGGAGCAATGCAGAATTTTCCTGTAGGATTGGTCAGGCTGGGTCAATTTTGAAACAGCTTGGCCATTCTGTTATTAGGAGGACTGAACTGGTGTCAAAGCTAAGTTGTCAGTCTTTAACTCGGTGATTGTTCCAAATCTTACCTATGGTCATGAGGTTTGAGTAATGACCGAAAGAATTAGATCGCGGATACAAGCTGCCGAAATGAGATTCCTCCGTTGTATTGCTGGTGTGACCCGTCACCCGTAGAGATCGCATTAGAAATACCAGAATACCTGAGGGGCTCAATGTCGAGCAGCTACTTCTCCGGACGGAGGGGTCCTGGTCCCCCGACCAGGATCCCACGGCGTGCTATGGAATCCGTACCAACGGGCAGGCGTCCTCTAGGTAGACCCAGCATGAGATGGTTAGATCAACTTCATAATCTCTCCTCTACCCATATGTTGATTTTCCTTGATGATTTAGAGTCGATGGCGGAGAATCGAGAGCTATGGAGGGTCCACTTGAGCAACCTACACCCGCGACCCACTTAATGGACAAGCGGACCATTGAAAATGAATGAATGAATGAAAACTGATTTTTTTAAACTGTGCAGAATAGCCAACTTAACAAATCTGCATTAAAATCTCAATTTTTGTCAATCTATAGTGGATATGACCAGTTTTGTTTCTCATCTACTATTAATATAGATATTTAATGGGAACCTCTTTTTTGACATTCCTTCCTCGAAAGTGATTTTAGACATATGTTTTTTTTACTGTTAACAACTTCGAAAAGTAAAAAAGTGTAGCTTAAGAACATATTTGTTATACAAATTATCAAAAAAAGTGAGAAAAGCGACACGCAAGTTACGCAAATTGCTACTTTTTTGATTGATAGTTGTGCAAAGCTTTCAATTTTACAAAACGAAAATATTAAAACATATAAAATAAATCAATTGCAGTGATTTCTTTTTATTTTTTGTTATCCTTTTTGTGCAGTGCAATCAAACATTTTTCTTTGTTTTCACATAATACCTCATAATCATATCGCCAACTTAATACCCATACTCATACTTTCGATATTATGTCCAACACAAAGCGGTGTAGATCGAGCCCCAAACTTGGCATGCAAAATATAAACTCACCTCGAGCCTCTCTTGATTCACCGCAACAAAACCCCAAAAAAATGGCATTGGACGACAACAAAATGTGGGAAAAATGGACCAAAAACTTAAAGTCAAAGTGAATTCATTATTTCCCTCATTTCTTCTAAAATGGAACAAAACAATGATACACTCGCGTCTAAAATTGATGTAAAGCTCTCTGATCTCAATAAAACTATCGCAGATATAAATTCAAGAGTGACACAACTCGAAATCGCGAATACCACAATAAACAGTGAAATTACCACAATAAAACCCGAAATTAAACAAATTAAAGAATCATTATCAGATGTAAACAAAGTTGTGTCAGATACCAAAGCCGCGCTTCAAAGTAGCTCTGCGGAAATCTGTGACTTAAAATTACAACTCGCCGAGATAAAATGCACACAACGAAATTTCGAAAACAAATGTGTCTCGCGCGACGCGGTTCTTTTCGGGATTCCACACACTCCAAACGAAAATCTTAAATCGCACTTCAACCACATTTGTCATATTATAAACATCAAACCACCAATGATTAAATACATTTTTCGTACACGTCCGCAAAAACAAATAAATTCACAAATTCGTAGGAACAAATTACTCACCCCAATGCAATCCGGATTTAGGAAAGATCATAGTTGCATGACAGCGATTATCAGAGTTGTGGAAGATATTAGGGTATCACTGGATTATGATAAAGTGACCTTTTTAGTGCTTCTCGACTTATTATTATATAATATAAATTATAATACATTTATAATAAATTATTAACGCTATTTGGTTTCTCAAATTCAGCAGTTACCCTAATATCTTCATACTTACAGTCTAGAAAACAAGCAGTCTCTGTGGGTCATCATACGTCCGGTTTCCTTTATAATTGTAGAGGGGTGCCACAGGGCTCGATTCTCGAACCTCTCCTTTTCTCGCTATATGTAAATGAGATTCCCTCACTAATATCATCATCATCAGTCTATATGTATGCTGATGATGTCCAGCTGTACCAAAGTTGCCCTCTTGGGATGATAGAAGACTGTGTAAACTCAGTCAATATTGACCTTGGGAAGATAGTCACCTGGTCAGAGAAAAACGGGCTTTTTCTTAACCCCATAAAATCCAAATGCGTTGTCATTAGTAAAAAACCATTAGATCTTTCCTACTTTCCCGACGTAATGCTTAGTGGTTCAAAAATCGAATACGTCGACACGGCCAGAAATCTGGGAGTGCTTTATAATAGGAAATTGACATGGGATAACCACATCAATGCGGCTGTTGGAAAAGTGTATGGTATTTTACGTCAGTTGTGGATGTCACACTATTACACTCCCCTGAAAACACGTATGTTGCTAGCAAAAACACTCATTACTCCAATTCTTAGTTGTAATTGAACTTTATTGTAATTGTGATGCTACTAGCAGGAGAAGGCTTAATGTTGCATTTGCATTTAACAATACCGCGCGTTACGTTTTTAATCTTAAACGATTTGATCGTATCTCTAGCTATACGAAATTACTTTATAACATGTTCTTTGACCACCTACTTCGTTACAGGTCCCTAATGTTGCTTTCTAATGTGATCCAGACTAATCAACCTAGCTATCTCTTTGACAAATTGCGTTTTAATACGTCAAACAGATCCTCTCAACTTATACATCCACGGTTTTCTTGCCTTACATCCGAACGTCAGTTTTTTGTAAACTCCATCCGCTTATGGAACTCCTTGCCACGGCATGTTCGAAGGGCAGGGGGCACTCGGCGGTTCCAGACTGAGCTTAGGTCTTTTTTCCTTAACAATTTCGACTAGTATTTTTTGTATCTTGTATCAAACTTAATGGAGTTGTATATAATTAAGGTTAACTGTAAAATTCTTTTTCTTTTTTATTAGCTCACCCTTTTCTCTCTTTATTTTATTTTTGTTCTTCTCTTAAATACGTTTATTATTTAGATTGTTCAAAAGTGTAATTTAAATAAATGTAATCTTCACTAGTTTATAAGACTCTTTTGTCTTAAAGTGTAAGTTTTCTATGAAATAAAATCTAATCTAATGAAAGGGTGTTAATACAAGGGCTATTTAATGTTTACCCTCATACAAATGTTCAGTTTTGGCTGTTATACACGGAATTGATTGAAGAGCAATGTGGTACACCGTGTCCACAAACTGCGACGAGATGATATTACTAAATTGTTTATATATATAGATAAGGCTTAATTTGTCATTTTCAAAATGTGTTTAAATGAAGTCTGTAAGTACAATGAGTAGGTAAACACAAATTTGTACACAATGTAAATCTAATGATATTCATGCGATAACCTGCCCTTAATCCCACCACAACATCGATTTGATAATAAATCTTGAAGAGGACAAGGAAATCTTTATATAATTATGTATATATATATATGAATATATTTTTTTATAAAACATTGACCTAAAATTTCTTTTTCAGGAGATCCGATGATTTGAGATTTATTTCGCAGCTTCAAAATAGTTTTCAAAAGAAGAACCTTATTTTAAACGATGTACCGCATTCGAAGATTGAAAACGTTCAACAACATTTGGAGAGTTTATTGACAATTATACTCATTGGTGTATCAGTTTTATTAGCAACTTTATGTATGATGTTAATAATCGCATTTGTAATGAAAACAAGAGCTCTTAATAGAAGGCTAAAAGCATTCGAAGCTCCAGAATTTGGCTCTTCATCGTCTAACTTAAACCGTATGGGAGCACCAACTACAAACATTTTCTCAATAGAAGGTTCAAACCCAGTCATTAACAACAAAAAGTGTGATGCGGAATTTAAACACAATCCAAAGAAGTGGACTTTTGAGGTAACGAGGTAAGTAACGTTAAGTGTGTGTGACCTACAGTCTATTATAGCTAACAAACCTAGCAGGAAAAAAATACTTACTTGATATGAACAACGCATACCAAGTGTTATTAATCCCCTCTATACAGGGTGTCCCAGTTAAGAAGGACAATCCTTTAAGGGAAGATTCCTGAAGTTATACCGAACAAAAAATTTTATGGCAGGGGGGGTCTATTTTCATCCTATTTCCCGTTATAGCCCATCAAAGTAGGTGGACCTCTAATTTGGAGGTGTTACGACTAAAAACGCTATAACTTCTAAACTGTTATAGCTACAAAAATAGTTTTGTGTATATTGAAAAGACAATTTAGTAACTCATACAAGTCTTAAGGGCTTCGGCTACATCTGGGCAGCTACAAAAAAGTTATGGCTCCTTAAACTCAAAATTTTGAAAATTTTTGTTACATTTTTTTACTTAAAATTTCTTTTTCTCAAAATTTTGACTTAATAAATTTTTATTTTTTTTATGAAATTTGTATCCTTGAGAAATTTCCTAAAAATTATGTTAAGCAACTTTTTTACGTACGATCAACAGAAGTTATAGTAAAAGCCACTTTTTGTCAGACAAAAATGGTAAAAAAGACTAGATCTGACCTAAAAACCATGGATTTTTTCTTCTGGGGTACTTGCTATCAAAGAAAAAGAGAAATATCGAGTCTTTTTTACAATTTTTGTCTGACAAAAAGTGGCTTTTACTATAACTTCTGTTGATCGTACGTAAAAAAGTTGCTTAACATAATTTTTAGGAAATTTCTCAAGGATACAAATTTCATAAAAAAAATAAAAATTTATTAAGTCAAAATTTTGAGAAAAAGGGATTTTAAGTAAAAAAAATGTAACAAAAATTTTCAAAATTTTGAGTTTAAGGAGCCATAACTTTTTTGTAGCTGCCCAGTGTTGCCGAAGTGCTTAAGACTTGTATGCGTTACTAAATTGTCTTTTCAAAATACACAAAACTATTTTTGTAGCTATAATAGTTTAGAAGTTATAGCGTTTTTAGTCGTAACACCTCCAAATTAGAGGTCACCTACTTTGATGGGCTATAACGGGAAATAGGATGAAAATAGACCCCCCCCCCTGCCATACAATTTTTTGTTCGGCATAACTTCAGGAATCTTCCCTTAAAGGATTGTCCTTCTTAACTGGGACACCCTGTATATGTACGCCTGTATCTATAGACAGAACCACAACGTACTACAATACAAGCGGTGGCTCTGAAATGTGAATGTATTAGTAAAAGGCTGTCATTTAGTTTTGAATCGTTTGATTTTGAATGCAAAATGTTCGTAAAATGTCACGTATGTTTTCTTTGTTCAAATACATTATTTCAAAGTGTAAATCAAATATTTAATTTATAAAAAGTGAGTTAAATGTTTACTAGACCTAACAAATCCAGTGCCAAATATATTTCATTAAAATTTGTGTCAAAATATGATTTTTCTAATGATTTATCATAAAATATTATACCAACTGAAGTGTTTGTAAACAAAGTTCTCGTTCTCTTTAACAATAATATTCGAAAAGATAAAACACTATTCTGTTTAATAAACTTTAATGAATCACATTTATTACTGTTTAAGAGGCCTCTACCCAGTAATCGAGCAAAAGTGCGAAAAATGGCATTTCGTATCTAACGTAGAGAAGTCAATACTGAAGCGATTGAAATGATATTGGACGCGAAAGAACAGAATATGTCCTTTGAAAGCTTCGAAGCTGTTTTTTAAAGCGACATCTCGTTTTTCATTTATTGGAAGAATTCCCAACTGTGTTTGCGAAAATTAGCATAAAACCGATTTTTTTTGAAGAATGAATGACTATGACAATGTTCGAAAAAGTCTGAGATAACTAGTTTATCTAAAAGGTAATATGCAAAACGCAAATCTGTTCGAAGTAAATCTTTAAATTTCATCCTGATTTTAAAAATACAAGTGTTTGAAAACAAACAATTTTTTGAAATAATGGAGAACGTTTTTCTTGTATATCGATACCTTAATGCACACAATGTGCTACGTCCGTTTTTGCAGTTTTTGGCAAACTCAAAGTGAAGTTTTAGTACGTGCATAACTCTACTAATGCAACTCAATTGGCTTTGGTATTTAAGTATGTTATGGCCTGATACCTTTGTTAAAGTACAATAATGAAAAAAAAAATAATTCTTCAATAACTTTTCAATTTATTCATGATAGAATGAAATATGTAAGGACATAGCACTTTTGTGTAATAGTTATTTATTAAATAAGTATATTTTTTATTGCAGCAAGAGTAAAAATAATACGATTATTTACTAATCATTTGTATTTGTGTTGTTTTCGTTTTCGTCTTCGTTGCACCATACTGCAATGTCTCGAACACCGCTGCAGATTAGGCATCCCACATAATACACACTGTCGCAGTTGTAACGACGCAACCGAAAAAGAAACCCTTATTCACTACCAATGCGCTTGTCTGGCACTAGCTAGGACTAGACAGCGAGCTCTGAGTAAACCCTTCTTCACATCCCTCGAGGAAGTCCCGAAGAATAACATCAAAGAACTCATAACCTTTTTGAATTCCACAGGCTGGATCTAAACTACCCTTCGACATACCTATAACAACCAGGTCAAATGAGTATCTATGTGGTAACTGTTGTGTTTTCCGTAGTAAAACAACAATCTTAATTAGGTATAATAATAAATATAATTTTACGCACAAATGGCGTTGCAAAGAAATTAACAAGAGTAGTATATGTATATGACACAAAACAAAGATGGATAATTTATGTAGGTAATTCAGATACGCAATTAAAGAACATTAATAATGAAAATATGGTGAGGCCAGTGATGCCAAATTACTGGTAACAGTAACAAAACGGCACTTAGTGCTACTTGGGTTTTTACCTAAACCGCCACTACTACCTACCTACCTACCTAACAATGGGAGGATAATGACATAGTCCCGTTGACTGTTAAATTCTTAAAATTCATACCTGCTAAACTTTGGTGTTCTTGATCAGTTTAGCCAAGTCCTTGCCAGACGTATCAAAAAAAAAAATAAAAATTCACGCTGAAAAAGTATTACTAAAAATGCATTTCATATTTGATTTATATTTAATCAAGGATTTGGCGACAAGTGAAATGTCTTGGACTTATGCAGTTATGTTTCTGGTGTTTCAATCTATACTTAGGAGCGATTTTGTGTGGTTGCGTTAATTATTTAATGTTCAGTTGTTAGTTTTTGGGTATATGTAGGGAATTTTTAGCGGATTTTTAACATTTGGCAAGGACTTGGCGGCAAATGACACGTCTTGGACTTATGCAGTTATGTTTCTAGTGTTTCAGTCCACGCTTAAAAGAAATTTTATGTGGTTGCGTCAATTATTTAATGTTCAGTTGCAATTTTTTGTGTAGATATAAATAGGGCATTTTTAGCAGATCTCTAACCTTTGGATGCGTCTGGCAAGGACTTGGCGACACGTAAAACGTCTTGGACTTATATATTCGTTATCAAGGAGTTTTTCTCTAAATTCTAAAATAAAAATTAAGTGGTTGCATTAATTATTCCAAATTGGAATTTTTAATGCATTTCCACTGCGTCTGGCAGGGCTTTGGCGACACCTAAAACGTCTTGGATGCATGTATTTGTACTGAGGGGACCATTCTCTATTATTTGGTAGTAGATTCAAGCGGTTGCACCAATTTATTCCTTTTGTGAATCATAGCGAATTTTTAAGATGCAGTTGCATGCTTTAGCTGCCATTAAGCGCTGCCAGACGGGCATATTTGAAATCTTGGGCATCAGAGCAACGTATTTATGTAAAATTCAATCGGTTGCCTTTCACGTCCAAAATTTACTGCGGGCTCTCGGTCTATAAGAACCGTATAGTATCAATCAGCAATGAAACTTCAATTCAATAGTTTAATCGACTACTTCGATACATAAATAATAAAGTGCACAAAGGTGCTATGTCCGGACATAGCACAAAATTTGAAACATAAAATGGACATAGCACAAAATGTTGGACATAGAACAATTGTGCTTTTTCCAATAATTCAAGAGGGGACATAGGACATTCGCTTTTTTTGCAGATTTAAGCAATTTAGGATTTCTGTTGGACATAGAACGTGTGTGCATATCAAAGTACTGCTTCTCACCTTTGCATTGGTGCCAATATCTCAAAACAGTAAAAAATGGACATAGCACATGTGTGCATTAAGGTATCGATATATTGATTTATATTTGATGCAATTTTTACTCAAAACAATAAAGTATCATACCAGCTATCAGATACAAACATTTTGTATCTGATAGCTGGTTTTTAATTTAATTATTTTACAAATAATTATGTATTTACATGTATTTTGTTACAAAATACTGAGTTTAAATTTTATATATTTTTCAAGAAAAATACCATGTATGTGTCACATTCTCAGAAAAAAGTTCCAAGTTTCTCATTTAGATGGCGGTAGTTCTGTCGTCTGATTTGATTAGCCAATCAGGATGACACCCAAGCTATAAGGGATAAATGTGTAGTTTATTTTCAACTGCATAGAGGCGTGTTATAAATGAAACAGGTTTGGCGTGAAGCATTGAATAACTACAAATAGAAGTAGCATTGAATAACTACAAATAGAAGTAGCATTGAATAACTACAAATAGAAGTGGACACAGCTCATTTTGAAGCGACATACGGACCTTCATTGCGGAGGAAATTTGTATTAAGTTAGTATATGCATATACCACCTTTTTCTAGGTTCGTGCATTAAGTAAAATTAATTTCCCAAAATATTCCCATGTTTATTTCATGACAGACTATGCACCTTCTTCTTTTTTTATTCGTCTCATTGACAACATGCAAATGAAAGAAACAACAATTATTTTTGTTGTATTTTATTCTCCACCGATTGCATAATTGGTTGTGGAGTGGAAGTGGAATATGCAAAGGATAATGAAATCAATGATCGGGTATGTATTTTCGCAAATAGGTAGTTAGTGGTGGTTGGTATTGTAGGCAAAGGGTATTTTTAGCATGAGGAGACTGATTGGGATTTTATGAGAATAACAATGTGGAAAGAAGGTATAATATACATTATATACATTATACATATAATTATATGAAATAAAAGATCGGTAGATACTTTTCGCATATAGTGGTGGTGTGTGGGGTGTGGTACTTTTACCATGACAAGTGTAATGATGATTTAAATTGATATTTAAGAAAATAAAAATGTGGAAAGGGGATATATGAAATCACAGATCGGATGCTTTACTATACATATTTTGTATTTCTTCGATATATGTGCAGCAGTGGTGTCATTGTGGTGGCTTTTGGACTTAGGTGTCAAGGTGTGGGTGGCTAACCCAGCCTTAGGTGTCAAGGGCGGGCTATAATAATTTGAAAGTTATGGGGTGGGTTAGCATGTGAGGTGCATGGTAGGTGTAGAAAAATCTCTGCATATAATAAAATTGTACATTTTGAAATGTGTGTTCCACTATCACGTAAGAACTACTAACCCGATTGGTATGGATCTTTTTGGAAGATTTAGGCCTTAACAATGAGCACCATTTAGGTTCCATTATCTCATTGTAATCGGATTACTCATTCAAGAGATATACGAAAAATAACGGCAAATCAATATTAAGCCAATAATTTTCTGTTGTTGCTCTGGGGTGGTGGGCGTAAATCGCAGCATAATGTTATGTGGCTTATGTGCGAGTAGGATCTATTAATTATGATATTAAGATGATATTCGAGCTCAAAAAGTGAGTCTCGCAATCTGTGTGTCTGCGTGTTTGTTGGTAGGTAGGTGCATTCTAGACGACAGGACGGATTTGTTTGTATGTTCCTATAATATGTAGTAGTTTGTTTCAAACTGTGCATAACTAGGTACCTATACGGTTTGTACGCTGACAGTTCGAGTTCATTTGTTTAGGAATATTTAGAAATTTTGCAGTTCAGATTAGATTCTTGCTATACGAAATTAAGTAGTCTGGTGTTTATTTTAAAATAACTTAATTATTAACGCAAAGCCCAAAACGGATAATCTAAACCTGTTTTCTAACCACTGAACAACGATCACACGAAAGTGAGGAAAAATGAAAATCGAATAGAAATAAGATATGTAAGAGAATTTGTTAACGACTTTAACATTGGCGCACAAAACAATCATACCAGGTATACTAAATAGCTGGTTCGGAATTTCCTACAATTACCCTCTACCTCCTTACAGATGGTTATTGAGCGAACTCAAGTAATGCGAATTGCTCATAATTATCTCCAGACCAGAAATGACAGCATCTGGCGGTTAACCCCAAATAACGCAAGCAAGACCATCACGGGGCTACTATATGAAATCAAACCTAGCACTTTAAGGAACACCGTCCTTTTCTAAATATGTACATAGTGAATAAGTATGTATGTATATTGTATCTATCTAATATCTATCTATATATATAAAAATGAGTTCTAAAATGTGTTCGGATACATATAATTTGAAAACCACTGACTCTATTGCGCCCATATTTACAGATAATCTTAGGTATTAGCCCAGGAGTGCACTGAAGGAGATTTGTCAAAATTGGACAAAGGGGCGTGTCACCTCCCATACAAAAAAAAAAAAAACACTCAAAATCGTATATCTCGAAAACTGCCAAATCGATTAAGCTCAAATTTACTATCTGTACCATCTTAGGTATTGGCCCAGGAGAGCTCCTCTGGAGATTGGTCAAAATTGGACAAAGGGCGTGGCACCGCCCATACAAAAAAACATTCAAAATCTTATATCTGCTATAGAAAAAAACATCTTCAATGGGGTGAAACTCGATGACGTTATAACTCGATAACCGCTGGGCCGATTTTCATTATTCTTTTTTTGTTTTGTTCGTATTGCTGTATTTCAGTTAGGCAGAAAGAAAGAAAATTCCTGCAAATCGATTTATACTCATTTCTCACATTTATTATCTAAGACCTAAATACATAATATACATATACAATTCCTGTGCACGGCCAAAGCCGGGCGGGTACAGCTTCTTCGACGGTCTTGGAATTGGAAGCCAAAGTTTCTAAAATGTGTAACATTGCTATGAATAATTGTCCTGAAAGTCAAGAATATTATCTAGGCAATACTATTTCTGGAAAAAAAATGTTGTGTACCACAGAGCATTACAATAAAAACTGTTTATCTATTTAACTATTTAACGTGTGCACGGGCTACGCTAGTGTAGTCACAAATTCCGATATTTTCGGGACTAAAAAACAAGCGGGGTCCACAAATCGCAGGATTGTACCTATTCGCTAGTAGTTTTATCGAAATGATTATTAGTGGTTATTGGAAAGATTAACAATTACTGTACCCGGCAGGCATTGCTCATGCCTAGGAGTTTTATTGCCCAGATACCTATATTTTGGTCTATCACCATATAACGCTATCAGAATAGCGCTTTTTTTACCTTTGGGACAATTTTAACCAATCTTCACAGGAGCATTCTCGGGCCAATACCTAAGATTGCCTGGAAATTTGAACTCAATCGATTTGGTGGTTTGACAGATATAATATTTTTGAGTTAATTACAAAAAGAATCACTTAAATCGATGCATATTTGACAAAAATATAGGCAAAATAGTGAGACTCTAACATACATTTATGCATATCTTAAAATGTTGTGTAATGTCAGCAAGAAAGCCAAACTCATTTTTATTCAATTTATCCTTCCAAACTGATCACCCCTTGCATCGCCCTCCCTCTCTTAAACTCATAAATCCTACACATTGCTATTGATACTTTTTTATAATATTGCATCTCCTTTCCTGTCTTCCAAACCAAACCAGTTCCCTACCCTGTTACGTCATTTCAGAAAGAATTGTATACTGACGGCACTACCTCAAACTGGTTTACAACAAAAAATTACCCATCCAGCATTTTTTGTTGGGATATTATACATTTTCTTGTTTTCGTTTTTATCCAATCTTCAATCCCAGATTATGCCCAGATCCATTTCACAAACCCGCACATACGATCACAGCGACGTATGGACCGCGTAGCGGATGATTGCTTCGGTGCCGTTTCTATTTGTAGTTATTCAATGAGGCACAGCTCATTTTGAAGCGACATACGGACCTTCATTGCGGAGGAAATTTGTATTAACTTAGTATATGTATATACCACCTTTTTCGAGGTTCGTGCATTAAGTAAAATTAATTTCCCAAAATATTCCCATGTTTATTTCATGACAGACTATGCACCTTCTTCTTTTTTTATTCGTCTCATTGACAACATGCAAATGAAAGAAACAACAATTATTTTTGTTGTATTTTATTCTCCACCGATTGCATAATTGGTTGTGGAGTGGAAGTGGAATATGCAAAGGATAATGAAATCAATGATCGGGTATGTATTTTTCGCATAGGTAGTTAGTGGCGGTTTGTATTGTAGGCAAAGGGTATTTTTAGCATGAGGAGACTGATTGGGATTTTATGAGAATAACAATGTGGAAAGAAGGTACCTATATGAAATAAAAGATCGGTTAGATACTTTTCGCATATAGTGGTGGTGTGTGGGGTGTGGTACTTTTAGCACGACAAGTGTGATGATGATTTGAATTGATATTTAAGAAAATAACAATGTGGAAAGGGGAAATATGAAATCACAGATAGGATTCTTTACAATTGTACATACATATTTTGACCTATATGTAGTAGTTTGTTTCAAACTGTGTATAATTAGGTACCTATGCGGTTTGTACGCTGACAGTTCGAGTTCATTTGTTTAGGAATCTTTAGAAACATTGCAGTTCAGATTAGATTCTTGCTATACGAAATTAAGTAGTCTGGTGTTTATTTTAAAATTACTTAATTAGCTATTAATGCACAGCCCAAAACGGATAATTAAGTCTGTTTTCTAACCACTGATCAACGATCACACGAAAGTGAGGAAAAATGAAAATCGAATAGAAATAAGATATGTAAGAGAATTTGTTAACGACTTTTACATTGGCGCTCAAAACAATCATACCAGGTATACCTACTAAATAGCTGGTTCGGAATTTCCTACAATTACCCTCTATCTCCTTACAGAGGGTTATTGAGCTAAATCAAGGAATGCGAATTGCTCATAATTATCTCCAGACCAGAAATGACGGCATCTGCCGGTTAACCCCAAATAACGCAAGCAAGACCATCACGGGGCTACTATATGAAATCAAACCTAGCACTTTAAGGAACACCGTGCTTTTCAAAATATGTACATAGTGAATAAGTATGTATGTATCTATCTAATATCTATATATTTATATTATATGTATAAAAATTGAGCCCTAAAATGTTTGTCGTCGATTCACGCCTAAACGCATTTACCAATTTTATCCAAACTTTCACACATATTTTGTGTTGGTCCATTTACGATTTCTGAGAAGTTTGGTCAAAATTGGACAAAGGGGCGTGGCACCGCCCATACAAAAAAAACATTCAAAATCGTAGATATATATCGATAACCACCAAATCGATTGAGCTCAAACTTACAGATAATGTTAGTTATTGGCACTGGTGTGCTCCTGCGAAGATTGGTCAAAATTGGACAAAGGGGCGTGGCACCGCCCATACAAAAAAACATTCAAAATCTGATATCTGCTATAGAAAAAAACATCTTCAATGGGGTGAAACTCGATGACGTTATAACTCGATAACCGCTGGGCCGATTTTCATTATTCTTTTTTTGTTTTGTTCGTATTGCTGTATTTCAGTTAGGCAGAAAGACAGAAAATTCCTGCAAATCGATTTATTCTCATTTCTCATATTTATTATCTAAGACCTAAATACATAATACATACCTATACAATTCCTGTGCACGGCCAAAGCCGGGCGGTTACAACTTCTTCGACGGTCTTGGAATTGGAAGCCAAAGTTTCTAAAATGTGTAACATTGCTATGAATAATGCATTGTCCTGAAAGTCAAGAATATTATCTAGGCAATACTATTTCTGAAAAAAAAAAAATGTTGTGTAACACAGAGCATTACAATAAAAACTGTTTATCTATTTAACTATTTTGCACTACGAAGTGTGCACGGGCTACGCTAGTGTAGTTATAAATTCCGGGGTCCACAAATCGCAGGATTGTACCTATTCGCTAGTAGGTAGTTTTATCGAAATGATTATTAGTGGTTATTGGAAAGATTAACAATTACTGTAGGTACTCGGCAGGCATTGCTCGTGCCTAGGAATTTTATTGCCCAGATACCTATATTTTGGTCTATCACCATATAACGTTATCAGAATAGCGCTTTTTTTTACCTTTGGGACAATTTTAACCAATCTTCACAGGAGCATTCTCGGGCCAATACCTAGGTTAGGTTAGGTTAGGTTGAATAGGGTGTGAGTTCATCACATTGGACTAGGCACCATAGTGGGCCCATCGCCATCCCTGGGGAACCTTAACGGTCAAATAACCTAAACCATTTCGCCCAGACATTTAATTTCCCTACAGAACCTGAAAGTTGCTTCAATTTTGTTTGCGAGGCCAACCTCCTCCAAATTGTCGAAGAAGTACCTACCAAGGTATTTCCTCCTGTACCGAGCGATAGCTTGACATTCACAGAGGAGATGAGTTATATCCTCTGTGGCCTGTATGTCTTCGCAATACCTGCATACGTCTGTGTCTGTTAGACCTAATCTCATGGCGTGCTTCCTTAGAAGACAGTGCCCAGAGAGTATCCCTATTGCCATTCGTAGCCTTGATCTGCTGAGCTTTAGTAATTCTACAGATTTTTTCCGATCTAGCTTAGGCCACAGAGCCTTTGAGACCCTGTGCCCTACTATATTCGACCATCTCTGATCTGCCCTATTTTTAATATTCTCAAGAATAATTCTCTTGGCCACGGCCATTGGTGGTCTTACGCCCTCAATTGTTTCATTAGGTGGAAGCTCTGCTCCGGTTTTGGCCAGAACATCAGCCCGTTCGTTTCCCTCAATATCGCAGTGTCCGGGTACCCAACATAATCTGACATGGTTCTGCGTGCATAGTGCTCTGAGCATTGTGCGGCAGCTCCTGACTAGTTCAGATTTGATGATGAAGGACTCTAGCGCCTTTAGCGCAGCCTGACTATCAATGTAGATAGCGATATTCTTGTTGGATATTGATCCCATATCAAGTAGATCCGCAGCTTTTAGCACGGCCAGAACCTCTGCCTGGAACACACTGCATGTATCCGGAAGTCTTAAGGACATGTGTAGGTCTATATCCCTAGAGTATATACCCGACCCTGTACCCTCCTTAGTTTTGGAGCCATCCGTATATATCGAAATTTCATTATCATTCGAAACCTTATTCTTTTGCCAGTCCTCCCTATCTGGGTATTGTACTTCGTACGGTGTGTCGAAGTCAATTTCCCCCAAACTATCATCCGTTTTATCGGGGATGTTGGAGAAGGATTCCATTAGTATGGAGCTATGTCCTACCTGTCTGGTTTTGAAGAACCCTGCGTTAGTTAGCCGAAGCGCACTGTTACCTGCTTGCATTTTTATTTGTAGGTCCAGGGGTAGAAGATACATAAACGCCTCTAGTGCAGCTGTGGGTGTGGTGCGTAAAGCGCCAGTGATGGCAGTGCAGGCTGTTCTTTGTACCCTGGTCAGCATATCCCGTATATATAGCTTATTTGTGGCTTTCCACCAAACAAGAGCCCCATAGGTAAGGATGGGTCTAACCACCATGATGTATAACCAATGCATCATTGTTGGACTCAATCCCCACTTTTTTCCTGCTGTTCTCTTACAGACGAAGAGAGCATTATGAGCCTTTCGGACTCTTTCCTGAACGTTAAGTTTCCAATTCAATTTTTTATCTAGGACCGTACCAAGATATCTTGCGCTATCCGAGAGGGAAAGCTCCACTCCACCAATCCTGGGTAGTTTGAAGGGTGGTATCTTGTATTTTGTACTAAAAAGTACTAGTTCTGTCTTATCCGGGTTGACACGAAGTCCACACCCTTCCGCCCACTTTCTGAGCTTGTTGAGGGCTGATTCCATGGTTTCACTCAGAGTGTTCAAGAATTTACCCCGAACTAGAATCACCACATCATCCGCATAAGCGGTCACGCTAAACCCTGCGTTGTTGAGTTCTTTAAGTATATCGTCTATGACAAGAACCCAGAGAAGGGGAGATATAACTCCTCCCTGGGGAGTGCCTCTAGTAACCGATTTTCTTATTGAACTGTGTCCGAGAGTGGAATTGATATTTCTGGTGACAAGCATCGTGCAAAGCCAATTGCTGATGGTATGATCTACATTTATCTTTTCCAGAGCGCGTTTAATAGCCTCTGCCCTAACGTTATTGAAAGCCCCTTCGATGTCTAAGAAGGCAGCTAAGGCATATTCCTTGTGGTCTAAGCTGTGTTCTATTTTTCCTACCACTTCATGTAGAGCTGTTTCTACCGATTTACCTTTTAAGTATGCATGCTGAGCGTTGCATAGATTTCCCTTGCAGCACTTGCTTCTTATGTGGATATCGAGAAGCCTTTCGAGTGCCTTGAGGAGAAATGACGAAAGACTGATGGGTCTATAGTCTTTCGCCGAGGTATGGCTTGGTTTACCCGCTTTGGGTATGAAAACCACTCGAACCTCTCTCCATGCCGTGGGTATGTAGCCAAATTTAAGGCAATGTATAAAAATTTCCCTGATTCTACCTGTAACCGGGGCCGGGGCCTTTTGCAGCATAGCTGGCAGAATGCCGTCAGGGCCCGGCGCTTTGTATTGAGAGAAGGACATTATAGCCCAACGCACTTTTTTCCAAGTGAACAAGTTTTCAATTTCCGCTTCGTCAGCGTACTCATAATGTCCATTCGGGTTCGAAGCTGTTGGAGTGCCACTTCCTGGAAAGTGAGCTTCAACTAAAGCTTCTAGAACTTCCTCACTGCTTTCAGCCCATGCACCATTAGATTTTCTAATATAGCTGGGGACTATCGCATCCTTAGCAATAATTTTGCGAAGTCTAGAGGCTTCACTGGTGTCTGCAATCGATTCACAGAAAAGCCTCCAGGATTTCCTTTTAGATCGCCTGATCAAGTATTTAAACTCTCTCTTGCTCTCTACATATTCATCCCATGTAATACCATCCCCTACTACTTTAGCTCTGTTGTAGAAGTGTCTGACCTGTTTTCTTTTGGAGCTAAGCTCCTTGTTCCACCATTGAGGTTGAGACCTCTTAGCCGTCTTTCTGAGTGGACAAACCTTTTCGTAGGCTTTATTCAAAGTTGAACATAGGTTGTCCACCGCCTTATCTATATCGGGGGGATTGGTCATGCGAGTTGGCCCCTCCTCCAGTTGTTGCCCTACTAATACCTTGTACCTATCCCAATCGGCTCCTCTTGGGTTTCTGTAGGTATTGTTCTCCTTATTTAGGAAGCTTATTTGAAAGCGAATCCACTTATGATCCGATAGGGATGCCTCGTCTAAAACCCTCCATTTACAAATTGTGAGCGAATCAGTACAGGATGCTAGAGTGATGTCTAACACTTCCTGTCTGTTTCGTACCACAAAAGTAGGTGTGTTTCCCTTATTGCATATAGTAAGCTTTGTTGATAAGATAAAATCAAAAAGTAACTCACCTCTGGTATTTATATCAGTGCTTCCCCACTGAGAATGATGCGCATTTGCATCGCAGCCCACGACAAAGAGCCAATCGTCCCTGGCCATCAGCTGCCTCATCTTGACAGACGGGACTTCCGTAGACTCGTACGGGAGATAGGCTGATACCATGCAGATAGGTTTCTTCCCTTCTCGTTCACAGGAAACAGCTGTGAGGTCTCCATCACTGAAATTATTCAAAAGAAAAGCCCTTATATTGGGGCCAATACCTAAGATTGCCTGGAAATTTGAACTCAATCGATTTGGTGTTTTGATAGATATAATATTTTTGAGTTAATTACAAAAAGAATCACTTAAATCGATGCATATTTGACAAAAATATAGGCAAAATAGTGCATACATTTATTCATATCTTAAAATCTTGTGTAATGTCAGCAAGAAAGCCAAACTCATTATTATTCAATTTATCCTTCCCAACTGATCACCCCTTGCATCGCCCTCCCTCTCTTAAACTCATAAATCCTACAAATTGCTATTGATATCTACTTATTTATAATATTGCATCTCCTCTCCTGTCTTCCAAACCAAACCAGTTCCCTACCCTGTTACGTCATTTCAGAAAGAATTCTATACTGACGGCACTACCTCAAACTGGTTTACAACAAAAAATTACCCATCCAGCATTCCTTAGAGGGATATTTTTGTTGGGATATTATACATTTTCTTGTTTTCGTTTTTATCCAATGTTCAATCCCAGATTATGCCCAGATCCATTTCACAAACCCGCACAAGCGATCACAGCGACGTATGGACCGCGTAGCGGATGTTTGCTTCGGTGCCGTTTCTATTTGTAGTTATTCAATGGCGTGAAGTCTGAAGTGTGATCTAAATGGATAATCAAGGATGCGTGTGTTGATATGTGTGTAAGCAGGTGGGGATTCTTTATTCAAAGTGATTTTTGCTTCATGGGGATTCAAAGTAATTTTTGCTTCTTGAATAAAAATGAAAATGAGAAGGGGTCGACAGAAGCACTTTTCAATATGTTGCTATATTTAATAAATTCTTTTTGAAAATATATTTATTTGTTTAAACAAAATTGCTTAAACTTTATAACAAAAATTATAAATTAATTTAAACGATGAATGTACTCAGATTTTCAGAAATTCTATATATTTCATTGCTAAAAATTGTAACAAATTTGTATCTTGAAGGCAAATTTAGCAGCATTGCGCTGTTGCCATTTACAACGAAAGATTATGCAATTTTTGTTTGCGCAGTTGCCGTTGACTTACCTTTTATTTGTTATGGTAGGGTAGGTGTTTGGTTTTTCGTATGAAGAGGGGGACAGAGGAAAATAATTGGAATGAACATCGCCAGAACAAGTAGCAAAAGATACAGCAGCATTTTGAGGGGGGATGAAGCAAGAGGTGTTCAATTGGGACACAGTTGGGAAGGAATTGTGGGTTAATAACTATATATATACCATTGACACATTGAGTTAAACCTTTTACAAATAAGTTTAACACTTTTGCAGATAGGTTTAACATATTCACAGATAGGTTTAACATATTCACAAATAGGTTTAACATATTTACAAATTGGTTTAACACTTTAACATTTCAATTTAACCTTTTCACATTTCTAGTTAACCAAATAACATTTCAATTTAACCCTTTTTCAATTCAATTTAATACGCGTTCGTCGAGACTCTGTTATTATAAAATAGAATAATGGTTTCCATTTTGTTTTATTGATTTAGATTTATGATTACACAATACCTACATATATTTTACTGCTTTATCAATGTATTACTTCTTTATCAAATTGATACGGCGAACGGTTCGTGAGGCCTCATTGGGATAATTTCCAACAACTCGGGCCCAAAGCAAACCGAGTTTGAAGCCGATAGGATGAAAAATAATATATGAATTTTAAAATAAAACTAAATGAGATTTTTTTTTTTAAGTTATTTGTTGGATCTTTATTTAAACTAGTTAGTTTGATGGTTGGTTAAAGACTACTTTTTGGTGAGATGTTGACCGGAGTAAATCACCTCGTCCTCTTGTGTCTGATGTGATGTGGATGGGGGTTGAAATGTGAACCGATGCACATGTTTAAATGGCATTCCGATGCTCAAGTGGTTTCTCGGATTGCGTGTGTATCGCTAAGCCATAAACAATAATATTTATGACTTCCAGATTATTTCGTTGGGTGTTTGTCGCTGTCTTTCGTCCAGCGTTATCTTTGGGTGGACCGAAGTGTCAACTTACATTATTAGGCGTATTTTTTTGGCAATCTATAGCTAGCTCACTTTTACTTTTACATGCAAAACCAAAAGTGCAGTAATAAAGTGGAGATAGGAAAGTTGAAAAATTTCATTGAGAGCGGCTATTTGTCACTAATGGGTTGTGTTCGTTGATTGTTGTCTGAATTGGTAAATATTTTGCAATTCTCTGATTGGTTGAAATGCATTTATACTTTTTAATACTTCATATTCTTACATAATATTATTTAAAATACGATTGAAAATGCTACATAAACTTTGTTCAAAAATAGATATTAATATGTACTTACTGCAATTTGTTGAATTCAAGATAACAAAATGCAACGTGAACATTCAATAGATGTAATAGACCCGATTCCTTTTTGAATATTTTAAAGATAATCACTCCTGTGCTGAATTCCCACCGAAATTTAATTCGTGCGGATTTCGAGTTTTCTGTGTTATCAGTTCGCTTAATACATATTTAGTTTTTTTTTACAGTAGCTGACTTGATTTGTTTCATTTAAGAAATAGGTAATTGGAAAACAGAAGTCAATGCGACTTAAGGTAATCAAAAATGCATGTTTGGTACACCGAAAATTCGAAATCCGCACGAATTCAATTTCACCCGGAATTGAGCACAGGGGTTGATGTATGCATAACGTGACCAACTCTTTGACAGGTAAGCGCTGTAAAACCGAGACCGAAAAACTGTATAAAAACTGTACCACTTTAGCAGCGAATTATATGTTTTTTAACTATTGAAATAACATTTCTAAGGCAAGGCGCGCACCGTGGTGGTGTGGCAGTGGCATGGCGTGGTGACCAAGTGGCAGGTGGCATAGGAGTAGTGTGCCGATGAAATGCCGGCGAAGTGGTATGAAAGTGATTTAACGCACACTGAAGAGGCAAACAACGTATGGTGCTACCAATTCATCAGTTCTTAAAAAATGTCGTCATATATTAAATTCTTGGACGTTTCGCATGTTTTTAGTTTCCGGGTATGTAAACAAAATGCTAAAATCCACGTCGTCACCAGCCTCCACACCTGCCACTTGGACACCACGCCACTGACACACCACTTTGCGCCTTGTCTTATATAATAGGTACTCGCCGAAACCAAAACACAAAATACAAATTCAAAGAAAAAGAAAAAGATAGTTATATGAAAACAGTCGACCTCCAGTTCACTAATGAAAGTATATTTCAGAACAGTAAAAGAGTAAAAGAATCGAATTTATTTGTATATGTGTATGTGTTTTCGGCAATTTTATTATGTAAAATTCGCTGCATTTTCTAATTACGTTGAACAACAGGCAATATACTCTACAAAAACTGTATGTTTTTTTTTGACAATTTCGCGCTGTATTGACTGACTGAAAAACTGTAGTATACAGCGAAAAACTGTACAGTTGGTCACTTTATGTATGCACATAATTTCACCGCATTTTCCCGTAAACAAGGCGTATTAAATTTTGATGCTCATATTAGATCAACAAAATAACCAACAACATTTTTCAAGCTATTTTTGTTTTGTTTTATTCCACCTTCAAACAAAATATTTTTTAAAAAGGTTAAGTAATTAATTTAATTTCATAAGATGATGGATTTTATTGTTTTAAAAATTATAAACATCTGTCTAGATATATGTCCGGATATATGTCTTGGCAGCGCAGATAGTCTCAGTAGCACCCAGCAATAAAACATCTTAGGGTCGTAAACTAATTAATTAAAACCCAGCGAAAGACAATACCTACGATCAACACGCATTTGCACGTTTTCCTGAATTCTGCCAGCGGTATGAATACGGCTGGAATTTCGAAATACAGTTCATTCAGTATTAGTTAACGAACCTTTGTAGTCGATACAATGTAAGAACGATTTTCAGTTTCTCCAATGAGTATCAATTTTTTGAACATACCCTTTTCCAACTAATATGTCAAGTTGAAAACACGCGTACCAACTTCCAAATAAAAATAAAGTGTGCTAAAGTGAGTTAGGGATGTTTTTTTGAGACTCGAAAAGTGAGTATAGTAAAGAGTCTCAAAAAAATACGTCTATTATTGTCTTAAAAATATATGCACTTCGACTTAGGGTCACAGCTGCATCTGGCTGGTTCTGGTAACACTTCAAAACCATGTGTTATTCACGTCTAGCCGATGGTCTTCTGTTGAACATGATATCATGTTCAATTTCCGGGGTTGGGTTTTGGCATTCTGGAGCATATGTAACTTATATATATGAAATATTACTTTGAAATAAATAAATATTGTAATAATGAGTAGATACTAGTGTGTCAAATTATTATTCTATTTTATAATAACAGAGTCTCGACGAGCGCGTATTAAATTGAATTGAAAAAGGGTTAAATTGAAATGTTATTTGGTTAACTAGAAATGTGAAAAGGTTAAATTGAAATGTTAAAGTGTTAAACCAATTTGTAAATATGTTAAACCTATTTGTAAATATGTTAAACATATTTGTGAAAATGTTAAACCTATCTGTGAATATGTTAAACCTATTTGTGAATATGTTAAACCTATGTGAATATGTTAAACCTATCTGCAAAAGTGTTAAACTTATTTGTAAAAGGTTTAACTCAATGTGTCAATGGTATAGATAGGTATGTACATTCACTGGACAATATACAGGATCCACTATATATATGTAATGTATTGGGGGTTTGTTGATTTGTGGGAGCTCGATTGTTCTAAGAGTTTGAGGGTTTAGTTAGTATAATTATGTATGTATGTAGATTTAAATACATACATATGTATATGGGATCGATGTGTGTGATTTTAATTCCTACCCATTACCTAGCCCACTATGTGCATTTACAAAACCTAACATGCCTCTATCCCACATCCCCTTTATACCCTTAGAATCATAAAACTACCCTTACCAAAAAATCCATGAGTCAAAGAAATACAAAATATTTACCTTGTCATGTATCCGATCTGCAATTTGTATTCCTTCTCTTCACGTTATTATCCCCGGTCCACATCTCCTTTGCCAAGCTAAAAGTACCCAACCACGCACACCATCAATATTATATGTGAAAAATACCTACCCCATCGTTGATTTAATTTTTCCTTGATCATTGAAAGCCATTATTATGCAATCAATGAAGAATGGATTCTTTGTCGATGATGAACCTACATTTCGCTCTCACTCTAACATTCATTTGAATGCAATTCTCAGCAACCAAAACCAAACATCCCCCATACGATCAATAAATTCATACCAAGTATTATATGTATATGATATCCCACCTAAGGTCCGCCTCCTGAATTGATTTTAAAAATGAAATGGATGACTAAAAGTGGTTTCACACCATGATTAGAGCTTCGCAAATCAAAAATAGATAGCGCTTTGAGTTCCACTTTATGTTCTACAATATGGCTAGAGGCCTCTTAAGTGCATTTAAAAATTGCGCCTGTATCCACCCTAAAGTGGAACCTACGAAACAATTGCATCTGCTTATACTATGAGCGCCTAGATGGAGCCGCGGGCATCAAGTTCTACTCATATCATGCAGTTGTTTCGTTGTTCGGTCTGCGATCGTTTCCCTGGGTGCGAGAGACCCATATATATATAGGTATCATAGTTATGACAAAACGTCTTTCAGTCGGCAAACGTGAAAATTGTAAGTAATAAAATAAAAATCAAAAAAATTACAAAATTTCTTGCGTTTTTATTTCGAAGACGGCACATCCTCCACACTCGAACATTTTTTTGGTCCAATCGAACCGGATTTCGTCTTCTTTCATTGGTTCGCGGAAATTTTCTTCAGTGCACCATACTGCGTCGCCATTACGCAAATTTCTTCATTGCACAATTCTTCGTCGCCATTACGAAAATTGAGTGAGATTCCACGATTGCGATTGCAACCAAACTGTGACACTTTCGTCCCCAATCGAATCGCCAAAAGTTTACGCCTGCACGACAGTCTCACGCAAGTTCCTCTTCATCGCTTCATCGTCGCCATCACCATATCCTCACAACATCATCTTCACGTGAGTACAACATCATCATCATTGCCCTTTCGTCGCCATCAAGTGTGTTCCTCATCGCCAGAATATCGTCGCCTCTTTCACCACTGCATCATTGTCAGTGTCCAAATCCAACTTTACCCACACAGCATCACCTCAGCAAAATTGCGCAGCATCAGTCTACATCATAGAAGTCTTCAGCCGTCAACACTACCGCAACATACATCTCTATCTAAAGTTAGCAGTTCATCATCAAATTATATCACGCTACACAAGTACAAGTACAGGTATTTAATACGTCATCTTAGTAAATTTTGTAGATTTGGTTGCTCTATATAAAGTAAAGCTAGATATTATCATATTAGTTAGTATTAAGAGTGTACTGATTCCCAGTATTTGTGGTAGTACGAAGGTGCGGTTATTCGATTAGCTTTTTCTGTCGCGCGGTTAACGTAACAATATTCAATACGGGCGGTGATTCCTTTTCATATAATGGGGTACCTAAAAAAAAAAATAGGCGGCGCAACAGGCGGTAGACACCCAAGGCTTAGCTTCTCGCAACCATTCGTTTTGTGTGAGTTTCTATTTTTGGAACGAATGGAAGGGACCTACAATTTTATGCCGAGTCCGAACGGCTGAATTGAGACGCTTTTTCAGGACAGTCATACTCTCGGATGTTTGTCAGACGTTCGCGAGAGGTGGCGCAGTAGAAAAAACCTTAAGATGTAATTTGTGTTTTTCCGGGGATCGAACCTAGGATCCCTCGCACAGTAGTCGAGCACGCTACTGCGCCCACCTAATATATAATGGGGTACCTGGAGGACGTAATTTTGGCCAGTGATACCTTAGTTGAGTTTCATGCTTCTTTCAAAGAGAAACCAGCCGCTTCATTTTCGCTCTCTCTTTTGGAAGCTTATAGCGCCGAGCTAAGTGAATTATGACACGAAGTGAAAAGTTAGTACACTCTTTTCATAAGTCATGCCACTACCGACGACGCACTCAAGGAATCGGTGAGCGCGGTGAAATCTAAATATCAGAATTCCTCTGAAACATATTTGAAGTGTTTTAGTGAGATACTCGATCTAAAGAATTCTCTTCAACCACGCGCTAAGGCAATCCCTGTAGATATGCCCTCTTCGGACACCAAGTCAGGAGAAACAGTTTCGTCGAATAGTATCAAGCTCCCACCGTGCGACACGGAGGTTTTTCATGGGAACTATTTAGATTGGTCCGCGTTTCGAGACATGTTTACGGCGGTTTACATAACTCACGTCAAAAGTAGTCCGGTGCAAAAATTATTTCATTGAAGAGCAAAAACACAGGGCGATGCATTCCATATAATTAACAAATTTTCCTTAACGGACGAAAACTTCACTCTTGCCTGGAACGCTCTTCGTGACCACTACGAAAAAAAGCGTATTTTGGTCAATGACCATTTAAAGATTTTGCTCAATAAACCTCCATGTTCATCGGAATCGGCCAAAGCCATAAAGGATCTCCAAAGCAGCATCAATGATGCTTTGTTGGCATTAAAGTCGCACGGCATAGCCATCGAAGAATGGGATGCATTCATAACTTATTGGTGCTCAACCCGACTACCAGATCGAACTCTCGCCCTATGGGAAGAATCTTTAATTAAGCCAACTGAGATTCCCACATGGAAAGACATGAATGCTTTCCTTTCTAATCGGTACCGTGTGTTAGAAAGTGTTTCGGAAATGCATCCTGAAAATAAATCTCGCACCAACACAGCTAAGGGTCAAACCGCGATTGTTTCACGTGTTCGCACGCATCATGCGAAATCTACGCCGCTATGCAAAATTTGTAAGGGACACCAGTTTTTTTTTTTTTAGTTTATTATGACTTTTATTTTCATCTTTAATTCAATACATTCTTCGAAAAAAGAAATAAATAAATATAATATACTTAAGTCTACTATGGTTTGGCCTATGGCCGTCTACCAGATTGACAAAATAGCGTAAACTTTAAAAATCTTCTTCAACTATACATTTTCTATAACGCAGCGCATTTATGCAGTAGTTGTAGAGTAAATCCCATCCTCGTTCTCCATTTAAAATTTGAATTGCTTCAACTATTTCTAAGATATATGAATTAAAAAATCTTAAACGTATTTTCTTTAAAATTGGGCATATTGCAAGAAAATGAAATATATCTTCTCGTATCTTCATGTTACAAAGATTGCACAAGATAGGTAGTTCTGGGCGGTGTGGAATAAAATTCAGGTTCAGTAACTCTCCTCTGATTTTAAAAAGTAAACTTATCTTCTCTACTGAATTGTTGTTCAGAAAATACGTTTTGTCTGCCAGTTTATATTTCAGCTTACTGTAGTCTGTCCTATACTGAGATGACTGTGCATCTGCTATAAAACGATCATACATATTTCGACCTACTTTTTCCAATAGGATGTTGAGTTGTGTTCTTCGATGTTCGGGTTGCTCATCGGGTGTTATCCGTATGCTCGTTCCACAGTCTGCTGCAAAGCGCTCCCATTATTGAATGAAACTTGATTTGTTTCGTAGTACACTCTTGAGCACAACTTTTGGAAGTCTGTCATCACTCATACCCATAATTTTTACTATGTACTCAAAATGTAGTCTCAGTGTCTCCAAAAACATAGGCGGTACACCAGTCTCCAGATGTAGCATGTAATTAGGCGTGGCACTCGGTAAACGGAACATTCTCTTTAAGAAAAACCGAAGAAACTTCTCAACTTCAACATAGGAACAGTATCCCTGGGCTCCATACAAAAGAACTGAAGCTGCGGTTGTGCGAAAGAGTTTCTGCTTCGAGCTATGGTTTATATACTTATTGTTTATGCAGTGTCCCCATAACGACGAGATTGCTCGTTTGGCTTTAGATAGTTTGGCCTCTAGATGCTTCTTCATATTCAAGTTTGAGGATACTAAAATTCCAAGGTATTTGTACTCACGAACAACTTCCACCATTTCTCCTTGATACATCCACCTTTCACTTTGAGTATATCTGCCACCGCCACCTCTGAACACCATTACCTTCGACTTATTCAGGTTCACGCTTAGGTTCCAGTGTTTGCAGTATGTGCTGAGCCTATTCATCATAAGTTGCAAACCATCTACAGTATCGGACAAAAAAACTATATCATCTGCATATTTCAGAACCGGAATTTTTATGTTGCCAAACTCGACTCCACCCTTTATCGCATCTGATATGTCATTAATGAACAGGATAAACAGTAACGCACTCAAAATACATCCTTGCTTCACACCCATCGTCGTTGTAAATTCTACAAATTCTACATGGATGTTGATACACGCCGCGAGTCAGTGCGCAAGCATAAATACTGCTACAACGGTTTGTCAGTAACCCATAATGTATCTAAAGGGTCCGCCAAATAACTTTTTCTTTTTTGAAAATGCTATAAAAAAAAACTACTGAATATTTTCTCAAATTTCTTTTTTTATTTGAAAGTACAATCCTTCCGGTTAATAATGGAAAATAATTTCATTCAAATGGCTGCCTCGGCTGGCCATGCAGTAGCCTACACGATCGGTCCAATTTTTAAGCACATTATCGATTGTGTGCAGCTGTATTTCACCAATGGCTTCACGAATATTGTCCTTTAAAGCGTCAATTGTCTCTGGCATGTCGGCGTAACACTTATCTTTTACTGCACCCCACAAATAATAGTCCAACGGTGTCAAATCGCAGCTCCGCGGTGGCCAAACGACATCAGCTCTGCGGCTGATAATGCGATCTTCAAAAACAGGGAGCAAAACATCGAGTGTAGCTTCGGCTGTGTGGCACGTAGCGCCGTCCTGTTGAAACCAAATGTTGCCAATATCCTCCTCTTCAATTTTTGTGAACAAAAATTCATTCAACATGGCCCGATAACGATCGCCATTGACTGTAACGGCCACTCCTACGCTTCTTTAGGCCACATGGAGCCCACCGTCCCAAGTGAAAACGTTTCGATTAGATTCCTATTAGGTTAGTTCCTATTACTTGCCCCACCACGCGGTTATCAAACCCGACAGTCTGACCACGAAGGTCAGAGTTGTCTTTAACGCTTCACAGGCGTCCTCGAACGGTAGCAGTTTAAATGACATGCTTTATCCTGGACCTACACTTCAAGCTGATATTACCATGCTCCTTTTAAACTGGCGTTTCTACAAATACGTTTTTAATTCTTATCCATCCCGATCAGACCCGGTTCCAGAGTATTTTATTCCGATCAAGCCCTACAGATCTCTTAACTGATTTTGAGCTTAAAACGGTGACGATCGGAATTAATTGCGCGTCCTACCTAGCGATTCACACGCTCCGCCAGTTAGCCAATGACGTTCAAGCCTCTCACCCTCTCGCAGCCCGAATTCTTAATCAAGAATTTTACGTCGATGACGTCCTTTCCGAGGCTCATGATCTGTCTACTGCTCTTAAGTCCCAACAGGAACTTATAACTGTTTTGCAGTCTGCGGGGTTTAACTTAAGAAAATGGACATCCAATTCTCTGGAGTTGCTAGAATATCTTCCCACAGATTGTCTCTTGAATGAAGACTTTCTAAAGTTCGAAGACAATAGCACTTTCAAAACACTTGGAATCCGGTTTAATGCGGCGTCTGACACTTTTTCATTTTGCGTTCAAGATATTCCCAACTCGGAAACCCCCACTAAGAGATCGGTCGGCTAATCGCGAAACTCTATGATCCTGCGGGTTGGCTTGCACCCATTGTTGTAACAGCGAAAATCCTGATGCAACAAATCTGGAAGGATCGCACTAAGTGGGATGGAAAATTGCTTGACAGCACTGAGCATCGGTGGAAAAACTTCGTTTCTACTCTTCCTGATGTCCAGTCCATTCGCATTCCTCGATGGATGAATTATTCTCCGTGGTCCGCGGTCCAGATTCATGGGTTCTGTGACGCCTCGGAGAAGGCTTATGCGGCATGCCTGTATTTGCGAGTACAACATGGCCCCAAAACGTTTACCTCCCATCTGTTGTGGACCAAGTCTAAAGTTGCTCCCGTTAATTCCATTTCCTTGCCACGGTTAGAGCTCCAGGGGGCAGTCCTCTTATCGAAAATGATACGGCTTGTATTAGAACATTTAAATTTTTTAAACGTTAGTGCCATCTATCTGTGGACTGACTCCACCATCGTACTGGCCTGGTTGGCTAGACATCCCAGTTCTTGGAAGACTTTTGTGGCCAATAGAACCTCCGAAATTCTTCGGAATACTCCCACGAGTCTTTGGGCTCATGTTTCCTCAGCGGATAATCCAGTCGATCTCGCAACCCATGGAGTCACGCCGAAAGATTTACAAACCAGCCAACTATGGTGGGAAGGACCTTCCTGTTTTTTTTTTTTTTTTTGTAAGTCGGAGGGGAAATCTTGCATAAGATACTGCTGTGTAATAAGCAGTTATGTCAGATTCTTACTGACTAAAACCCCCCCTCTTCCTGCCCTTATTCCTCGCGGGACTGCCGTCAAGCATTACATCGCGAGGGGGTCATAGCCTTAAGTGTTCGGCACATTCAGGTTTGCATGCTCCCGCAATGCATTACGTTGTCGCTCATGTCGGCGTTGCTTCTTCATGATGGTTGCCACAGTATTGCTGATAGCTTCCCACCCTCTGTTGATCCAATCGTCGATTTTGGGTATGATTCTATGCGTCCATCTTCCCTTGTCAGAGTGATCCCATCTCTGCTGCCAATCTTCTAAACTGGCCACCCTTTGTGGTAAAGTGTTATCTCCTGTTGTCATTGATGTTCCTGCCGTTGTTCTGCTGACGAGGTATTTTTCCTGTGCTTCTCTTGCAAGGAGGTCAATTGGTACCATGCCAGCTACTACGCACACTGCATCGTAGGACGTCGTTCTAAAGGCGCTAATTACTCTAAGAGCGCTGATACGGTAGGTCGCCTCCGTTTTCTTTCGGTATGATTTCGTCTTCATTGCACCGGCCCATATCGGGGACCCATAGAGTATCATCGACGCTGAAACTCGCGTTAGAAGCAGTCTTCTTCTGTATTTTGGCCCTCCAATATTGGGCATCATCCTTGATAGTGCAGCTGTTACCTTTGCTGCCTTTTCAGCTGTGTATTCAATGTGCTGTTTGAACGTTAGTCTCGCGTCTATAATAATCCCGAGGTACTTCAACTCTGGTTTGGAGACTACAGTATGGTCACCGACGGTTACCGTTATTGTCTCCATAACTTTTCTGCTGCTGATGAGTAAAACTTCTGTCTTCTCTTCCGCTAGTTGTAGACCCATCGAAGTCAGCCATTCCTGCACGGATCTGATTGTTTCGTTGCAATCGTGCTCTAGTTCCTCCAAAAATTTAGCTACCACCACTATAGCTATGTCGTCGGCAAAGCCGATTATCTTAGACGACATCGGGATCCTCAATCTCAGTATGTCATCGTACATTAGGTTCCACAATAGCGGACCTAACACGGAGCCTTGCGGAACGCCACCAGTTATGCTGTACTGTTTGGGCCCGTCTTCGGTATTGTACAGCAATAGCCTATCTGTGAAATAGTCCTTCAGAATTTTTTGAATATAATTAGGCACCCCTTTGACATGGAGTGCCCTTAAAATGTTACTCCAGATTGCACTATTAAAGGCGTTTTTAACATCTAATGTGATGATGGCGCAGTATTTCTTGCTTCCGCCTTTCCATCGTCTTCCACTGATGGCTTCCCTTAGGTTAGGTTAGGTTAAACAGGGGTATGAGAGAGATATCTCATACGGCACTAGGCACCAAAAGGGCCCATCGCGATCCCTAGAGGGAACCAATTGCAGTGACCTACAATGGAAAAACACCTAAACACTTGCCCTTGAGAAAACCCCAATTTCCCTGCAAAAACCAAGTAGCCCCTTGTAGTTGGTATTGTCTATCTCCTCTAGATGTTGGAAGAAGTACCTGCCTAGAAATTTCCTTCTACTACGACATATTGCCTCACATTCACAAAGTATATGTGTTATGTCCTCTTCGGCTTGCAGGTCATCGCAGAATCTACAATTGTCCGAGTCTGCCAGCCTGAGCCTTTTGGCATGTTTTCTAAGAAGACAATGCCCTGATAATATGCCGATCAGTGTCCTGAGCTGTTCCCTACCTAGTTTGAGGATTACCCTAGATCTTTTACGGTCGTATTGCGGCCAAAGTGCCTTAGATACTGCGTGACCGGTGAGGCCCTCCCACCTCCGGTCGGCTTCCTTAGTTATTTTATTCCTAATATCACTTCTTATGATGCAGGGAGGTGGTTTAATATCCACATCTCCTCCATCTAACATTTCCCCGCCTTTTCTCGCAAGCTCATCAGCCTGCTCATTTCCAGCTATACCGCAGTGTCCTGGTACCCAGCACAGTCTCACTCGGTTCTGACTGCATAATGCCTTGAGCATTGTGCGACAGTTCCTGACTAATTCAGAATTGATGTTTGTAGATTCCAGTGCCTTGAGCGCAGCCTGGCTATCGATGTAGATGGCTATATCCCTTCCGGATACAGATCTCATCCGCATTAGCTCTGCCGCTTTCAGAACAGCCAGAACTTCTGATTGGAAGACACTGCTTGTATCCGGCAGTCGTATAGACATTTTTAGGTCTGGGTCTACGGAGTAGATTCCAGCTCCAGTACCTTCCGCTGTTTTTGAGCCGTCTGTATAGACTGCTACTTCGCAATGTTTAATTACTTTATCCCTTTGCCATTCGTATCTTTCCGGGTATGATACCTCGTACGGAGTGTCGAAATCGACCAGAGGGTGAATTTCATCAGTTTGCACCTGTACGCCAGGGAGTAGCTCCGCTAGTATTGTACAGTGCCCAAAACTGCCCTCTTTAAAATAGCCCAAGGTTGTGAGCCGTAGCGCACTGCTTCCCGCAAGTTGCTTAATATGCAAGTCAAGTGGCGTGAGGTGTAGAAAGGTGTCCAGCGCTGCCGTAGGAGTGCTACGAAGTGCACCCGTTATTGCTATGCTAGACGCTCTCTGCACCGACGCCAGTTTGCCGACTACTGTTTTCTTCTTTGTCGCCTTCCACCATACTAGTGCGCCATATGTGAGTATGGGCCTGACCACCACTGTATATAGCCAGTGCACCATAGCAGGTTTTAGGCCCCAAGTCTTGCCTACTATTTTCTTACAAATAAAAAGAGCGTTATACGCCTTTTTGATTCTTTCCCCTACATTTGCATTCCAGTTCAGTTTCCTGTCCAGAATAACCCCAAGATACTTAGCCTTGTCAGACAGAGGCAATTCCACTCCTTCCAGTTTTGGGAGGTTAAAGTGTGGTATCTTATGTTTTCTGGTGAAGAGTACCAGTTCCGTTTTGGAGGGGTTGACGTTAAGTCCACAACCCTTTGCCCATAAGTTGACTTTTCTTAAGGCACTATCCATGATTTCACTTAAGGTGTTTAAAAACTTTCCCTGAATGATAATAACTAGGTCATCAGCATATGCTGTGGCACTTATACCCCTGGAGCTCAGTTTCTTCAGAATGTCGTCCATAACAAGCACCCAAAGGAGAGGTGAAAGGACTCCCCCCTGTGGTGTACCTCTTGTCACCGCCATTCATGGCCATTCATACCTCTTGATGGCTTCCCTTGCTGTGGCAACAACTTCATTGACGGCGTCAATAGTGGACCGCATTTTTCGGAATCCATATTGACGATCTGAAAGGCCTCCTGCCTCATCTATCGCAGTGTCCAATCGGTCACTTATAATGCGTTCAAATATTTTCCCTACTGTATCCAGCATACACAGGGGTCTATAAGAGGAAGGATTCTGTGGGGGTTTGTTTCCCTTTGGTAGAAGCACCAGTCTTTGTTTCTTCCATTGTTGTGGAAATACTCCTTCTTTTAGGCACGTGTTGAATGTATTCGCGAAAATACCAGGACGGTGTCGGATTGCTGCTTTTAAAGCTGTGTTAGGGATACCATCGACGCCAGGCGCCTTTTGATCTCCAATTTTTTCGCAAGCTCTAAGAACATCTTCTGAGGTGACGAGGGGAATTGTTTGTGTCGTCGAGGTGTCTCCTCTCTCCATTTCTTCAAATCTTATTTGTTGTGGAAAAAGTACTCGCACTACATTATTCAGAAAATTTGCGGATATGGGTGGAGGCCTTCGCCCACCTTTTAGCTTTTGCATAACGATTGAATATGCTTTTCCCCAGGGGTTCTGGTCTACTTCGTTCATCAGTTCAGCAAAGCTTCTCTTTTTGCTCGCTTTAATGGCGTCTTTAAGGTCTCTTCGGATTGCAACAAATCTTTCATGGAGCTCATTATGGTTGCTATGTCCCCTAGAGCGTTGGTACCGTCTTCTTGCGCGACAATTTTCCGCCCGCAACCTGGCAATGTCTTCGTTCCACCAGTATACCGGCTGTCGGCGCGTCATCTTTTTCCTCGGCTGCATTGACGCGTTGCAGGCTCTTCTCATCCCAAGTATGAGCTGGTCTGCTTTTTCAGTGGCTGTACCGCATGGCGATATGTCGTCCACCATCAGCTGGAGCAACTCAACGTCCAGGGTTTGTACCTTCCATTCTTTCATTAGTGGTTGTCGTCTTGGTGCTTGTGCGTTTATATTACGATTTGTTTGTAGCTCGTATATAATCGCTTGGTGGTGTGTGTATGCTGAGGACTTATTTCCCACTTGGCATTTCGCGCTAAACACGAGCTCACAAAAGTGATGTCGATTACCGATCCTCTTCCGTTCTTACTGAAGGTGTGTTCGTTTCCAGAGTTTATCAGCACGATGTCCAACGATGCAAAAGACTCAAGGAGGATACGTCCTCTTTCGTTTGTAGTCCGTGAACCCCATTCTAACGCCCATGCATTGAAGTCGCCCGATATGGCAACAGGGTTTCTTTCTCTTGCAGTGGTTGCAATGCCGTCAATCATAATTTCATACTCTCCCAATGTCATGCTTGGGGGTGCATAACAGCTGAAAAAGTAAACACCGTTTACTTTGGTCCACACGAAACCTGGTTTCTGTATTGGTTGTATCTCCTCGAATGGTCTTTGTCCACATATCCAAATCGCAGCTTTGCTTGTGCTATCCGTTCTCCAGACGCCCTCGTCCAAGTTTTTGTAAGGCTCGCTAAGCATTGCGATATCTACGTCATGCTCTCGGACCATCTGTGTGAGGAGGTCCTGCGCTGCTTCACAATGGTTGAGGTTGAGCTGGAGAATCCTCATATCCGTTTCTGTGCATTCTTCAACGCTATTTGGAAGGCTGGACATTTAGCGCTTCCCGTACTATGTTTGGCATTTCGTTCGCTTCCCTTGCAATGCATGCATACAGGCTCAGACGTACAGTTCTTTGCCTTGTGGTCCGTTCCACCGCATTTGAAGCAGTGTCCTGAAAGGTCATCGCTATCGCATTTTTTGGCGATGTGTCCATATCCTAGGCATCTGTAGCACCGTAGGATTTCGGTTCTCTCTCGCACCCTACAGTTAACCCAGCCGATCCGGATTCTACCAACTTTTAGCAGCAGGCTAATCCAACTGGAAGACTTACAACTGCTGTCTGCGTACCAGCGTAACTCTTTCTCATAGATTTAATTGCTGTTTCTTCTATGATACTTTGAAGTTCCAGCTTTTCTGTTAACGCCCGTAGAATTTCTTCGTTGGAAGTAATCCCATCTAGGTCTTTTACTTCTATTTGTACCTCGTGTGTCACTGTTCTTACTTTTGCTTCATGTTCCAGCGTCTTTTCCACTTTCTGCTGAAAGTCAATGGTCTTCGAGCCGACCGTTTTCTTTAGCTGCAGTAGCAAATCACCTTTTACTGTCCTTCGAACATGGTCAACACTTTGGCCTAAATCCTTCAGCGCGGGGTCCGCTTTGACTTTCCTTAGCATGTCCGCATACGATAAGCTACCCGTTGCTTTAATCACTATTGCGTCGGGTCGTGGTGGCTTTTTCTTTTCTCTTTTCCGCACTTGTACCTGAATCCATTCTTTTTTCTTCCTTGGTACCTGTTTCTGCCATTTTCCATCTGCTTTTGTTGTTTTGGGTGTATCTGTACTTACTACTTCCTTGCATCCGCGTGCTTTTGCCTCAAATTGTGGTCTTACGGGTTCTCTCTTTTGCGCCTCTTCGTCACCTTTTTTTCTTTTCGGGTATGGCAGTTGCTTGCTTTGCGGGCTCGGCCTTCTTCTTTCTTTTGGAGTCGTATCTCTCCGTCTTTTGTTGGGTGTTCCAATTTGTTGTTTATAGTGTCCCGATGGGTTCTGCACTATTTCAGCTTCTTGCCTTATAACCTCACTATAACTCAATTTGGTTATTTCTATCGCCGTCGTTTGGGTTGCTGCGTTGGTAAGGATCGGGCGTTGTTTGTTGTGCGCCGCTTTCTTCGATGATTCCCTCTGCTCTACTAGTTTATAGCAGGTACTAATTGAGCTTACTAGTCTCCTTATCTCATGATGCACGTTATTTTTCCCCTGAATAAAATTCATCAATGTTGCGATAGGACCTTCCTGGCTGCAAGAAGACCAACGTGTCTGGCCTTCTTCGACACCGGGCCCACCAGATGAAGCCCTTTTGGAGACCAAACCCCTACAGACCTTGTCGAATCAAGTTAGCTCCGATTTTGAAACCATATTGGGTAGATTCTCATCATGGCATAAAGCCATTTGTGTTATCGCGTACATATACCGTTCAAGGACGGACGTTGTCGTCCAAAAGCTGGCTACTAACTTTTCCAAAGAAATCGTTAGGTCATCTGCATCTTATCTTATCTGCATCTACTCTTCCCTTTTCGGAACGTTTTCCGATTCTCCTTCCCTACAAATGTCTATATGTGCAACTCTATGTCGCCTATGTCCACCAACTATCTCTTCACCGCGAAATACAGCTGATGACCCAACTAATACGATCCGAGTATTGGATACCTAAACTGAAAAATTTGGTCAAAAGGCGGATACGGGAGTGTCATGCCTGTACGCGCCACAAAAAGAAGGTCCTCACGCAGTTGATGGGAACCCTGCCTCCTGAGCGAACCACGCTAAGTCGTCCCTTTGATAATACGGGCATCGATTTTGCGGGACCAGTTCTGCTCAAGACCTATTTCGGTCGAAAATGTCGCCTAGACAAAGGTTATGTATGCGTTTTCGTCTGTTTCGCAACTCGAGCCATACATTTGGAGGCCGTCAGTGACCTGTCTGCGGAGGCCTTTTTGGCGGCATTCACCCGCTTTGTTGCGCGTCGCGGTACCCCTTCACAAGTATTTTCAGATCACGGAACCAACCTTGTCGGTTCAGCCCGATTACTTTCTCAGGATTTTTATCAAGCACAGCTCTCGGGAAAATTCGCATAATTTTTCCCAAATAAAGTGGAATTTTATCCCCCCTGGTTCTCCCCATGTAGGCGGTCTGTGGGAAGCGGGTGTAAAAAGCTTTAAATTACACTTCCGCAAGGTAGCCGGGAACCAAAAATTCACTTTCGAGGAATCTAGTACCCTGCTAGCGCGCATTGAATCGAACCTCAACTCTCGTCCACTTTCACCGATGTCGGAAAACGCCCAAGATATCATTCCTCTCACTCCGGGCCATTTTCGTACTGGTGGTTTGCTGCAAGGCCCTCCCGAGCCTTCCTATTGTAACCAATCCCTAAGTATCATGCATCGCTGGAAAAAATTAAAAATACTCCATCATCAGTTTTCCATCCGTTGGAAGGAAGAGTATTTAAAGGAATTACACAAACGGAATAAATGGATAAGTCCTCAACGCGATCTCCAAATAGATGACTTGGTTGTAATTAGAAACGAAAATCTTCCTCCGAACGAGTGGAGACTAGGCCGAGTGCTTAAGGTTTATCCCGGTCCTGACCAACGAGTCAGAGTGGCAGACATAAAAACTCAAAAGGGAATTATCACGAGTTCAGTGGCCAAAATTTGCGTCCTCCTCCCTCAGTAAGAAATAGAATCATGCATTAAAAAAAAAAAAATGCATATCCATGAGTTACTAATTTCACTCTCAATCAATTAAACATGAGGGTAATGCCATCAACTATCTAATATTCCTAGCCTCTGGAAACCATTCGATACTGAGAATCATTTAAAATAAAAAAAAATATCTTTGAATTCCAAGAAACAATGTGTTAAAAATTGTTAAGGAGACACTTCAATTATGATTACAACTTTATGTATAAAAATCAGTACTTGCTCAAAAATAACAACTTTCTAAGATATCATAGTATTAAATAAAAAAAAAATAGATTAATTCGAGTCAGTCTATTAAAATTAATAAAGAAAACAAGAACATTCCCGAAATAAGACAATCAATAAGTATTTTTATTATATTGGACTTATTATTGTTATTAAATGTTGTCTATCTCTAAAGAACAACCTGTACTTGTGTGTATTTCTCATAATAAATAATGTATTATAATTAAACATTTAACTCTAATTATTTACCTTGTAATTTGTTCAGTTAATAATTTTTGAATTATCATTTTGCTTTTTTCCTGAAGGTAAATTTATTTCCACATACTTATACCAATTGTACCTTCCCACCTAATGGGTTTTCTTACTTATGTACATAATATAGTTTCTACGCAGTGTTGCCAACCCGGATCGAAGTTTTTATGCCTCATTCCGAAAAAAATGATGCCTTTTTCAAAAAAATTATGCCTTTTTGGTAAAAAAGATAAATAACGAAGAAAGTTTCAATTTATTTGTTAAACTTTTATTAGTAGGCACATAGTTAAGAAAAAAACAACAACAATTAAGGTCGGCCGTATATTGGAGGCGTTTTCGTACGAATTTGACTCGTGCGATCAGGTACGAAAACGGACGAACGATCCCGACTTTCTAAGTAGGTACTATGGGAGCTCGAACCGGAGATTGGCGAGTTAGTCGTACGTTTACATGCGTGTAGTTCCGACGCGACGTCCGAAAACAATCCGAACTTGTTGGAATTTCTTAAACACTTTCGAGCGTTGAAATGAAACATTGAAATTATATTAACTTGGTTTACGGACACAAAACGGGTACGGAGACACAAGGTACGGACAGTATGGGGTTATTATATAGTAAGTATTCAATAATATGATGAAATTCACTGAATTCATCTCTTTTTAAATATTCGGTTCTACTATAGTGACGACGCAGCCGCAGTCTCCGATTTTGAAGAAAATTATCTTCAAGATACAGATTATTCATCAGGCACAAAATCGAAGCTACCGGGGCACTGCCTATTTAAAGAGAAAATCGTATTCGGTGTTCGCACTCAATTCGTACGAACAGTATTCATACGTTTACGTACGATACAAATTCGTATCCAATGTGTGGCCGCCCTAATGCATTTGCATACCAAATCACATTTCTTGTTTGGGTTTAGTGAGTAAGTCTAGTAGACAATTGGAAAATAAGTAAGACGCACAGTGGTAAATGAAAATTAGTGAAGTGACTTAGGTTAGGTTAGGTTAGGTTGACGGGTTGGTAGAGTAGGGTGAACCCTACTGTACCTCACTTAGGTCCTCGTGGACCCATTGTGATGCCCTTTCGTGGGGGATTAACCATTGGTGTTGGGTTGGTTAGCCACGTGTCCATCCTTCATATATTTACTCGACGCCGTCCAGCCATCCTGATATCCTCAAGAACCTGTAAAGATCGGAAAGTGAGATATCAGAAAGTTCTTGTAGGTCATGGAAGTAGTAACTTCCAAGTGTTCTGTTCCTCAAGTGACAGAGACTCGGGCAGTGACAGAGGAAGTGAGGTGTGTCCTCATGGACCTCTTCGTCTCCGCAGCCTCTACATATATCGTCATCTTTGAGATTTAGTTTCATTGTATGATTTCTTAGGAAGTTATGCCCCGTTAGGGCCCCTACCAGCTTAGACAGTGATGACCTGTCAAACTGTAGAAGTTTGGTGGTTCGGCCACTGTCGTACTCTGGCCAAAGCTTCCGTGATATTTCACAGGTCGTTAGTTCTTTCCACCTTTTGTTGGTTTTCATACGAATCTTGTTCTCGACTCGTTCTCTCAGGTTGCAGAGTGGGGGCTTGATGGACTGTAATGCTCTATCCTGGTCCATTGTAGATCCCTCTCTCGCCAGTTCGTCAGCCTTCTCGTTGCCGGCTTTGTCACTGTGTCCAGGGACCCAGCAGAGATTCGTAGTGTGCTGCGAGCAGAGAGCCTTGAGCTCTTCGCGGCAGCGGTGAACTAGCTTAGATTTAATTTCAATAGCAGAGATTGCTTTTATAGCCGCCTGGCTGTCAATGAAAATGGTAATATCATTACGCGGTATTGCCAACAATGACACCTGTCGGGCCGCTTCCGCGATTGCCAGAACTTCTGCCTGGAAGACACTGCTGCTATCAGGGAGTCTGATTGAGCATTGTATGTTTAGTTCCGCTGAGAATATACCGGCACCGGTTCCACAGTCCATCTTTGACCCATCCGTGTATATGGATATCGATTTCCTCTTAGTGGGTTCATTTGTGGTCCATTCATCCCTACTCGGAAACGAGCAAGAGAATGGTCTATCAAAGTTTAGATGGGGAGACATATAGTCCGAAGTGACAGCGTTCCCAATATATTTTCCTAGGATCTGTGCATGGCCAAAATTGCCTGGGTTCCAAGTTTTAGTTTGGCTAATCCTTAGGGCACTTTTGGTAGCAGATTCCTCCATGTATAGGTCTAGAGGAGTTAGATTAAGAATTGCCTCCATTCCAGCTGTAGGTGTGGTTCTCATTGCACTGGTTGTCCCTATACATGCTAGTCTTTGTATTTTTGTCATTGATCTGAGATTGGTCACCTTGCCTGCGGCTTGCCACCAGACTATACTGCCATATGTGAGTATTGGCCGCACGATTGCCGTGTACATCCACAGGATTATTTTGGGGTTTGGTCCCCATCTCCTGCCAAAGATGCGGCTGCATGCGTAGAAAGCGTTAGCTGCTTTCTTCACTCTTTCATTGACATTCGGTTTCCAACTAAGTTTCCTATCGAGGATAATTCCTAGATATTTCGCCCTATCTGTCACCTTTAGGGGTATTCCCTCAAGAGTTGGTGGTTCGAATTGTGGTATAATTCTTTTGTTTGTGAACAGAACAAGCTCAGTTTTCTGGGGGTTAACCCCAAGGCCACATTCTTTTGTCCACATACTGAGTATTCTTAGTGAGCTTCCTAGCAAGTCGCTTACGGTCGGTAGAAACTTTCCTTTTGCAAGCAGTACCACATCATCTGCATATGCAGTTACCGTGACTCCCATATTTTTGAATTTCACTAGTATCTCGTTAATAACCAGAACCCAGAGTAAGGGGGAGATGACTCCTCCTTGTGGAGTGCCTCTCGAAGCGGTTACTCTCAGGTCTGTGTCACCTAGTTTCGCATTGATGTTCCTTTCGCTAAGTAAATTTACAATCACATTAGTGAGGGATTGATCAACGTTTGAATTCTGTAGTGCTCTCTTCACTGCACACGTATCCGTCGAGGTATCCGTCGGAACGGAAATTTCTCCGATTTCATACGAATCGGAGGATTTTTGCTTCAAGGTATACGTCGCAACAGCTTTTCGGAACTTTGTTCCGACAAATATGTAACGCACACTGGCGTTTTGCGTTTCAGTGCGATGAAGTGCGTTTTTATACATATTTTTGACAGTTTGATATGAATTTTCTTCCGATATGCTCCGACAGGTATTAGTTGCGGAATTTGTTTACGAATTGCAGTGAAGTGTTGATAAATGAAAGCAATAAAGAAAAAAACATTTTAGCAAAGTAATTGCTTATATTTGTTGCTTTAATTTATGTTTCCAGGGCAAAAACAAACGAAAAAACAAGCACTTAATAGGAAAACCCCGATGTAGCACGAAACAACATCATGTCAAATCAATGCGTTGTCGCATTTTAATTTTTCTTTCCGAAGTCGGATACCTCGAATGTAATTTGAGTCTCCGACGGAATATGCGTTGCGGAGAATTCTCCGTTCCGACGGATACCTCGCTAGGGCCGAATAACTTTGCAGCCATTGACTTATTATATATGGACTGCTAGTGAAATGTCAGTTCATACAAATTTTGCCCGGAAAATGACGCCAACATAAACTAGCGCTCTTGGTTCGGAGCGAAAAATAAGTGAAACAAAATGACGAACCATCTTGGATTTCTCCATAGAATGCTAGAGGCACCTATTGGGCGTGAGAGAATTTATGAGGTAAATTCAAATTGTTGCGTCACTGTTTAAAGTAGATGGCATTGGAAAACGAAGCCAATGATCGCAACCATCTTTGATTTCTCCATAGAATGCTAGAGTCACCTATAGGGCGTTAGTGGATTTGGCAAGTAAAACGGTTGAAATTCAAATTGTTGCGTCATTGTTAACAATAGATGCCACTACAAAAAAGTGTAAATTTCCAAATTATTCCGCTCCGAACCAAGAGGGCTAGTGGTTATGTTGGAACCAACGCGAAGACGTCTACTAGCAGTCCATATATAATAAGTCAATGTTTGCAGCAATTGCTGCAAGGCGGGCGGTAAGTGTATTTCCAAATTGCGCCTGTATCCACCCTAAAGTGGAACCTACGAAACAATTGCATCTGCTTATACTATGAGCGCCTAGATGGCACCGCGGGCATTAAGTTCTACTCATATCACGCAGTTGTTTCGTTGTTCGGTCTGCGATCATTTCCCTGGGTGCGAGAGACCCATATATATATAGGTATCATAGTTATGACAAAACGTCTTTCAGTCGGCAAACGTGAAAATTGTAAGTGCAAGCTGCACACCCGAATTAGAATAAAATAAAATAAAAATAAAAAAAAAAAAAATACAAAATTTCGTGCGTAAACTTACTACGCGAATTTGTGTGGAAAACCGAGATGGTAAACTGTGACATTTCACACTTGAAATAAATAAATTGTGACATTTCACACTTGAAATAAATGTGCGAAATCAGAAAAAAATGGCTTTGCATGCATTTATAATACTTTTGATGCATTTATAAATAGAAATTGCACATTTTACTATTCCAAGTGTAGGATAATTGTGGGCGCAGTAGCGCAGTGGTTAGTGTGCTGGACTGCTGTGCGAGGGATCCCAGGTTCGATCCCCGGAAAAACACAAATTACATCTTAGTGTTTTTTTCTACTGCGCCACCTCTCGCGAACGTCTGACAAACATCCGAGAGTATAACTGTCCTGAAAAAGCTTCTCAATTCAGCCGTTCGGAATCGGCATAAAATTGTAGGTCCCTTCCATTCGTTCCAAAAATAGAAACTCACACAAAACGAATGGTTGCGAGAAGCTAGGCCTAGGGTGTCTACCGCCTGTTGCGCCACCTATTTATTATTTATTATTTAAGTGTAGGATAATTAGTTAGTTCACCAAATTGTATTAAGAAAACAAGTTTTAAAAGGGTTTAAATAACGAAATTTCCAATTCCAAACAAAGGGAGTTTTCGTTCGCGGCAAAAAGATTGGTATTATAAATCGTTATTTAAACCCTTTTAAAACTTGTTTTCTTAATACAATTTGATGGAAAAACTAATTATCCTACACTTGGAATAGTAAAATGTGCAATTTTCTCTTTATAATTGCATCAAAAGTGGTTTATTCGCATTTTATCAATTCGTTCGTTCCCTCTCATGTGAAACAGCTGATTGGTTTACCACCGGTGCCGTGAACGAAGGCCATATGAACTAACGCCATAGTGGCGGTAATTCACTTTCAAATGCGAATAATTAACGCCATAATCCACGTATGGCTTTAATTCATTTTCGAATGAGAACTAAAGTCATATGGTGTTAGTTCGTTTTAGAAAGTGGCCTTAGTTCACATTCGAATGTAAGCTAATGCTATAAACGCCGTAAAACCAGTAAGATCGATATGGGGGCATGCTGCCCCCCTGCAACCCCGCTGCTTGGGGTCACTGTTGGATTTGGAGTAGGTGCGAGGTTTAGTAGATCCAAGGTTTATTTAAATCCAAAAGAATTTTTAAATCCAAGAGATTTTTTGAATCCAAAAGAAGCTTTTCATATACCCAACCTCGCACCTACTCCAAATCCAACAGTGACCCAAAGCAGGGGGGTTTCAGGGGGGCAGCATGCCCCCCCCATATCGATCTTATACTGGTTTTACGGCGTTTATGGCATTAGTTCACATTTAAGTGATGGCTTATGTTATCATTTCAAAATGAATTAAAGCCATAATTGGATTATGGCGTTAATTCGCATTTGAAAGTGAACTATCGCCATTATGGCGTTAGTTCATATGGCCTTCGTTCACGGCACCTTTACCACCATTTACCACAAACAGCAAATTGGGGCGTTCATGGAACGTTTGTCGTAAACTTACCGTTTTACGCAAATGGTAAACTTACGACGTTGCATGAATACCCTTAATATCACTTATACCCAATTTCACAGTGGCAGTATAATCCTGGGCTTAGCTAAGTGTAGGATTGAACATAAACTTCGCTTAACTATTTTTCGTTTTGACAGTCCATATTTAAACTTGGTTTAGTTAAACAAACAATTGAGTGTCATTGTGAACCATTTATCATGAATACACAAACCTGATGACTGTATGCGAATGTGTGTGCCATCCAAAACTACGAGTGTGCGTGGAAGCGAAGCATGTCGATGTTGTTGCCGTTCAATGCTAGAGAGTATTTCCACCAACAACGAAGAGATAATTTGACATTTCTCTTCAACAGCATTGCCAAACATAATTATATTGTTGCTTATTTAGCTTTTCTCAGAGAACTTTGAGATAAGCATAATTTTTTTGCACTTGGTGGCAATTATGTATTCTCTGGATTGATACATAAGCCACGAAAGTCGGTGGCTTAACTTAAGGCACTATTTAAGCGAAGTTTATCGTTAAACCTGCATTGTGAAAACCAAATTTGTGTTAATCCTGAGTTTATACTTGGATCGACACTTAAGCTCGCAGTGTGAAATCGGGTATTAATATCACTTAAAATCAACTTTCGAACTTTACTTTACGGTTTAAGAATCAACTGCACTGCCGTCGGATTTCGCAACCCTTTTTAAACCCAGCCACAGACAAGAGAAATATACAGATGTAGAATATGGTGCACATCGAGTTTAATTCCTTCCCTTACTCTAGATGGCGATAGCTGCTCTGTTTTTCGATTATTGTATGATCATGCAGCGCAACATGCAGTACAAATGCAATTGCCAACCGCTCCCTACAACAAAAACCAGTTTAACGTTCATGAAAAAATATGAAACCAGCATACACCATACAATACATGGTATGAAATCCCTGCAACGTGAAGCAAGAAGGAAGCAAGTCAATAGGTTCGTTCGCGTACGCGATTTAAACCGAACGCAATAGATACCAATCGATCGCAACCGCACAAAGTCTATACACGTTCTTATCAAAAATGACAGGTAAAGAGAAAACTAGCAAAATATGTGAGTAACCAACATTTCCCCTCCTGGCTCGAAACAGCTCAGGAAATTTCTACCGGCATGTACTGATAAAATTGTCAAAAGCAAAAAGTTGACAGATAGACGGAATAAACAAAATATATTTTCCAACGATTGCTCGGTTATGAGTTATATTATACAGATATTGATTATACAGATATTGATAGAATACAAAATTATATCAATTTAATTAAAATTGTGAATTTTCGCTGCAGTTTGAAATAGTTTTGTTTTGTTCAAATTGGTGATTAGCTGGAATTGGCTCGAAGTAGCTCGAAGTGTATACACGTACTTTTCGGTACATTTTCCGCTCTCTGAGAGAATTGCGCTCAAATTTTCGAAATTGACAGATTTGTACTGCCTTGCTCGGAAAAGTACGCGAATAGACCTAATGAGTGGTGTACCTACCTATAGCCGGTCCCAACTTAAGTGAAAATTTCTTTCTTCTAGTTTTTTGTTTACAAATGTGGAATCTCTTGTTATGGCACGGGTGGAGAAAAATGGGTTTGTTCGGTTCATTCATACGAGCGAAGTTTAGTAACTAAAATAAAAGTTTAGTCGCCACAAAAATGTCATTGCTAGTTTCACAGCTAATTGAGACGTCAAACGAAAACGAGTTGGTGTTCGGTGTGAATGCAGAATGCATCCACGAGTTTTCTAAACTTTTTTGACGAAAACTCGGTTTTCGGCTTGGTGTGAATAGGGTATAACTTTATTATAACAGAGTGAAAAATGTACCTTAAATAACGTGCTATTGCGCATGTTGGGATCTTTCTTTTGCTTTGGGACGGGCTATACCTACCTACATATGATTCGCAATAAAAAATGTATTTTGCGTTCCTTTTTTTGTTCTCAATTTCCTTTTTATCTGTTTACCTTGTGTGCTAAGGATATTTTTGTTCTACTCTCTGGGTTTCCGTCTTTCTGGTCCTGAAATCGTTTTGGTGGCGCGACAAGAGTTTATGCAACATTTAACACAGTATACGTATTCTCTAGTTTTAACCATTAGATATTGAATTGACAAATCTGAAAAAGGGGCAAAAAAGGCAAGCGCATCCACTTGCATACGTTCGCAGAACTTGATTTGCACTGAAAACAAAGTGAATCAAGAAAATACAAACCCCGTGAATCGTGATCATATAGAAAAAAGGGCAAACATAATTTCACCACCAAATCGAATCAGTACAACAACAATATCCGCAGCACACAAGGTAAACACAGAAAGAGGAAAATACATTTTGTTCGAATCATACACCACTCATTGAATTTCTTCACATTGCAGGCATTTCATACCAGGTATTGTATGTAGTATGCTAGTTTTTGGATTTTAGTATGCTGGTTTTATATTTTTTCTTGAACCAGCTTTTGTTCCATCATTTTACATCTGTATATTTCTCTTGTTTGTGACCCAGCTAAAGCTTCTCGAATATTCCAACCGAATATTCTAGTACCTACTCCAATCGGAACAATCGAGAATGCTCTGCTTCGTTCTATTCACCATTCGATGAGTTTCAAAGTTTCGAAGTTGCGTTGAATAAATTGATCTACTACTTTCAATCAGATGGCGCTGGGGTCAAAAAGGTCGTCTTCATGCGGCCGCTGGCTATCTTAATATTCAGGCCTATTCGGCAAAATCTTTTATTCTGTTATGAATCATAAAAGATCTCGACCATAAAAGATCTTTTAAAAATCGTATTCAGGGTTTCGTACTTTTATGAAACTCTGTTATGGTACTTCGAAATTGGAAAATCTGTTACGAAGCTGTCAAAACAAACCGCATAGTTTTTTTTTATGCATAGAGGGTAGGCACCTGATCAAATTTGTGCAAAAAACATATTAAAATGCAGGCTGAAAAGAGTGTGTTTTGAATTATTACAAACTATACAATTGTGTAATAAATACTGGAATATCTTTTTAGGAAAAAGAAAACTAAAAACTACGACAAGGCAAAAAGAAATATATTGCTCTTACATGCAGCAAAATCCAATTAGAAAACTCTATTTCAATTCAGTAACCGACTGAATCGATCTCGATGTACTGGGCTGCGATAAACCACAAATGTGGTTGCTTCCTATTGATGCTTAATGTGAACTGTAAACTTGAAATAAAAATCCAACTTTACATCGTAATCACATCATTAGAAAATATACCTGAATTTGAAATGAAATGGTCGTATTCGTGTCTTGTGTAAATTGTTCCAATTTGTTCAATAGAATTCTAGCAATCAGCTTATCCAATCTAAAGAGCTGAGCAAAACGCACATCAGGAAGTTCGAATGGATAACTCGTTAATCCTAGTTCCAGTTCAGCCAAAGTGATCGGTGTTTTCGGCTGAACCAAAAATATAAATTTCTTAATTATTTTCAATTACATACATATCCATACCCACTTGTTTATACACATTTATAACATTTGTCTTGTTGGAGACTACGACGTCAATGTCGAAATGTTAAATGCTAAGAAAAAACACAAATAAGTTCAAATAAAGTAATTTTATTCATTTTTATAACTTGATCCAAGAAAAATGAGTTCTTTATTCCGTTCTGCTAACGTAACTTTTAACAGTTTTGAGTTCGTACGGCTTGACTTTTGTCTGAGAATTTTTCTTTGTTCGCGAATCAAATTGCCATTGTTAACGATTGATATATTTGCGATTGGAAGTAATTCTTCTTTGCAATTTCACTTTCTTTTGTTTCTGCAACGAACATTTTGGTCGTTCGAGCCGGATCTTACGATTGGTAAACAATCTTATCAAGACCGATGGACGACATTATAAGCCCATTTACAAAATTTTTGGAAACAATGGCAGGTTGAATATTTGGCTCGTCCACAATAGCGCCCCAAATGGCTGAAGCAGTGTCCCCAACTCCAAGTCGGGGATCTGGTCCTAACCAAGTACGAACGACTTCCTCCAACTAGATGGAGCCTCGGCCAAATCACGGAAACACATCCAGGAGCAGATCATTTAACCAGGGTTGTGAAGGTAAAAACCCATCAAGGAGAACTGCTTCGACCTATCACTAAATTATGTCCACTACCCACCAACGAATTACACAACACTACACAATAATCTAGAGTTCCACTTAGCGTATCAACAATAATCCAAACATACAATATTAATCAACACACAATATCAATCAACCCACAATATCAATCAACACACAATATTAATCATACTTACTTACTTATCGGGCTCCAGACCCGTGAAGAGTCTCTGCCTGAGACACTGCAGCCTTTCATCCTCTACGATCCCGGGCACGCTGCTTCTAGTTGTCGAGACCAAGCGCTCTGGCATCCGCGATGGCTTGATCTTTGAAACGGAGGTTCGGTCTTCCTTGTCTTCTCGAACCTGGGAGCTGGGATTCGAACATCCTCTTAGCTGGAGCATTATTGTCCATTCGCTCGATGTGGCCGAGCCAATGTAGTCGACGTGTTTTGGCTTTTTGGACTACATCCACATCTTGGTACAGCTCATAGAGTTCGCGGTTGTATCTTCTCCTCCATTCGCCCTCCTCGCACACAGGACCAAAAATCCGCCGAAGTATTTTTCTTTCGAAGGAGCCCAGTATCAGCTCTCCCTTCTTGCTTATCGTCCAGCACTCGGCACCATAAAGCAGAACTGGCAGGATGAGGGTTTTGTAGAGCACACATTTCGTCCTTCGAGTTAGGAGTTTTGAACCCAGTTGTTTTGCCAAACCGAAGTAGCAACGATTTCCTAGGGTAATTCTTCAGCGGATATCCACTAGGGTGTCATTCGTGGAGTTCATGTTTACTCCGAGGTAGGTGAACTCCTTAACTACTTCGCAGTTGTTGCTATCAATAGTGACGTTCTGTCCTAGGCGGTGAACGCTTCTATCACGGCACTGATAGAGAAGATGATTAAGCATTGGAAATGGATTGAAAACTATCTGAACGTACCCAAAGATCTGTTCTTGAGGATTATTAGATTCATCTTTGATTCAAGCTACTTCTTGTTTAATGGACAATATTACAGCCAAATCCAAGGCACAATGATGGGAAATCCAGCTAGTCCATCAATTGCCAATTTTATAATGGACATATTAATATCGGAGGTGTTAGAATCACTGGATTTTCATCCCGGAATATTAGTATACTATGTTGATGACAGCTTATACTCTACACCTGGAGACAAGGTCGATGACTTTGTTGCAGCATTCAATAGCTACCATCCAAGTTTGAAGTTCACATATGAACTAGAAGCAAGGTATATAGAACTACAAGGTATGATATTCCGCGATTAATTTTTCGTTTTTTCTGCGCATGTACGTCACTTGACGACAATGATTTTAACGTTTCTGTGAAAATATATTGAAATAAGGGTAGTTTTCTGTGCCCAAGTTTCATTTTTAATAACAATAATGTTTTGTGTGCTGTTTTCAGTGTAATAGAATAGTAAACAAATTAAATAAATTATTATCTGTTGCCTATGTTTTGTCGTCTGGTGACGTCACTTTGAAGAGAGAGATGCAAACAAACATGCGCAATATCATACCATGTATTTCTATATACCTTGAACTAGAAGTAGATAAGAAATTGGCATTCTTGGATCTAGAAGTCATTCGCACAGAAGATGGATCGATCCTAACGAATTGGTACACCAAACAGACTGCTTCTGGTAGTATGCTGAACTACTACTCATCCCATCCTATGCATCGAAAGGTAAACAACATCAGGAACATGGTGTATAGAGCAAAGGAACTCAGTAGCCCACAATTCTTGGAAAGGAACCTTCAGAAGATTCGTGAAATACTTAATAATAATAACTATAAGGTATTTATATAACAAAGTTATTAATGAATATTTAGGACCAAAAAGACCGAAGATACCACGAAATGACGAAGAAATGCCTACATCAAGATGTACCTTTCTAAATATACCAACATTGACTCCTCAACTCCAGAAACTGATGCTGCAAGACGGAAAATGTGAACTGATTCCATATAATTTCAAGACAACAGAAATGCTTTTCACCAAAATCAAAGACCAGGCGAACAGAATGGACCAGAAATAAATTGTTTACGAAATTCCGTGCAAACAATGTGACCAAGTATATGTGGGAGAGACAAAACAAAAGATCTCAGCTAGAATTTACCAACACAGTTACTCGTGGCGAGCTACCTATGGAGAGAAAGAGACAGCATTATCAGAGCATCATAAGAACAACAACAAAGCGCATATTATGGATTTCGATAATTTCTCTGGGAACGACAAAAAACGAAAGATATTGGAATGTGTGCACATAATCAAGAGACGAGAGAAGAGCATGAATTATAAGACTGATAGCGACAATTTGAGTTGTGGTTACACTCATCTTATTGGAAAAATCTAAGTATTGTTGTTTTTTGTTTGTGTTTGTTTTCGAATCTCAGTGTTATGTGTTCCTTATGTGTTCACCAGTATTGTTTTGGCGGTGTAATAAAAATGTCCAGATATTTGTTCATTAATTTATTTATTTACCCTCTTATGTTAAGAACTCTGTAAATTGAGGTAAATTCAATTGTTCATTTGCTTTTTCCAAAAACATTATTATGTACATGTCATTCTCAGGCTTGATAAAGTTTAAAAATAATAAACGAAACGTCGCTATAAAAATTCGAAGGAGTTTTATTTTGAGGGTGTCTGAGCTTGCCACTTAACCGAACAACACAATGAATTCTTCAGAATTTCACTAGTAAATGTTAGAAAATCTCCATCTTTGAAAAAAATTTATTTGAAAGAATACAACAGAGATCTTAACTTAGATAAGTGAACATCTGTGAGGTGACTTGCAAAAGCTTTATCTGTTATTTGGTTTTCGAATACCTCACTACAAAACACCTCTAACGATTTATCACTATGACAATTCTCTTCATAGATTTCTTCCTCTTTGTTAAGATATATTCGAATATTTGCATTATCTGTTATGATATGAGTAATCTGTTTTTGTAATCAATAATTGGTTTTAAAGGAATCAAAATATTATTTCCGACGAGACCATTGAAATAGTCATGAAACTGGTATTCTAAGAACTGAACAAAGTAATTCTCCCTATTAAATTCGCTAAATATGGGAATGCTATATTGTACGTTCCCTTCGATTTGTCGGCCGAGTACTCTAAAAGATGTGGGTTTATTTTTAGGAGATATCTCCCATTTCGGGTCGCACAGATTTTTGTTAACAATACTACATTCGGCAATCGCAATCAATAATAAGTCTTAGGGGTCGTGTGGAAGATTTAAGAATTATATAGGGTAATTGTTTCGTCGAGTTCTTTGAAAACTTGAGTCATTCCGAGGTTGATGTCCGGAATATGGTGTCTGTTCATTTAGTACTATGTCCATGGGTTCAGGAATATTTTGTGGTTCGCTTCCATTTGTCGTTTACGTTTGACCATTGTGTACGTAATTTTGACGTGATTGTCCACTTCGAGGATAATTATTATTATTCTGATTGTGACTTTGATTGTAACTTTGGTTGTATCGTGGAATGTTAATGTTGTCTTGTCGCATTGTGGGTCTTGGTGTGGTGTGGAAGAATAATTATTATTGTTCCCGTTACTGTAATTACTGTTATTATTATTTTGTCTCCGACCAACAAAGTTTCTTTGACCCCTGCGGAAACTCCTAACCTGACCTATAACATTCGGACCCATTGACTGATGATTAATTTCTATAATTATTTTGTAAGTTTCATTTAGTGTTCCAGGTTTTCGGCTTAAAAGAATTGATCTTGTGGGTTCGGGTAAGTTATTCTTAAATGCTTCAAGTGCAATTCAATTGTTCGATACTATAAATTGCTGATCGTTAATAAAGAATTTATTCGACTGTAATATTCCTCTATAGTTGTTGTAATTCTACATGTTCTAATTTCGTCAATTATTAGATCTCTAGAAAGTCTTTCACCGAAACAATTTTTTATAACTTCTCTAATTTCAGGCCATTTTTTCAATTCTTAACATGAGAGTAAAAGTTGAGCCTTTAAGGAAAACAACTATTTTAATACCACAATGTAAAAAGTGTCAGGGGTTTAACCATACCCAAAAATATTGCTCTCATGAGTCACGTTTGTTAGAAGTGCTGGAAAACATCTAACACAAAACTGCACCACTAGTAGAAATACCCCACCGCAATGTGTTAATTGCAAAGAACAACACCCCGCAAGCTATAGAGGTTGTGAAGTGGCAATAGCAATAGCACTACAAAACATTAGAAATGAAAAACGAATTCCAGATCAACGAAGAAAAAAGCCTTTAGAAAAAGTAAGCCAAACCAAAAAAGTAAAGCCAAACCAAAAAAGACCAGGTATCATTACACGAGATACACCAAGGAAAACTACTTTTGCAGACATCATTAAACAAAAGATACCTGCTACTACACCAAAGAAACAATCTCTCAAAGGGAGTGCAAAACCTACACAAAGCATGCTAATATACCCTCAACGCAAAACGAACTGGTTAAAAAGATTAATCAGAACCAGCTACTCCAAGAAATTCTAAACAGAATGGATAATCTAAACAAATAACTTGAAGAGCAAAAAGAAACAAATATTAAAATATTTGAGAAGTTCAAGCAACTAGACAAATATATAAAGTACTAGCTGAACCCCCGCCGGCTTCGCCAGGCCTTTTATTGCTTTTTACAATTTTTTTTGGCCTATCAATTGATCACCGTAATTACCGACATTTAAAAAAAATCAACTCAATTGGTTCAAAATTACGGGCGACAGAGGGAAACATATAGTTTTTTCCACTTTGTTTTATATATTTATAGAGATAGCTGTACCCGCCCGACTTGGCCCGAGCACAGATGTTCTTTCGTAAAATGCGAGAAATGAGAATAAACTGGAACTTTCTTTCTGCCAAAACCTTAAATACAGCAATACGAACAAAACAAAAAAAAGAAACATGAAAATCGGCCCAGCGTTTATAGAGATATAACGTCATCGAGTTTCACACCATAGAAGATTTTTTTTTGTTTAGGAGGTATATACGATTTTGAATGTTTTTTTTTTGTATGGGAGGTGCCACGCTCCTTTGTCCAATTTTTACCAATCTTCACAGGAGCACCTCAGGGCCAATACCTAAGATTATCTGTAAGTTTGAGCCCTATCCATTAGGTGGTTTTCGAGATATACGATTTTGAATGTTTTTTTGTATAAGATATGCCACGCTCCTTTGACCAATCTTCACAGGAGCACTCTGCGGCCAATACCTAAGATTATCTGTAAGTTTGATTATACGATTTTGAATGTTTTTTTGTATGGGATGTGCCACGCCCCTTTGTCCAACTTTGACCAATCTTCACAGAAGCACTCCACGGACAATACGTAACATTACCTGTAAGTTTGAGCTCAATCGATTTTGTGGTTTTCGAGATAAACGAGTTTGAAAGTTTTTTTTTGTATGGGCGGTGCCACGGCCCTTTGTCCGATTTTTAATTTGTTTGGCCTATCGCCCGATCACCGTAATTACCGACATTGTAAAAAAAATCAACTGAATTGGTTGAAAATTACGGGCGGCAGAGGGAAACATAGTTTTGCCACTTTGTTTTATATATATAGAGAAGAGAAGAGATAAGGGGCCCAAGAAACCAATATGAATCTGAATATGAATAATACACTTAAAATACTAACCTGGAATGCAAACGGGTTAGCACAGCACATTATTGAACCAGAAGCCACCTCAGCAGGCAGACAAACGTTGAAATAAAAGGTTATACTTGTTATCCTGCAGTACATCCATCTAATAAAGCAAGAGGCGGATCTGCGATACTCGTGAGAGAAACAATAAAACACGACGAACACTCGAAGATCGAAGAAGAAAAGATGCAAGCTGTTACTATAAACGTTCACTTCTCAAGAAAAAGGGAGATAAAATTATCAGCTATATATTGCCCACAAAACAAAACTTAAAAAAAAAGACTATGTTTTTTCCAAAAATTGGGAAAATACTTCATGGTCGGAGGTGATTTTAATGGGTATGGTTTGTTTCGTCATTTTTATCTCGTTTTTTAGTTGTTTCGTTTTAGTCGTTTCGCATTTTGTTGCTTCAGGATTTTTATTAATATGTTTTTCAATTATCTGGTTTATATTTGTTTCGAAAAAAAAATAATTCAGTTTTTTACTTAGTTCGTTTTAAGCTCATTTCGCCTTTTATTGTTTAGTTTTTCGATTATTTCGGTTTTTGTTTATTTCGATTTCAATTATTTCGCCATCATTTGTTTCGTTTTTTTTTTGGATGTAATGGGCCTAAGGGCATTCAAATTCGCGCGTAAACAGTAAAAACGCGTAAAAGACATTGTAAAAAAAATCAACTGAATTGGTTGAAAATTACGGGCGGCAGAGGGAAACATAGTTTTGCCACTTTGTTTTATATATATAGAGAAGAGAAGAGATAAGGGGCCCAAGAAACCAATATGAATCTGAATATGAATAATACACTTAAAATACTAACCTGGAATGCAAACGGGTTAGCACAGCACATTATTGAACCAGAAGCCACCTCAGCAGGCAGACAAACGTTGAAATAAAAGGTTATACTTGTTATCCTGCAGTACATCCATCTAATAAAGCAAGAGGCGGATCTGCGATACTCGTGAGAGAAACAATAAAACACGACGAACACTCGAAGATCGAAGAAGAAAAGATGCAAGCTGTTACTATAAACGTTCACTTCTCAAGAAAAAGGGAGATAAAATTATCAGCTATATATTGCCCACAAAACAAAACTTAAAAAAAAAGACTATGTTTTTTCCAAAAATTGGGAAAATACTTCATGGTCGGAGGTGATTTTAATGGGTATGGTTTGTTTCGTCATTTTTATCTCGTTTTTTAGTTGTTTCGTTTTAGTCGTTTCGCATTTTGTTGCTTCAGGATTTTTATTAATATGTTTTTCAATTATCTGGTTTATATTTGTTTCGAAAAAAAAATAATTCAGTTTTTTACTTAGTTCGTTTTAAGCTCATTTCGCCTTTTATTGTTTAGTTTTTCGATTATTTCGGTTTTTGTTTATTTCGATTTCAATTATTTCGCCATCATTTGTTTCGTTTTTTTTTGGATGTAATGGGCCTAAGGGCATTCAAATTCGCGCGTAAACAGTAAGATGCGTATGGGGGGGCATGCTGCCCCCCTGCAACCCCCCTGCTTGTGGTCACTGTAGGATTTGGAGTAGGTGCAAGGTTGGGTATATGCAAAGTTTATATTATGTTGTTTGCTAATTTTACCGCCAAAAACTACGAAAACGAATTTCGAAAAGAAATCCACACGCCAAAACAATAGATTCTAATAAAAATAAAATGCGAAGTAAACCATTAGTGAGATAACATTGACCTAAATAACTCATTGCACTTTTAACGAAAATACAAAACGAGTAAAAAGCGAAAGAAAGAAATGCGAAATTATTGTAGGGCGAAGTGATTGAAAAACAAAGTAAAACAAAAACAAACTACGATATTACGAAGTAAACAGAAATAATTGTAAAAAAAGCGAAACAACAAAATGCGAAGTAAAAAAAACAAAACAATAGGCACCCGATTTTAATGCCAAAAATACCTTTTGGGGCTCAAGATTAACTAATACAAAAGGTAGAGAACTGTATGCAGCAGGGCGTGCAATGAATTGCGACTTTCACTCAAGTGGAACGCCAACATACTGGCCTACAGACATGAGTAAAATCCCGGATCTAATAGATTTTTTTGTTGGAAAAGGAGTATCTGAAAACTACATTAAAGTAGAAAATAAAGATGATCTCTCATCAGATCATTCGCCAGTTCTTATGCCAATCAGCGATCAAATAATAGAGGTAGAAAACACACCTCGTCTGATAAATCTTAAGACAAACTGGCCGTTATTTAGACAACTATTAGATGATACCATTAATCTACAAGTGCCAATAAAGAACTCATTTCAACTAGAAGAAGTTGAGCTGTTCAATAGAAACATACAGCGAGCAGCTTGGCAAAGCACCCCTACCTGCCAAAGAAAGAACAGGGTGGATATTAATTACCCTAACGAAGTAAAAGAACTTCTAACAAGAAAGCGAAAAGCACGAAAAATCTGGCAAAGAATTCGAACACCAGAGAATAACATAGTCTATAACGCACTATGCCATGAACTAAAGGTGCTAATATAAAAAGTTAAAAACGAGTCCTTTGGCAAATATCTCACCAGCCTCTCTGCCCATAAAAACGCAGATTACTCGCTATGGAAGGCGGTGAAAAGCTTGAGAAAACCAATGAAACAAGCACCACCTATAAAGCAGGATAATGGGTCTTGGGCGAAAAATTCCAAAGAAAAGGCAAATCTTTTTGCTGAACATCTTGAGGAAACGTTCCAACCATTTCCTATGCAAACTACAGAAGAAGATTTGACTATGGTTGAAAAAAACGATCACAAAACCATAGAAAATATAACACTACAAGAGTTAAAGAACGAAATCAAGCACAACTTAAACGCAAAAAAATCACTAGGGTATGACTTGATAACAGGACAAATACTCAACGAATTATCTGAAAAAGCTATGCGAAAACTATTACATATAATTAATTCAGCGTTCAGACTTAAGTATGTCCCTAGTCAATGGAAGGTAGCAGAAGTGATTGTGATTCTGAAATCGGATAAATCACCAAATGAAAAGAAATCGTACAGACCGATTTCTCTACTACCAATAATTTCAAAGTTATTTGAAAAATTATTCTTACAGAGGCCCAAACCAATAATAGAGGACCGGCATTTATAGCCCGCTCACCAATTTGGGCTTAGAGAGAAACACTCGACAATTCAACAAGTGCATAGAATAGCGAGTAATATAGAAAAGGCACTGGAAACGAACAAAGTTTGTTCGGCCATTTTCTTAGATGTAGCCCAAGCATTTGACAAGGTTTGGCACCAAGGACTAGAATGTAAATTGAAAAAATCGGATCTGAAAAAAATTACGGCAGGGGTACCACAGGGCAGTGTCCTGGGTCCAATCTTGTATCTTTTGTATACAAGAGATTTGCTTGAACAAGAAGAAACAAGCCTTGCCACTTTTGCTGATGACACAGCAATAATGGCAATTGGTGACAATGCGGAAGAAGCAGCGCACAAACTACAAAGATCAATTAGATCTATAAGCGACTGGACGAAAAAATGGAGAATAAAACTCCATGAGAATAAATCCGTTCATATTAACTATACCAATATGAGAATAAATACAGTAAGAGTTAATATAGATGGAAAAGAAGTACCGTATGCCAATACGGCCAAATACTTAGGTATGACGCTAGATGCTAAGCTTAAGTGGAAAGAGCATGTCAAAAAGAAAAAAGAAGAGCTAGGCATTAAACTAAGAAATTTGCATCCTAATGGGTAGGAACTTTCAATTGAAAACAAACTCCTGATTTATAAGCAGATCCTAAGACCCGTATGGACATATGGAATTCAGCTTTGGGGTTGTACGAAAAAATCGAATCTACAAATGATTCAAACTCTTCAAAACAAAGTACAGTAAATGACGCTTATAAGAAACACGCTTATAAGAAAAGCACGTTTATAAGAAACCTGAACAAAAGCACCGTGTACGAGCACATTTACACCAATGTAAAAAACATACCTTATAAGAAACACGCTTATAAGAAAAACACTGATATAATGAATTGTTTTTACAACACCGATTCTCAGTTTTCTTCTGAAATATGATGTGTATAAGAAGCTTTTGTATGGCACAAAAAAAAAGTTCAATTTTGTTTGTGTTCATTTGTGAAATTGGAAAAAAAAATGTCACGAAATAATGTTTCAATTAAAACGAAACTTTTACACTCCGCGCCACTTGAATAGCACACCTCTAAGGTCAATTTCTATAGCCCACTGGTCCCAAACCAAGCATGCTAGAGGCTTAATTTTTTTAAATTAAAGTTCATTTAATTGTTGTGATTTGCCCAGAAGGAAGATTTAAAACTGAACTTTAAGTATTAACAAAAAGTTATTAGCTAAAAACCGGAAAAATGTGGGGCCGTAATTTTGAGCCACTTGAATAGAACACTTAAGGGTGGGTCTCCCTCAGCTACGAACTCCGTGCTCAAGTAAACGTGTTTACATGTATTGGTGCACGAAATTTAAAATAGCCGAGCACACCCTCCCTTATCAAGATCACAATTGTGACTGCAGAGTGCAGACTAGCTCAGCTCAATTAATAAAAATAATACAAAATTGTCTGCACAACAAAATAAATCAAAACAACCAAAGGGAAGGGAGGACAATACGGACAAGCTGTGCTTGCTGTTGCTGCAAACGTTGTGTACCTAATACACCGAAACCAAAAGTGTGTGTGATATAGAATTTCCTAACGCATACTTATGAATATGGCTTTCGTCATAGCGACGTACAATCGGAATCGTAAGCAGAAATCCAAATACATAATAATAATATCCTAAATCCATATTATACAAATTTTCATTCCTGGCCTTGGCTTCTATTTTTGGCATTCTATGCTGGCTGTTTATAAAAAAAAACCTGTTAGGGCTAGTTTGTTATTATTGCTTTGTTTTGTGGGGTAGGGTTCCTTTCAGTATTATATAGAATATAGAGATAAATCCTATGCGAAAGCTACAGCCCTGATCGCACTATTTATATATGTATGGATTATTCCATTTAATAAAAAGTTTGTCCTCACTGATTGGGGATCAACGCCTAGCCGAAATGAGAGCTAGGAAGCTGACTCAAAGTTTCATCAAAGTTTATATGGGAAAATTCTTATTTTCCATCCGATTGATGGATGGATATACTTATACATTATATTGCATACTACTGTCCGAATAGGGTTTAAAAAACTAAAAGTTTTTAGCTTTTCGGCTTTTTTTTTAAATGATCCCCCTTCTCTCTTTTAGTGAGACAAATTACTTATTGTAACTATCCTCACTCTACAGAGATATGAGATCTATTATGTAGATAGCAGGGAACGGATTTTGTTGACCTAAAAAATCAAAAAAAAAAAGGCAAAACTAAACTGTAAAAAAGGCATAAATGCCTTTTATTACAAAGTAAAAGGTTTTAAGCCTTATAATGACACTGTACAACCATATAAGCATTTTAGAATTTGTTGGCAACAAACGCCCGCGAGTGTCCCTCTGGAAAGCTGTGAAAGAGCTGAAGACAGGACATGGGCAGAGACAAGAGGAGACCATTTAAAAGACGTCTTGTCATCGACTGCAATATTTGGAGCCAATTTTAACTTTTCAGTGCCTACTACATTATTTATTTCTTTGATGGTCTTGAGTCTTTCATTTGCAGAAAAGACGGCGCGCGCTTTCACCACAACTTCAGAAGCTGGTCCTTTTGCTTTTTGCAATTTCTCATCGATCCCTCGTAAAATATTAAAAATACATAACTCCAATCAATTGCACACAGGATACAAAAAAAAAAGATAAATAAATAGTTGGCGCAACAGGTCCGTATTGAAACCCTAGGCCTAGCTGCTCCTCACAATCATTCGTTTGTGTAAGTTTTTATTTTTGTAATGAATGGAAGGGACCTACAATTTTCATGCCGAGTCCTTACGGCTGAATTGAGACGATATTTCAGGACAGTTAAGTATACTCTCGGATTTTTGTCGGAAGTTCGCAAACAATTTGTGCAAGTAATGCTTCGGCGATATTATTTGTTTAAATTGTACAGTTAAGAAGAAAGTGCACATGAACTTCAACTTTGACCAAAAAAGGCAGAAAAAATGCAATGTTAGGAAAAAAGGCAAAAAAAGGCAATGTAAGTAAAAAAAAGGCAAGGTCAACAAAATCCGTTCCCTATATCGTATATTTCATTTCTCGGTTGATATTTAAGACAGTTGAAGCAGCTAATTTCTGCACAGAATCGGCACAGGATGGAGTTGCTGCTAGACTTGACTGAATCAATGCACGCCTCTAGGCTAATAAGGCCAACCCTGCTTAATGTCGCATACAAAATCCTATCCAACGTACTGTCTGAACGTTTTAAACCGTTCTGCAATACAATAATCGGCACGTACCAGTGTGGCTTCCGGCCCGGCATATCGACTATAGTCCAAATTTTCACACTGAGGCAAATCCTGGAAAAGACCAACGAATTTTAGGTCAAAACTTACCATCTTTTCATCGACATCAAAGCCGTGTTTGATAGCGTACTTCGTCAGGAGCCCTATATGACGGTGGATGAATTTGGAATCCCGGCAAAAAAGATTCAGGTGTGTCGCGTTACGCTGGAAAACATGCGCTGCAATATGCAGTTTGGAAGTATGTAGCTCCTCCGAACTATTTCAAACATGCACCGGATTTTGGCAAGGAGACGCGCTATCATGCGACTTATTCAAACTTGTACTGGAGCAGATAGTGCGCAGGCCAGGTGTCAATAGACGAGCTTCAAAGCTGCACCTAGTCGAGGACTGCCTTACAAACTAACCAAATGCGGCATGAAATAATACAAAAATAGGATCCTGTAGAATAATGCTCTTATATCGTAAATGAGTTACCTAGACATCGTTTAAAGTGCAACAAAACATTACCCAGTTCTATATAAATTTTGTAATAACAAACAATGAGTTTGCCCCCACCGGTCAACAATTACAACAATTACAATTAGTTTTTATTGAGACTTATATCTTTATAATCAATACATTGTTTGTGTAAAGCAAATGTTTTTTGTAGCTATGACTAATATAATGTCTGGCTAAGGAAGTATAATAAAAATTGATTATTAACAATTTAATCTGTTTTAATGTAAGTGTGAAAAGGTAAATTACGTTCTACGTACGCTTGCTCCCGGCATAACTTCAACATTGCTTCAAAGAGCACTTAAAACTAAAATATATGACTAGATACAAAAAAGAAAAAAAAAATATAAGGTATTATATATTTTTTAACTACTTTTTAAGTCTTTATAAGACATATTAGGTCAATAATTCTTAACATAGTGTGTAAGTAATTAACAATTTTAAATGTATGTGTGTATACCTATAGTTATTCACTTTAGCTTATGATCTGCTTAAAGAAACCCATATTGAGGCACAATATGTTCAAAAGCAGAGCAAAAGCTGTAGTGGTTAGAAAAAAGTTCTGTAAGCTACCGGGAAAAAGAAGAAAAAGTTATCGCCGCAAATTGGACGGGGATGCTTTTTCGTAAAAGGGAACGGAAAGGTTTCGATTTTCGTTTGGTCTAAGCAAGGGTAAAGATCTAGGATTTAAAAGGTTAAATGGTGAAAGGTAATAATGTTCCTCTGCACTATCATTAATATTTGAGTCCATTAAACATTTAACAAGCGGGTTAGGATGTTCACGTACACGCTCTAATTTTTTAACAAGTAGTTCGGTTTGGTATGTCATTAAAGGTTTGATTTTATTTTCCGAATATAGCGTTTTATTGGAAAACCATCCCACCGGTCAACCTCAACACAAATTTACAATTCTTCTTCAGACTGCTTATGCAAAACATTGACCAATCATTATGATTTATGAATCTGAATAGATGACATTTCAATATCACCAATAAAAGTGGATGTTGTGTACTTATACTACATACAATCATTTTCAAAATATTAAAACACAACAGAAATAGGGAACAGCGAAGCAACCAACCCCTTCCCTCATACAATATTTTATTTACGATGAACCAAATTGCATTATGTATGTAATTTGAACACAACTCATCAGAATAAAAAAATCCACCTTCCAGCTCCCACTCCCATTCATATTCTCAAATCTTCTCAACCCCACGCCCTCAATCCTCATACGTCATACCTCAACTTCATATCAATCAACATCCTTTAAAAATATTCGGCTCTCAACATTTCTCATTTCGATTCCCTATCCCTATCATATTTATAATCATAATTCATAATTATGTAACGACGATATTTATCCAATGTCTATGTCTCACAAAATGTTCGCTTGACTTCAAACAACAACAATAATACTATTAAGTAATTAGTATGTATCTATCAGAAAACCAAAAAAAGGAACCAAACTTGTTTTCTCCATATCGCAGTGGCAACGGACGGCTGAGGCCAACGACAATCTGCAAATTGCAGACTCTCGCGAGAGAACAAAATTATAGAGAAAACGATTAGCGCTATTTCGGATATTTTGTGAACTACATTGCATATGAGAGCGTAAGTTCTGAAACAAAAATGAAACTGCAGTTAAATTGTTAACTTTTCAAAATACAATTTTAACTATTTTATGAACCAAATCTTTAATTTGTATTCAATGAACGGATACATAAATGTTTGGAGGGCATTCTATTTTTAACAGCTGACAAAAATAAGTTGTGGTTCCTCTACAAGCACTGTTTCCTTTTGGTCACCTTAAATTGCAGATTATAATAACTAAACTCAAAAAATCAAAATTCTGCCTCGCCCACTACCTAATTTAACCCATTGGCTATAAAATAAAATCATAAAAAAAATAAAAAAGTTTCATTTAGATAGTGCCCCACCGGGGCGAAAAAAAAAACACAAAAAAAATTATGTTTTTGGCACTTTATGGTACATAAAAGTCAAAAAATTAAAATTCTAAGACACCTATTACCACCATCTATTTATTAGCTGTCGAAAACCGTTTACTGCGAACATTTATCTCTTAAGCCCTGCAAGCCCCATCGGGGCGAAAAATCATACACCGTCGGATACCCAGCCTTAACATTTTTAGAGAATTCTGCTTCTTTTTAACACAAACTTTACCTAAATTTAAGGTAATTGGAGTAGATTAGATTTTAAAAAAATTGTTCAATTGTGTTTTGAGCCACCTTTCTGCTCCAAAATACACACATCCGGTTTGGAAGGGATGTATGTATATACAAATTGGCCAAATAATTTAGCGAAATCGAAAACGGCCCCTACATCATACCACCTTCAATTCTGTTATGCAGCCGGTCCAAATGATTAGTCTCTTTGTGGAGGTTATGGAAATAGTAGCTCGCAATCCGGGCCTTCCAAATTAATTTTTTTTCGTCTGAGAAGACTACACAATGCCACTACGAATTAGAGATGAGCTAAGTTGCTATTTTGCATTCGCAGTTATAACTGTGAATGCGATTTCTTATTCACAGTCCGCGGTACTAATAATCATTTTTAGTGTCCAGGCTAACTTTTACGAAGTCACAATGGCGAAAATCTCCATATAAAATTATCCATTGTGACCGTCGAAATATTTAAGTTGAAGACTAAAAATGATTATTGGTAAGGCCCAGTGAATTTAAACTGCTAATGTAAACTGCGAATGCGATTTCGAAATGACGTCATATTATAGACTTTGTGAAGTAGGTTAGGTACCTACTACGCATTTTATTTCATACATAGTGCGTATTGGCCTTCTATAAACATATGTCTACTTTTCAATTTATATGACGTTATCATAGAGAAACTAATTTCTTTAAATCCTTTGTAGGTAAATGATCGAAAATTTCGATCGGCATAAATTACATTTTACGTATACATATTTCGTCTATTTCTGTAAAAAAAAATTCCATATGATGCTTATTTTTCTTCGGCTGGCATCTTTGTTTTACATTTTTTTTTTTATTTTATATATAAATTTATAGGCATAAAAACGAGCTACATTTTTCTGTAAATAGTTATACAATGTATATTTAAACTATCTAACTCCCAATGCGAAACTTAATAGCTTAACCGACCGATAGCCAACGTTTTAAAATTACTTCTACCACAAATCGCAACTTAATACCCCGTTGCTATTGCTACCTATATCACATTGTTGCGCTCGTTCCCAACGTTGCGATTGCGAATGCGATCGCAATATCTTCCCTCTCTCCCACAATAGCAACTTGGCAAATTGCCACCTTACTGCTAAAAGCAGTTAGCCTTAGCAATAGCAGCACAGCATACAATCAACCAACTTTCCAAGTTCCAACCAACTGCGACTGCAACTGCGATTGCGATTTGCGATTGCGATATGTAAAATGCTATGTGACGTTCGCTTCGCACATTACCTACAAAGAGGGTAGTTTAGTTTTATACTTTTATGCCCAGTTGCACAGTCAGAGTTTAAACTCTCGTTTTGGTTTAAACCTTCGTTCAACAAATTTTCGGTTTCACAGTGTCCGTTTAAACCCAAAGTGGAGTTCAACTCTCGGTTTAAGTTAAACGCCTGCATTCTGCCGTTTAAACTTTCGTCTCGCAATTTGAGGTTTATTTTGACAGCTGCCATTTCATACAGAGAGATGAGAGAGAGAATAAAAGAGATAAATTGTCTGGGTGCTACACTTCTTGAATTTATATGAGTGAAAACTAGAGTTATGATTAGTTTCAGCATTACTGCGGTAAACCCACTGTTAAAAAATGTCATCAGAAAATTTCAATAGATTTCCAACCAATATACTTTTCAAGGAAAAACCTTTTTTTTCATGTGAACATCAGGTAGATTTTAGCCCAAACATAATGTAGACCAGCGTAAATAGTACCTATTGAGGTTTTTTCAATACAAGTGATTTCTTTAGATTCTTGGCGAACAAAATATATCTATACATACTCAAATCTTTCACCTTTTGTTTTGTCTGAAACAAGACACTACCTACTCTATGCTTTATACAATGCAATTTTTTTGTCCGATTTTGAACACACTTCTCGGAGTTCATACCATTTTTGTATACAGATCTAGATTACATTTTTGTATAACAGGAACAAGATAGCGCAGATTTTCGCAGAAACACCAGCAAAAAACTTTGCGCGTACCTATTACCAGACAATGACCCTAATTAGAGGCTCATAAAATCCTTTCAATATTCATTATCATTACTGGCGCCGTGTGACCGGATGTGGTAAAAACCCAGCGAGTAATAAGAAGCAGTACCTGTGTTCGCATCCGTCCGAATGCCCACTACATTTCAACAACTAGCTACATATTATTATTATTGACAAAAAACAAAAATTAATTACATACTGCAATAATTAAATGGTGAAAGTAGATGACAGTTCAAACATGTGTCAAAAATAAATCAATTCACTTCGTTAATACCGAAATACATAATGTAATAATATTGCACACATTTTCTTTTATTTACAAATGGTAATATAGATAAAGTTGAGAAAAGCAATAACCATTTATTTGATCAAAAGTGCGCTGGTAGAAAAATATCCCCTTAAGGGAAATTGATCTGCGCTTCCACAACTGCATTTAGCTAACTGGCAGATTATTTTGAACTGTGAAACTGAACGAGTTAAACCAAAAGTTTAAACTCTCGGTCAGGTTTAGTTAAACTTCAGTTTAAACTCTCGTTTTGGTTTAAACCTTCGTTCAACAAATTTTCGGTTTCACAGTGTTCGTTTAAACCCAAAGTGGAGTTCAACTCTCGGTTTAAGTTAAACGCCTGCATTCTGCCGTTTAAACTTTCGTCTCGCAATTTGAGGTTTATTTTGACAGCTGCCATTTCATACAGAGAGATGAGAGAGAGAATAAAAGAGATAAATTGTCTGGGTGCTACACTTCTTGAATTTATATGAGTGAAAACTAGAGTTATGATTAGTTTCAGCATTACTGCGGTAAACCCACTGTTAAAAAATGTCATCAGAAAATTTCAATAGATTTCCAACCAATATACTTTTCAAGGAAAAACCTTTTTTTTTCATGTGAACATCAGGTAGATTTTAGCCCAAACATAATGTAGACCAGCGTAAATAGTACCTATTGAGGTTTTTTCAATACAAGTGATTTCTTTAGATTCTTGGCGAACAAAATATATCTATACATACTCAATTCTTTCACCTTTTGTTTTGTCTGAAACAAGACACTACCTACTCTATGCTTTATACAATGCAATTTTTTGTCCGATTTTGAACACACTTCTCGGAGTTCATACCATTTTTGTATACAGATCTAGATTACATTTTTGTATAACAGGAACAAGATAGCGCAGATTTTCGCAGAAACACCAGCAAAAAACTTTGCGCGTACCTATTACCAGACAATGACCCTAATTAGAGGCTCATAAAATCCTTTCAATATTCATTATCATTACTGGCGCCGTGTGACCGGATGTGGTAAAAACCCAGCGAGTAATAAGAAGCAGTACCTGTGTTCGCATCCGTCCGAATGCCCACTACATTTCAACAACTAGCTACATATTATTATTATTGACAAAAAACAAAAATTAATTACATACTGCAATAATTAAATGGTAAAAGTAGATGACAGTTCAAACATGTGTCAAAAATAAATCAATTCACTTCGTTAATACCGAAATACATAATGTAATAATATTGCACACATTTTCTTTTATTTACAAATGGTAATATAGATAAAGTTGAGAAAAGCAATAACCATTTATTTGATCAAAAGTGCGCTGGTAGAAAAATATCCCCTTAAGGGAAATTGATCTGCGCTTCCACAACTGCATTTAGCTAACTGGCAGATTATTTTGAACTGTGAAACTGAACGAGTTAAACCAAAAGTTTAAACTCTCGGTCAGGTTTAGTTAAACTTCAGTTTAAACTCTGACTGTGCAACTGGGCATTATAGATTCATTTCTCTTAGCCGTTTGCTTGGGATTGAGTGAGAGAATGACTCAGTCCACTCAGCCAAACATACTTTTTTTGTTTGAGTGTGTAATGCGGGAACGGGAATGCATGAAGAAATTAAGTTGTATTGTGATTGTTATTGTGACTGTGAGAGTTGTGAATGGGATGTGACTCAGAGATAGAAGCGAGACATTAGCAATAGCAGTTTATTTATAAGTTGATAGCAGGTTGCGAATGCGAATTTTCATTAGCAGTGAAAAATTAGCAGGTTGCTATTTTTTGCTCATCTCTACTACGAATACGAAGTCCAGGTCACATGTGCGCGACAAAAACGGAGGCGTTGCGCTTTTCGAACCGGTATAAAGGGTGCCTACTTCGCATTCGAAATAATACGACTTGCCTTGATACCACATTTTTCCCTGATTTTTGGAAAAGAGTCGTTAGAATTTGACGCTTTTTTTTAATATAAGTCCCTTCAACAAAATCAACCATACAATAATGTTCACTACCGTCAAATAAAGGAATCTTACTAACTAAATCTAATATGTATAATCTTAAATCTATCAACTGCATTGAGGGCCTCCATCTCTTATTGTTTGTTTTTGTCTATTTTTTGTCTTCGTTCGCTTGGTGTTGAAAGCTCCTTTTTTATGATGTGCTTTTCCTACTGCTGCTTCGGTAAGGGAGAGATTCTGTTTGGCGGTCACGATGTTTACGAACAATGTAGGTACTTTGCGCGCAAGTAAGTCCGTTACACAATTTTTTGGTAACTATGTTCTTCAGCTTTACCCACTCAAACCAATTTATTTTAATTTATCGACTGCGCCAAATAAATAAGAAACGTGTTGTTGCTTTTGTGTATTTATTAATTTTTACAAAAAGGGCTTTCTTAAACAATGCTAGTTGCCAATGCTAGCGCGAACTAAAGACTAACTTACATACTAGAAAAATAGAACAGGTTCTAGGTTCTAGTGCAACTAGACAAAGTGGTCAAGGCCATTGTCGACAATTTCTATCGATCTCAAATTATCGTTAATTCACAACAATGTTATTCTGTTATTAAATAGTTAACGATATACAAAAAAAACTAAAAACTAAATCTTCCCCGAAAAATGCAAATGCATACTAAATGCAAACCGGGTTAATGCGTTTTAGAACGATTTTCATTCGGCTCCAAGAGTCTAGCAAAACAAAAAGAAAATCCTAGCTACGGAATAATCCTTCGATAGCGCTTTCGAATCCTGTTACTACGTAACATGAGACTATAAGAACTCCCTTTCGGAGTAGTATCCTGACGCTACTTTACCGACTTCAAAACCCGAGCATTTAAAACGCAATCTTTACATGGGGGTAACAAAACTTAATACTAATATCCCTAGATAATTCTAATAAGGATAATCACCGAAAAATCTGGTGAAGGATATGCCTAAAGCACAATATAACAACACTTTATTTTTAATAATAAGAAAAAGTATGTAGAAAAAAAAACTTGTCAAGTTACTAAAACTAACTTAAATATAGGTCATTAAATAAAAAAAAAACTTTATTATCCGAAAGTGAGGACCTTTTGTCCAATTATTTATTAAAATAAAAAGAAAAAAGAATGGCTTACAGACTTAAACTTGATGCAAAATTACAGCTGCTGCCGCGTTGAATCCTGTTTAAGGGGGATTTCCAACCCTGGACTTCTGGTGCACTTCACTGATAAAGTTTAGTTTTTGTTATAGGGTTATTACCCCTGTCTATCGAGTCGGGTCGTGAGGCCGCTCATAGAGATCACTTGAGGTCTTGGCTGACACTGGGCTAGCTAGGACGAAGCTAAGACCCGTTATATTGGCCTGGCACAAAATGTGCACTCAAGAAATTATGAGTCTTCGGTTCAAGGACCGGATCGAACGAAAGGCGCTTTTTAGCCCACACAAAAAAATTTCACTGCTTATAGTTGGCTACGCTGGTGGTTTTTAGAATGAGTCCTACCAGGAACCTAACCTAACCTAACCTACCAGGAGCAACAGGTTATTTCGCACACGCGGAACTGTTTTTGTTACGTAGACCGGGATCAAGAAACGTTGACGCACTCGCCGTTCGATAAACGAATATTTAGTGATTATACAGGCGGCACAAAACTTTTCCCGAATGATTTCTTCTGGATTCTTCCAGGAATTACACGTTACGAACTTACACGCGATTTAATCATTATTTGGTGCTATATGCAACCACGCGCTTTTACTTCCAACGTGTACAAAAAAAAACCTTTGTATCGCGGAACCTTTTTACGTGGAGACCACGACCGCTTCGTTCACTTGCCAAGAACTACTAACTCGACCGACTGCTGAATTACTGACTGACTGACTGCCTCGAAATTTTTACATTACATTAATTTTTATTGAACTTTTATATATACAATTTGACTTAAGGCTAGTTTACAAAGTGGTTATTAATATTTTATGTGTTGGCTCAACAACAGGGACCCCACGGTTTACATTGATTTATTTTTTTTTTTAATTCTATTTACATAAATTGTGATTGTTTTCTTAGATTCATACCCGTATAGTATTCATCAGTGTTGTTAGCACTCTCTTTTCATTTTTCCCACGAAACGTGGTAATTTTTCCCTTTTTTCCCTTTTCACCGAACTCAAATTCCCACCAAATTTCCACGATACATTATATCAAAAGAAAATCACAATGGCCGCGCTCCATTGACCGCTAGATGACTAGCGGCATGCGACTTACAAAAACTGACCTTTCATCATTTGCCCTAGATCGCTAGCACATATTGTGAAATATCCTTTTTTGCGAAATGTTTCAATCTAGGCCGTATAGGTACCCTAGGTCTAGTTTACATTATGGAACAAAATATATTTTTGATGCTCATGAAGATAAAAAATCAAACTGGTTCCATTCCATTTCACTTTCCCGCTGTCGCTAGAGGTCTAGTTACATGCGCTCCCGCTGCGCCGTCAGATTGTTTTTGTACTAGCTAATATTTGAGCCGATAATTTTTGTGAATTGGAGTAGTTTTGATGAAATTTCATTAAAATTTGTCAGTTTCCTGAAATTCCCACGATTTTGGTGCTTTTTCCCTTTATCCCACGGAAGGCTTTTCGGACATCGAAAATCCCACAAAAAGGGATAAATCCCACAATATAAAAACACTGGTATTCATCGTTGTCAGGGTTGACCTCAGGGTGTTCAAATCCGGTTGTCGATGAACTGCTTCGAAATTACTCTCGACCTAAAATATATACCCCACCGAAACCCAAGCCAAGCCATCACGCCACTTGCATAATAACCCTATGCAAAAAAAAACTGTCCCGCTACCAAATGGTCCGACACACAAGTCGTCTTGTTCAATAACAAGATCCCGTACATTTTTCCATAAGCGACTTTTACTCTACCTCGCTACAGTGTTGCCAGCACGGGCTATTTATCGCCAATTAGGCTACTCGGATTTTTCACTCGCTCCATGAAATTTCGATTTGGGATTTATCCAAATTTGGGCTATTTCATTTTAAAATTCGGCTATTTTTAGGCTCCTTAGAAATTTATTGAAAAAAGTCATGCATCATAAAAAAAATATAATGATTTTTTCATTGCGAACTCGTAGAACTGAAACTTTTTAAAAATGTAATTGTGAATGAAACTGGAGTTGCAGTTTCGATATTGTTTTAACCACACACTCTCACTTCTGAGTAGTAAAATTAGCTCACAAGACTTATGCATGAATATGAAAACTCATTATTTGCCCAAGTATATGTCCCCTTCCAGCAAAATGTTTTTTTTTGTATAACATGTACAACATTGTAGATTTATTTAATGTTAACATTTATGCAAATTTGACTTCAGAAACAACCGAAGAATCAGCCTCCACAATGAAAGAAATTTTGGAGGAAACTTGCGATTTTTAATTGAGTTTTTGGCGATTTTAATTGAGTCGGACGGCTAAAATCGCAAGAGGTCACCAGATCCTTCTCCGATCGAGTCTCTCTCAATCTCTCAAGAGGTTCTATGCAGCCAGCATCAAGCATCGAAGACCAGTGGCAACATTGCCAAAAAGCCATCAGAGACGCCGCCTCTGATGTGCTTGGTTTCACACGACCACCACAACGAAACCCCTGGTTCGACGACGAGTGCCGGCAAGCACATGCAGCGAAACAAGAGGCATACAAAGCGGCGCTGCAAAGAAGGACCAGAGCTGCTCGTGAGCTCTACGCGCAGTAAAGAAGAGATGAACACCGGCTTCTCAGGAGAAAAAAGAAAGAGCACGAGAAGCGCGCGATCGAGGAAATAGAGAGATGCTACAGCAGGAATGAGGTTCGGAAGTTTTACCAAAGGGTAAAAAGAACCTGCCAAGGCTACAGAGCCCGAACCGAAGCCTGCAAGGACGAACAAGGGAACATCATAGTAGAATCGCAGTCGATGCTGAGGATATGGAAGAATTACTTCTGCAGACTGTTTAACGGCGATGACGAACTAAATCCCGCTGTCAGGCAGAATGAACCATTCAACCTGGACGATGAAGACCAACAATTCCGCCCACCCGACCTGGACGAAGTCAAGATAGCTATATCTAAGCTTAAGTCCAACAAAGCCGCTGGAGCAGATGGCCTAACCGCCGAACTATTCAAAGCGGCAGGCGATGACTTGGTTAGGAGCATGCACCAACTCATCTGTAAAATATGGTCGGAGGAAAGTATGCCCGATGAATGGAACCTCAGCATTGTTTGCCCGATCCTCAAGAAAGGAGACCCTCTGAACTGCGCCAACTACAGAGGGATTAGTCTTCTTAACATCGCCTACAAGATCCTATCTGCCGTGTTGTGTGAACGCCTGAAGCCTTTCGTCAACAACCTGATTGGTCCCTATCAGTGTGGCTTCAGGCCAGGAAAGTCTACCATCGACCAAATATTCACACTGCGGCAGATCTTGGAAAAAACCCAGGAAGTCCAAATCGATACCCACCATCTTTTCATCGATTTTAAAGCCGCCTATGACAGCATTTATAGAGACGAGCTATACAGAGCAATGTCTAGTTTTGGCATCCCTGCCAAACTCGTCCGTTTGTGCAGGATGACAATGGAGAATGCACGCTGCTCCATCAAGGTCGGTAAAGAACTCACCGAGACCTTCGATGTCAAAAAAGGATTTAGACAAGGCGATGCGCTGTCATGTGACTTCTTCAACATCGTTCTTGAAAGAATAGTGCAAAACTCAAACGCTAACACCAGAGGCACTATCTTTCAAAAGTCCGTCCACCTACTCGCCTACGCCGACGACATCGACATAATCGGCAGAACGCAGCGTGATGTCACTGGCGCGTTCGTGGGCATTGAGACGGAAGCGGCGAAAATGGGTTTGGCGGTCAATAAGGGCAAGACAAAGTATATGCTGTCATCAAGAAAGGACACCCAACACCGACGTCTTGGACAGAACGTCACTATAGACAGATATAACTTTGAAGTGGTAAAGGACTTTGTCTACCTAGGCTCCGCTATGAACTCAGACAATGACACCAGCGCTGAGATTAAACGAAGAATAACTCTTGCCAATCGCTGTTTCTTTGGGCTAAGAAAGCAATTGAGTAGCAAACCCTCTCTCGAACAACTAAAGTGACCCTTTATAAGACCCTAATCATCCCTGTCCTACTAAGAAAGCAATTGAGTAGCAAAGCCCTCTCTCGAAGAACTAAAGTGACCCTTTATAAGACCCTAATCATCCCTGTCCTACTTTATGGTGCAGAGGCATGGACTCTATCAAAAGTGGATGAGGCTACTCTTGGCTGCTTTGAGAGGAAAATTCTTCGAGTAATTTTCGGTCCCGTCTGCATAGACGGTGAATGGAGGAGGAGATACAACAACGAACTGTACGGGCTGTACAGCGACATCGACCTAGCCAGAAGAGTGAAGGTCCAACGACTGCGGTGGCTGGGTCATGTAGAGCGAATGGACGTGAATGCTCCGGCCCGGAAGATCTTCGAATCCACACCCGAGGGACGGCGCAGTAGAGGAAGACCGCGACTCAGGTGGCGCACGCAAGTGGAAGGGGACCTCAACCAACTTAGCGTGCGAAACTGGAGGCAGCTGGCCAAAGATCGTGCTGGCTGGAGACGCTTGTTGGTTGAGGCCCAGGTCCACCCCGGACTGTAGCGCCACCTTAAGTTTTAAAAGTTTTTGCGTTTATTAACTGATTACTTTCACCAAATGTTAATCTTATATATTTTTAAATAATTTTTCTTTTAATATCTTTTCTTTTGAATACCTACAGTTTTATTATTTATTATTTTTAGTCTGTTCTACTCTTTTATTTAAAACGTCAGGTTGTTGTTGTTTCTATGTTTCTAATCAAACCTTAATGCGCAATTTTCACGAAGAGGCTGATATTTTAATTGTTTTTTTGGTATTTTTATTGAAATTATTTGATGTTTTGTTAACATAACACATAAATATGTATATTTTTTTATTACTTTAATTTCCAATTACGAGTTCGTACATAAATGGAATGAAGAAGCTAATAGTTATTTTTTGTTAATTTTGAACTCAATCAATTTAATCAAAATAAATGTGCGTAAACAATTAAACAAATAGGTGCGCATTTTTATTCCTCATATTCGTGTTGGGCTATTTTTGGCTACAAGATATAGAAAAAATATGCTACATACCGTGTACTCGCACCTTAATAAACGCGTATATATATCAAACATATATATTAACAAACATATATATGTGGTGTGCTACATACCGTGTACTAGCACCTTAATACGCGTTTATTAATGTTGCACGCCACATATATATGTAGCTCTGACGTAATTTTGACGTCAGCGTACGGAGCCAATGGCTACATAAGGTACTCATACGTATGAGGCACGATATGAGGCACTCGTGACACATACGCATTGTGTGGCTTTTCGACATTCCGTGTACTACCCTTGCACATACGATTTGTGTCAATACGCTACATAATGTCGAGGGGTTACCTGCATGGTTCGTATGTATTTTTCAATGTAATTTCATCATTTCAGTTTGCGTTTTGTACGAGCAGCGATAACTTAAATACACCCAAAGCAATAAAATAATTAGTACCTGCAGTGGGATCATGACGTAATCTCGAATGACAAAAATCTCGAAGGCTAAAAATCTCGAAAGACTAGATATATCTCGAAAATAAAAAGTAAATTCGAGATTTTTTTTTTTGCACCGATCCCATAGGCAAACAGTAAACCCAAGCAGGTGGGTTGCAGGGGGGGCAGCATGCCCCCCATACGCATCTCACTTTTTAACACCATTTTTAAGGTTCCGTTTCCATGTGGAGGAACCTTATTGCTTTCGCTACGATGTCTGTCCGAATAAAATAAGAAAATTTTGTACCTAGGTCTATCTCAAGAACTAATTGACGTAGAAAGCTGGAATTTGCACACAGTAGCAGGTATAGTATAAGTATAACCTCTAGTTAATTGTCAATTACCAAAACATCGGCTGGTTTTGGAGTTATTCTTAATTTCGTGGAAAAAATATGCTCATTCGCACAAAAAACTGTTTATTTTTAGATTTCCAAAAAATACATTTAATCCTTTCTTGTAGATCATCTTCGTAGCTATATATGTGCTGAAGACTGTTATGTCCAAAAGTTAATATTTTAGACGTTATTTACAAAAAAACTCAATCACCACATAAAATACGCCACAATTGGAACTTCCATTCCAATCCCAATGCATACCCATCTCATACACCAACACCATTATCAATGTCACCACACCCACACGGCCATACGCATACTATAGAGAATTACTCCGAAAAAGGTGTGGCTTGTGTGTTTATCGCTCTCGACTCGATGTATTATGCATGCGTTGTTGGATTGCATGGGGAGATTTCGTGTTGGATATGAGTGGAATGTCGTGGCGTGGCTGGCAGTGGCAGATGGTGGTTGCTGTGGGAGAAATTTATTTTTGTTGGATAGGAGGCGGATCTTAAGTGAGAGACATAATTCATATAGGATTTTTGCATATTATGAGATGTGCTTGAGGAAAAATACCTTTTGTGAGTCACTAAACTTAAATATTTAAACACCTTAGGCTGCAGTTATAGCCATCAGTAAAATCCATCCGTAAAAACACGAAACAGAACACATTTAGCCATAGCATATCATAGGAATTCAGTGGAATGCTTCGTGAAACTGGTTGAGGAGTTGAACAGAAAAAGTTTTTCGTACGGAAAAATAAAGAAATTCATTTTTTAGAAAATTTAAAGATCAATTGCTTAATTTTTTTGACGAATTAGTTTTATAATTCAAAAGCAACATTTTAAGACCAAAATTGAGTTCAACGATTAAGTTTAAGTGCTCCAAAAAAGTGAAACAATTTTTTTACGGATAGATATAACAGAAGCCTTAATGTTTTCACACTTTTGCTTTTTTCCCGTAAAAATCGATGCGAAAGTGCGGGAAAAAAGCAAAAGTGTGAAAACATTAAGGTGTTTAAATACATATTTATGTTTATACTCGGTTTTCACGTGTTTGGTTTAATTTAATAACCTTTTGTGAGGTTTGAAAGGAGAGCATGGTGAATATTTTTTTTTGTGCAAGTTAAGATACCCGAATAAGTACTCAATCCAATAAATGTCAAAATACTGGCGTCAGCAACAGTATCCGTAACCATACAACACACATATCTCTCACTGCCATAAGCATATGAATATGATACTTTATGATAACAAACATTGCTTCCTTCTGAGGCACTGCAGATATGATAACAAACAATCGCTTCCCTCTGAGGCATTCCAGATAATTGCATTTAATCATATTTGGTCAGTATTAAATATCTTTAATATTTTTTCTTGCTTCCTTCTGAGGCATCGAACGTTTTGCCAACTCATCAAAAATATCACTATAAATACCAGAGCAAATCATTTCAATGGTAAACTAGAAAAATTAATTGGCGCCCAACGTGGGGCATGCTAATATTTGCAAAGTATATCCTGAAAAAATCAAGTAAGGATTTGCAAATTAAAAGTGTGCGTGTAACCCAAAAACACAATCAAGTATTCTTGTAAAAAAGAAGAAAAGTGAAAAAACAAAAAGGTATCCTAGTAAAAAGGAGAAAAAAATAAAAGGGTGAAATAAGTTTGTGACAAAAAGTGCATAAATATCCTTCATCGCGAAACAAGTGTCCGAAAACAAAGATACTCGCGTGAAAAATAAAAACATAAGTATCCTAACTAATAGGAGAAAAAAATGAAAACAAAAACCATAAAACAAAAAAGACAATAAAAGGTGCTATGCTACCGGAGGAAATAGAAGACTTATCAGAAGACTCAACAGAAGCCGAAGGAGAAGAAGCCTTTACACCCAGCACAGGAGAAGACAGCTCTAATGCCCTAACTGACGAGGAGGCGACAGCAGATTTTCAAAAACACTTTCTTATACTAAGATCCAGGAAAAGACGCCGCGCCCGCGAAGAAAAAAATAAATAAACCGTAAGCAACTTTTTTATAAAAAAAAATATAAACATATTTTGTTTGTTATATATTAAGCTTAAACTTAATTATATTAAACAAATATTATTGAATTATCTCCATTCTGGAACAATTAATAATTCAATTTGAAACGATGACGACAGATGATAGAACTGAGGACCTAATAACTATATTGTATTGATGACAACAATTTAACTATACTTACGCTACTTGATTTCTCCAAAGCGTTTGACTCAGTTATTCCCTCAATTCTATGTAATAAACTGGCAACATTGTTCAATTTTTCTAACTCGTCCAATAAATTAATATTTTCCTACCTCACGAATCGTAAGCAAGCCGTCTCTTACAACCATCAGTTGTCGTCCTTCCGTCCTGTTAATGTTGGCGTCCCTCAGGGGTCAATTCTTGGCCCTCTTCTTTTTTCGATGTTTATGAATGATTTGCCGTCTGTTTTGTCTCATTGTAAATATCATATATATGCCGACGATGTGCAACTTTATTATAGTTTTCCACTAGGTTTTGTTGAGGATGCAATCACGAAAATCAACGCTGATTTATCGTCTATTGCCAATTGGTCACTTCAAAATAAACTAAACTTGAACCCAGCCAAAACTAAAGCTCTGCCAATTTTTAAACGTACAATTTGCCTTGACGAGTTTCCACCTTTCTATTGAATGAGTCGCAAATTGAATTAGTCTCCAAAACTAAAAACCTCGGCATAATTTTCAACACAAGATTATCTTGGGATGATCATATTAATAGTATTGTGTCCAAAATATATGCTTCTCTGCGTGGTCTTTCTGTATGTAGACATTTTCTTCCAATTGGTATTAAAATGAAGCTGGCCAAGACGCTTTTAGTTCCTATTTTAACTTATGGATGTGAAATCTTTGCAGATATGGACTCGATCTCATCCCGTAGACTGAATGTGGCTTTTAATTCAATTGCTCGGTATGTTTTTAACCTCCGCAGATACGATCATGTCTCTTTGCAATCGCGCCAAATTCTCGGATGTACTCTTGATAGCTTTCTGAAATACAAATGTTGCACTTTCCTTGGGAACTTAATACACAGAAAACAGCCATCATATTTATATGAAAAACTAACATTAAATAGAACCATCCGTTACATATCATTGAGGCCGCTTATGCACAATTGCTTAACTTCGCGAAGACAATTTTTCATTCATGCCATTAGCTTATGGAACCATTTACCCATTGCTATCAGGTCAAATGTCGAACTCAAAGAATTCCTTTTTGCAATATTTTCTCATTTCTCTAACGATTACTGAAATCTCTCTCATAGGTTATATAATTTAATAATATAATAATTAACATAATAATAAATTTTCTTATGTAAGCATTAAGTACTTAAAAATTGCCTTTCTTTCAATTGTTTTAATTTCACTGTTAAATAATTATGTCATTATTAATTTGTTTAAGCAATCCATAAATAAACCTGTATATGTATACTACAAGAATTTTATATTCTAAAATGTACAGAGATAAGTAATATCAATAAATCTAAATCTAAATCTAAATCTAAATCTAAATACACTCAACAAACAATAGACGAAGCAATTCAATGCAATGAAGCATTGGACGTAATAAAATCACTCCCGGAATTCTCAGGGAATATAAATATGTATGTTAGTTGGCGTGAAGCCGCTAACAATTCAATCAGCTTGTATACAAAAGGTTGCAAGAAATATTTCTCTGCGCTAACAATATTGCGCAGTAAAATTGTGGAAAATGCAAATGACATTTTAACGAACCACGGTACGGTTCTAAATTTTGACGCAATCATAAGTAGATTAGATTTTGCTTATGCCGATAAGCGCCCTACTCACATAATAGAACAAAAACTTACAGCCTTATTCATTAGATTCATTTAATCTGTTAATTATCAGTGTCTCAGCTAATTCATGTCAATCAAATTAATTAAGACTTTAAAAATGCATATTCATAAAGAATTTTTGCTCGTATACCAGCTAATCAATGAATTAAGGCTTATTGCCTAAAAGTATACCAGCATTTCATATAAAAGTATGCAATTGGTAGAAATATTTGATAAATTGTGACATTTTTCTCTGGAATGTTGTGTGCATGAGATAAGAACGCCCTGACGATTCAAGCAAATTGTATTACGCAGTTGGCATAAGATTTTCTTTGACGAAAATTTGTAATTTAAATTCGGAAAACACTAATTTTTGTTGTGCTAATGCATAAATCAATTACAAATACGATATTTGGTAATGAAATAATAGCATAATAATTACTATATGCCATGATTTGAGTCAATGAAAAATTTAATTCAGAGTTAATTTGCTCCTGAATGCCGATGTCGGCATTTAATTTTTTGACACTTGATTAAATGGAAATTAACTTCGAAAAGTTTATGAATAACGTTTTCTGCAATTAAACCAACATTAACCCTAATTCAGATTTAATTAAGTGTTATGAATAAGGCTAGGCGTATTTTTTTGAGAATCTATAGCTAGCTCACTTTTACTTTTACATGCAAAACAGGTATACTCACTTTTGGTTTTGTTATACTCACTTTAGGTTTTACATGCAAAACTGTTATACTCACTTTTGGTTTTGTTATACTCACTTTAAGACAAAGTAATAATTTAAGACAAAATAATAATCAGCCAAATTACTGGCAAAATGCTAATCGCCAGACTAACGATTATCAACAGTTTCCTCAAGGACAGAATTTTATTGAAAAACGAACGCATGAAAGTTCCGGACAACCCCCAGTTTAAAATATAAGAATAAATAATATAAACGAAATTGCTTTTTTAGAGAACAGGGCAGATTGCCCTATACAGTTATAGCCCATCAAAGTAGGTGACCTCTAATTTGGAAGTGTTACGACTAAAATCGCTATAACTTCTAAACTATTATAGCTACAAAAATAGTTTTGTACATTTTAAAAAGAGAATTTAGTAGCACATACAAAAAAGTTCTGGCTCCTTAAACTCAAAATTTTGAAAATTTTTGTTACAATTTTTAACTTAAAATGACTTTTTACTCAAAATTTTGACTTTATAAATTTTCATTTTTTTATGAAATTTGTATCCTTGAGAAATTTCCTAAAAATTATGTTAAGCAACTTTTTTACGTACGATCAACAGAAGTTATAGTAAAAGACACTTTTTGTCAGACAAAAATGGTAAAAAAGACTCGATATTTCTCTTTTTCTTTGATAGCAAGTACCCCAGAACAAAAAATCCATGGTTGTTACCTCAGATCTAGTCTTTTTTACCATTTTTGTCTGACAAAAAGTGGCTTTTACTATAACTTCTGTTGATCGTACGTAAAAAAGTTGCTTAACATAATTTTTAGGAAATTTCTCAAGGATAAAAAGGGCAGGGGGGGCTGCCATACAATTTTTTGTTCGGCAGAGCTCCAGGAATCACCCCTTAAAGGATTATACTTCTTAACTGGGACACCCTGTATATACAGAAGAAATAATAGAACAGGCAAATTATTAAAAATTTTAATCGATACTGGTGCTACAAGCTGTTATTGTAGACCAAACATCTTACACTTTAGTTCTTGTTTCATTTGGGCGATTGGTTTTTTTGTAATATCAAGTTGAAAAAAAGGAAATTGCATAATGTGGCATGATTTTTTTTTTCAAATAATGCGTATTTGTATGGTATGACGTATGAGGCACTTTTTGACCAACCTATGTGGCATTTAAATATGGAACGAGATTGTGATTTTTGAATGCGTATGTGGCATATTTTCATACAAAAGTTAAAATAAAAGCATTTTTTTGAACTGCTGTTATTTTATTTTTCTTGTCGTTTTTTTTGTTAAATTTATTTTTTTATGTAAAAAACAAGGTAAGTTATCGTTTCAAAGAAAAATAATTCTGTAATATAGCTACGTTTGTTTATAACTGGGATCTAAAAATCCTATATTTCAGCTTTTTTAAAAATTATAATAAATTAATTTTTTTCCTTTCTTACCCTCTGAAGGCACTAATTCAGAGGGTAAGAAAAAAAAAAAATAAAACAAAATATGTACTGTATCCAACTATTAATTCATAACATAATTTTAAAAAAAATATTATTAAATATAATGCAGAAAAATGAAACATAAATTGAACTTGCAAAACATGACAACTACGTCGACTAATGTGATTTTCCATTGGGCACATCCGATTTTTATCTGCTTTTGTAAATGTATTAGTGCGTTATTTGACAGTACATCAGCTGTGCAAATTGTTTTCGTTTGTCAATGGCCACGTTCCATTGACCGCTAGTCGTCTAGCACATAATATCCCCGATGAAGGAACGCTGGTGCTAGAGATCTAGCGGCAGCGGCAAAGTGACATTAGAATCAATTTGAGTTCGTATTATTTTATCTTCATGAGAATCAAAAATGTATTTTGTGCCATCATGCCGCATATTTATTAAAACACCATAATTTAAATAAACAAATGCATTGTATATTAAATACATAGAAGTTGGAATTCCCAATTTACACCAAATTGGATATATTTGACTTCTGCACTTTCACTTTTATTTTGACAGTTCGTAATTTTTTTCAATCTAGCAGTTCATTTTGCGCTAGATTGAAAAATTTCCAGAAAAGGATATTTCACAAAATGTGCTAGAGCTCTAGCGCAAATGGTGAAATGTCAGTTTTTTATATGGAGTTTGGCATGCCGCTAGTCATCTAGCGGTCAATGGAACGCGGCCAATGGAGACATACGAACTTCATAATATGGATAAACATATCGACGAAGAATCAAAATCCACAGATGACACAGATTAAGAAAAAAAAAATTAAGAAGATGATAGCAATTGCTCCAAAATTAAGTCCATGTCCATTATTTACGTTTTTGTTCTAAATAATTGCTTTTCAAGAGGCTTTTAGTAATTTTGTTTTAAAAACAAGTTCTGAATGATGTAAAACAGCTGTGCAAAGTGCAAAGAGATCTGCAAAAAGTGATCCGGATAAAAAAAAAGGTAGATTTTTTTGCCCAATGGAACATGACAAGTCTGTGGCAACAAAGAATAACATCATAAGTCGACTTATGTCGAAATTGAGATTTTTACACAATCTGATGCGCAGTGAGCGATTCTATCTGCCATATTTTTTTCCTATTTTTATCTCTTTTGGTTTATGAACTACACACAAAAGAAAAATGACATAAGTATATGTCTACACAGCTTGCACAAGGAAAAACAGCATAAGTATAAATTTTCTAAAACTTTTTTTACTTATGTGCTTATGCTACACCGGTGAATCAAAATAACGTAAGCACAAGTAGATTTATGCCCTTTTTCCAAAATTGATCATATCAATACTAGAAACATAAGTAGACTTATGTTGTTTTTCCAAATCGAAAATTGTATATGGCACAAAAATAACACGACTTGTGCTGTTATTCCAAACTGTTTTTTGCAGGACAACTGAACATAAGTGTACTTGTGTTGTTATTCCAAAAGGCGTTAACAAAATTATGAAGAAATATGTATACTTGTGTTTTTCTTCCCGAATCAAAACATAATTCATTAAGTGACTTGTGTTGTTTTGTGGTGCACGCATACAGTTTAGTTAAGTGTTTTTTTGTTAATAAGTGCTTCAAAAGTAAAACCAAATTGTATTTTTTGACTCCTACATTATTGAGTGTCAGTGTTGTACTTTTAGCAAAAAAAATAACGGTAGTTAGCCATGATATCTCGCGCAAGCAAAATATTGGCTTTAGCAATTAAGAAAAGTACTAATGAAGGTTGTTTTGAGCGCCCCCAACCTATGTTTTTTTTTTTTAATTTTTTTTGATTCAATTTGTTTATTTCGTGAATTTTATTCATGTCTTTAGCTACATTTACGCGCCGCTAAAAAGACATTTTAAAGCTCTAAACATTTTATCTAAACTCGGTTTTGTCTGCGTAACTACCCAAGTTAAAATAAATAAATGCACATATTTCATCATAAAACTTATTTTAAAGCTTCTACTAACATGAGTTGTGTAGACTTTTTGTTTATTCTTTTATCATTTAGCTGGACACTCTTATGTTCTTTTAAAGAGTAAATCTAGAAAATAATCTCAGAAAATTACTATATACCTACTATTAAAAGGAACAAAACCTACATATTCTTAGCCAATTTTTAAAATTTCTCGAAACTGTGTTTCAAACACATCCTACAATTCAAACGGACTTATACAGAATGTAACTTAAGTTTAGAGCGTCAAATTTGGCAAGATTCGGATGACTCGATCAGGAATCCAGATTTCCAAATCAGTTCGAGTAGTGACAATGAAAGCACGGAATTTTGGGATAAGGTTATTGAGGAGTCCATAAATGACGTTTCGCTTAAGTCAGGCGAGTTAGAAATGGTTCTTGATGGTACAAGCAATTTCGAAGGTAATAACGTATCTGATTCGCAAGAAAATGAGAATATAGCTGGTTCTTCAAACAACAAAGCAAAAGAGGCTAAAAAATATCGCCAACGATAAAGAAATACGGGCATGCCATACAAACCAAAAAAAAAAAAAAAAGTGTTGAAGCAAGAAAATCGAAACCATTGTCATTCTGTCGAAACGACTGCAGAAGCAAATTGTCAGAACAGAACCAAAGCAGTTTATTTAATCAGTACTGGGCGTTAGGAAGCTATAATGCAAGCGTTCTTTATACAAGTTCTATGATTAGTTTAAAAGAAAAGTCTGTGTGTAAGGCTAAGAAGTTAGGTGCCAAACCGAAAAACCGCCAGCTTATCTGTGAATACTATATTGAGCTATCGGGTGAACGGATACTTGTACGCAAAAACTGTTATGTTTTTTTGGCGAAACAAACAGTTTCATAAGGAGCATAATTAGCAAGAAAAGAAATGCACCATGTACAACTCTAATAGACAGAAGGGGATGTTCGAAACCCCCAAATGCATGTTCCAAGTCGAAACTACAGGATATAAAAGCACAAAACAACAAAATTTCCAGTCTACCATAGCCATTATACTAGGCGATACACTTTAAAAAAGTAGGTACTTACAATCTGGCTTAACAATAGCAAGAATGTATGAGCTGTATTGCTTAGAAACATCAGAACCAGTTAGCTTGACCAAATACTTCCAGGTCTTTCATGGAGACACTTGGAGAAATTACAGTTAATAGACGAACTCACAATACACCAGGACAAAGCTGATTTTGCCTATTATGTAAAAGAGAGGACAAAGAGTCCGCCAAAATCGGTCCTAGTGTAGCAGCCTATGCATTCGTTATAAAATTCTATATTATTATTATTTATTAACCAAATGAACCAGAAGTTGTAATGAAATAAAAGAAAGAAATGTTTGTTTTTTTAATAATTATCTTTTTTGTCTCTTTGGGCGTGTTGTTGAACCTTTTGAATTGCAGAATGTAGTTTGAAAGACGAACATAAGTATACCTAAACCAATTTTCCATTTCAATGTCAGTTTGGAAAAACAACGTAAGTCTACTTATCAAGCTAATTTATAAAAAAAAATTAAGGAAAAATGACATAAGTCGACTTAACTCACGAATAGTGCAAAATTTGAATAAGGAAAAACGACACAAGTCTTTTTTAATTCAAAAAAGGTTGCAAATGAATTAAAAATTAATAAAAAAATTATTCTATAAAATTTAACTTTTTACTATCTTTGTTTGTGCATCACAACTTTTCCCATCCCATGCACAGTTTTTTTGTAACCTGAAGTCAAACCTTTAACCTGCGCTCCTGAAAAGTTGCTAAAAATTACTTATGCCGTTTTTCCTTGTTGCCACAGAAGTGATCTAGGTTTAAAAAAAATTGATTTTTTGGCCCAATGGATAACCACATAAACAAAATTTTTTCAATAAATAAATAAAATTATTTTAATACTTTTGGTATAAGCCTTTCTGATCAATGCTTTCTTTTCATTTTACGCGTTGTTCTCCTTGGAGTGACTTCTTTGACTTTTTCATAGCTTCAAGTGTACTTACAATGACATCTTATAAGGCTTGATTCTTTGCAAAAATGGCTATATGTATTTGCACATCAACCGCACTCATGATCATAACACTGAAATTTGTTCATGATTATGATAAATTGTGTTACTTTTGGCCCAAATTATAATGGTGTGTGTCAGTTATACATACAACTACAAAGCGTTTAAGGGATTTGAGAAATGAATTGTATGTATGAGTATGTATCACTTAAATACTGAACAACAGTAACTGTCTATAAGGCATTTATGGAGCCAACTGTATTGTATATGTATCACTTATGCACTGAAATCATTTTTAATGCTCAAAAATTTAACTTGGAGTTTGCTTTGTATGTATCATTTAAACACTGAAAAACTATTGTGCATATGAAACACTTTTGAGGAAGAATTGTATGTTTAGATAATTTAAGCACTGAATTGGTGTTTGCAATTGAAGCATCATTTTAGTTCTATTGTATGTATAGGTCATTTAAAATATTTAAGAAATTTCAGAAAAGTTCATACGAAAATGTGAACTTCACATACAAAGGCTTATGTGGCAGACCAATACTGACCATTTATTCCCATAAGTGCGTTTATATCATTTGTAACACTGATATCTTTGGCAGTAATGGAGATAGGACAGATTTAATTACACCAAACGAAAGATCTCCTTTTTGTCTCTTAGAAATCATTCCTAACTCAAAAATGGCAAAAATGCATATGTGTCACTCCAATACTGAGGTGACGATATCCTTTGTCTGTAAATTCATTCGTCAATAAAGAAATTGAAACAATAGGCATGTTTTTTTGAAACCTCGCCAGCCAGCCGTTCATTTGGACAATTGCCAGCACAATAGCCAGCAAGATGAAGCCAGCCGAATGAATTAAGGCCATAAGCCTAAAAGCATACCAGCATTTCGTATAAAATTATGCATTTGGTTGAAATATTTGATAAATTCTAATGCGAGAAACAGATTACCACAGCAACAGCAACAGCAACTTCAACAGCAGAAGTCGCATGAAATACATTGGAAACATCGACAGCAACTTTGTCAAGGGAGGAAAAAAAATTTGTTGTCAGTTGATTGCAACACAGCATTACCAGATTATCTTTTATCAAAATAAATGGTGAAAGCGAAAAAATGGTATTACGTACATGATAACCTGTAAAATGTTAGAGCATATTAGAATATTTATTTAATTCATGAGTGTTAACGTACTTATTACCTACCAGTAGGTACGTACCATTATAGGTACTTGGTGGTAGCTAAAGTATAAAATACTAAGAACATATATGATGTCATTTTCGACTGGGTATTTCAGATTTCTGCTGCCCAACATCAAATTCAAATTTGTATGTACTTTTGTTTTAATTGCTTGTCAAACATTAATTTTAACACAGCTCGCGACGATTGAATTAGAAAACTCGTTTCCACATTGCAATAGCAAAATTGAATTCAAAATCATGTCCCACCGACAGTAAATAATTTGACGCCTGCAGTATGTTATACACAATTATCAGTGAGTCGGTGTACTGACACGGATCACAAAAAAAGAATTTAAAATTTTGCCAATCGAAAATAAAAGCAATCTAAATCAAAAGAAAATGAAAATAGTATTTTCTAAATAATTTACATAAGAATATTTTCTAAACTGCTGAAACCTAATTGTAGATATCTGGTAATGCTGCTGCACCTTCAGTATGTCAGCATTCGAAAGTTGAGAGAACTGAAAAAGTCACCGTGGTGTTGGTAGCATTTGCACAGCAACATTGAATTTAGGACTTAGCTCTAACGTCGATGTCGATGTCGATGTTGCTGTGGTAATGTAACTTCAGCCATTAAAAAGCATGGGCTCTAAAAAGTGCGCTGTGGCTGTCAAAGTTGCTGTTGCTGTTGCTGTGCCAATCTGTTTCTCGCATAACATTTTTCTCTGGAATGTTGTGTGCATGAGATAAGAACACCAATGATTTAAGCAAATTGTACGGAAATTCTAAGCCACTTGTTGCTTTCAGCGCCACCTGTTTGTTCATTGTGAATTGGATTTAGCCAGCTGCCAGCCAGCCGCTCTCCAACTGGGGAGGAAATCAAGAGTTATTGCCAGCAGTTGCCAGCAGGTTGTTGTTTTAATTACCATGTGAAATGTGTCTCAACTGGCAACTACTGGCAACCACTGGCTGGGGAGGTTTCATAAAAACGCAACTAGGCATGTTTTTTTGAAACCTCGCCAGCCAGCCGTTCATTTGGACAATTGCCAGCACAATAGCCAGCAAGATGAAGCCAGCCGAATGAATTAAGGCCATAAGCCTAAAAGCATACCAGCATTTCGTATAAAATTATGCATTTGGTTGAAATATTTGATAAATTCTAATGCGAGAAACAGATTACCACAGCAACAGCAACAGCAACTTCAACAGCAGAAGTCGCATGAAATACATTGGAAACATCGACAGCAACTTTGTCAAGGGAGGAAAAAAAATTTTTTGTCAGTTGATTGCAACACAGCATTACCAGATTATCTTTTATCAAAATAAATGGTGAAAGCGAAAAAATGGTATTACGTACATGATAACCTGTAAAATGTTAGAGCATATTAGAATATTTATTTAATTCATGAGTGTTAACGTACTTATTACCTACCAGTAGGTACGTACCATTATAGGTACTTGGTGGTAGTTAAAGTATAAAATACTAAGAACATATATGATGTCATTTTCGACTGGGTATTTCAGATTTCTGCTGCCCAACATCAAATTCAAATTTGTATGTACTTTTGTTTTAATTGCTTGTCAAACATTAATTTTAATACAGCTCGCGACGATTGAATTAGAAAACTCGTTTCCACATTGCAATAGCAAAATTGAATTCAAAATCATGTCCCACCGACAGTAAATAATTTGACGCCTGCAGTATGTTATACACAATTATCAGTGAGTCGGTGTACTGACACGGATCACAAAAAAAGAATTTAAAATTTTGCCAATCGAAAATAAAAGCAATCTAAATCAAAAGAAAATGAAAATAGTATTTTCTAAATAATTTACATAAGAATATTTTCTAAACTGCTGAAACCTAATTGTAGATATCTGGTAATGCTGCTGCACCTTCAGTATGTCAGCATTCGAAAGTTGAGAGAACTGAAAAAGTCACCGTGGTGTTGGTAGCATTTGCACAGCAACATTGAATTTAGGACTTAGCTCTAACGTCGATGTCGATGTCGATGTTGCTGTGGTAATGTAACTTCAGCCATTAAAAAGCATGGGCTCTAAAAAGTGCGCTGTGGCTGTCAAAGTTGCTGTTGCTGTTGCTGTGCCAATCTGTTTCTCGCATAACATTTTTCTCTGGAATGTTGTGTGCATGAGATAAGAACACCAATGATTTAAGCAAATTGTACGGAAATTCTAAGCCACTTGTTGCTTTCAGTGCCACCTGTTTGTTCATTGTGAATTGGATTTAGCCAGCTGCCAGCCAGCCGCTCTCCAACTGGGGAGGAAATCAAGAGTTATTGCCAGCAGTTGCCAGCAGGTTGTTGTTTTAATTACCATGTGAAATGTGTCTCAACTGGCAACTACTGGCAACCACTGGCTGGGGAGGTTTCATAAAAACGCAACTAATGTTGAATAATGGAATAATTCAACAAAGCAAAAGTCCATATAATTCACCCATATGTGTGGTACCTAAGAAAGGTATTAATGAAGATGGCACACCGAAGCTACGAATGGTCGTAGATTTTAAGAAACTTAACGATAAAACTATTCCCGATAAATATCCTATACCTGATATAAGCGTTACCTATACTTTCAAATTTAGGAAAGTCTAAATATTTTTCAACTAGCTATAGATTTAGAATCTGGTTTTCTCCAGATACAAATGAATTAGGTACAAAAAAAAAATAAAATAGGCGGCGCAACAGGCGGTAGACACCCAAGGCCTAGCTTCTCGCAACCATTCGTTTTGTGTGAGTTTCTATTTTTGGAACGAAAGGAAGGGACCTACAATTTTATGCCGAGTCCGAACGGCTGAATTGAGAAGCTTTTTCAGGACAGTCATACTCTCGGATGTTTGTCAGACGTTCGCGAGAGGTGGCGCAGTAGAAAAAACCTTGTAATTTTTTTGTTTTTTTCCGGGGATCGAACTTGGGATCCCTCGCACAGTAGTCCAGCACACTAACCACTGCGCTACTGCGCCCACGAATTAGGTAGATGTTGAAAAAACATCATTCGCAGTAAACAATGGCAAATATGAATTTTTAAAAATGCCATTTGGTTTGAGAAATGCGCCCAGCATCTTCCAAAGAGCTATGAATGATATATATTGCGCGAATATATTGGAAAATTTTGCCATTGTGTATATGGATAATCGTCTATTCAAAAAATCTTGGCGACCATACTAAACACTTAGAAATAATTATTGAAACCCTTAAAAACGCTAACATGAAAATATCATTAGAAAAGTCTAAATTCTATAAATTTGAAGTCGAGTTTTTAGGCTATATTGTGGGATACAAAGTAAACGGTGCGTCTAGTTAGGCAGATGTGGTGGTTCGTCTACTGATGGGCACGATGTGGTGGGTGATCAGGGCGAAACGCATTCTGGAGTATATGCCACACATATAATATGTTGACACTCCACTGTAAGTATAAATTCCTTATCCTAGCAGGTGTTTAAATCATGGCGTTTTTATATTAATATCGAATTCTTTATTCAATTACTGCGTTCATTAGATTGAAAATTGCGACTTTAATTATGAAAATCGAATTCTTCAGTTTAACAACTGTGATTTTCATTATGAAAATCAATTCCTAAAATTTAACGACTGCGTTCATCAAACTGTCAAGCTACTGCAGTTTTGATTATGAAAAATGAGAGGATTATACCTTTTTATGTCTTACGACTACTGGACATAAGCACGTAGCTTGAACACATATGTTAAAAAGAACAAAAAAAAATTAACACGAACAAAAATGGAGAAACATTCAAACAAATCCACACAATTCCAAAATAAAATACGAAAAAAGCAAAAATAACAAAGACTCAAAAAATTTAAAATAACGGAAAATCTGACATTTCCGCAGCTTATTTAAATATCTTCAAATAATAAATTTTTTTTTAACTGACTCGCCAGAGCGATGTGATGCACGTTGTCAACTATGCCAATTCAAAAATGTGATTTAGAGCCAGAAATGTGATTTCAGGGCTAGTTCAGGGCCAGACCAAACGACTTTAATATAATATCTACACTGTTTTGACGTTTTTGACGTACAAAATATTGAAAAAAAATTTTAGTTTTAAATAATTAAGTAAATTTTCACAGAAAAACAGTTTTATAGCAATAATTAAATGCGTATTGATACAATTTCATTTTATTGAGTTCAATTATTGACATAATTAGATATCGAAAATATACATATGTAAATGAATTAAATGAATTAACATGACAATGGCTAAGCCGTCTGCCAGATAGACAATATTTATTTTTTATTAACTACTCTCTAATCACAGGAATTCGTTCATTATAAGACCTCGGTATTTAAGCGCTGCTTCGCAGTATCTATATAACATCTCCCAGTTCTCTCCATTAAGTATAGTTATCACTTCCTCCAGCATCAGTACTGTTTTATTAAAGTATTCCAATCTCCATTGCCTCAGTATGGGACAGATGCCAATAAAATGGAATACATCTTCTTTAGCATGTAGGTTGCATAAGGTACAGTGTTTGTTTTCAACATTAATGAAAGGTGTGCCGTTGAGATTTAACAATTCTCCTCTCGCTCTGAATAGTAAATATATTTTTCTGCAACTGAAATAATTATGGTCTAAGTTGTATTCTAGATTGGGATAAAATAATCGATTTTCCGAATTTATGGCTTTTTGAATGTAACCGTTTCTTCGAGTTGTATCTGCTTCCCTTAGTATTGAGTAAAGTTGTTCTTTTAGTGTTTCATGATTTTCCAGATCTAAGCGTATATCACATTCTTCTGCTAATTGTATCCATTTCTGCGCGAAGTTCAGTTTCCTCTTCATACTGCTTCATATACTTTGTATTTTGCTGAGCTGGGAACCTCCTTCTTTCGCAGTGTAACGCAAGGATACCAGCAAAAATGTAATTTAGACTGAATCCACAAGCAATTCAAATTTACTAAAATGCCGTCGGATATAGCACAGCGATCAAAAGGAACAAAACTACCGACGGGAAATCAACGAAAATAAAAACACCAACTACTTGGTTTTCTAATATAGGGATTTTATTTCCGCTTTGGTTTCACAAATGGGAATGCCAAATTCTTCTTTTGCACCTCCACACGAAACCTTGCATCTAGTTGTCCTTGACTCTTCCTCTGGTCATTGACTTGGGGATACGGCTCTTCCTGACTGCTATGATGCGTTTTGCCGTATTGACAACAAATCTTCACCGCTAAGCTAAGCTGCTCCCGCCCCGCGCATCATGTTTTTATTTTATCAGCTGGTCAGCGGGTTTAGCCATCGCCAAAACATGCACCCACACATTGTTGACTAGAGTTGCTCAGTGGGCGGCGCCAATTAACCAAAACAATGCATTTTTTTTGCATATAGTTATGACGCCTCCCACACAACACCACTGCTTGACTTCCGCATCGGTTTGCTGCTGACGTGTCTGAGCGCCCAATTTTGTCTTTGGCAATTTGGTCGCTCGATTTATTCGTATGTTAGCTGCTGCAGCGATATCAGTATTTGCCGACGGCAATTCAGATCGTCGATTTTCAGAGGGGATGCCGATGATGGATTTATAATTTAGGTCATCATGGTTTGTTGCGTTGCAACACGCAGCAATAGATGCCATGTTGCATTAATTGCGTTTTTTGTTGCAGCCAGTTGTTTTTGAACATGTTGCTTCATATTTAGGTTTGGGGTTAAGGTAACTCCGAGATACTTATATTCCTTAACTTGATTTATTCTCTCTCCTCCAAAGCTCCAATTCTCATTTTGCGCGTGCCTTCCTCTTCCAGAGCCTATAACCATAACGTTTGATTTATCCAAGTTAACGGTAAGATTCCAAAAATGGCAATAATTATACAATTTATTAATCATTAGCTGCAAACTTTCAGGTGACTCGGCCAGAATGATTATATCATCTGCATATAAAAGAGCTTTAATTTGGGTGTTCGCGATGTTTACTCCAGCTGGTAGAAACGTTGTTATATCATCTATAAATAATGTAAACAGGATTGCACTCAGAAGACATCCTTGTCTAACTCCCGTCTTAGATTCGAACCAATTTGAAACATATTTTCAGTCCCATACAGTTGAACGCGTTCCATTATACATTGCTTTTATCACAGATATCATTTTAGTTGACAGACCTATTGGGCTTAATTTGTAATATAGTGCGTTTCTGTCAATTGAGTCGAATGCTGCCTTAAAGTCTACAAAGAAGATATAAAGCTTGCGTTTTCTTTTCAAGAAGTCCTGAGCAATCACAGTTAAATTGAAAATATTATCTGTAGTAGAGTATCCAGAGCGGAAACCTGATTGAAATTCGCTTAGAATTTGTTTCTCATTGACCCACTTAGTTATTCGGTCGAGTAGAACTGCGGTAAATATCTTGGCTACAGCATTTGTGAATGATATTCCTCTATAGTTGGCTGGTATGTTTGGATCTCATTTTTTGTATATAGGAAATATAATAGCTTCCTTAAAACTGTTTGGTACTTTCGCGCTATTGAAGATGTAAATGAAATTATTACACATTTTTTGTAGAAAATCAATTGAGGCGTTTTTATAGAATTCTGCCGATACCCGATCTGGCCCTGGCGCTTTTCCATCTTTTGAACGACGAATTGCAGTACGAATTTCATCTAATTCTATGCGATCGTCTAGGCTTGGTTCTACAATAAAAGGTTCTGCATACTGAATTGTCTGTGTTGCCGGTCCATGATTTAGCAGATCACTAAAGTGACTTCTCTGCGTTTATAATATCTCCACAGGTGTGGGTACAGCCTCGTAAAACTTTAATTTTTCGCCAATACTCTTTTATGTTACGTTCAGAAGCAAGATTCATAGCAAGTTGTTTATAATAACTTCGTTTCTTTTTTCGACATATCTCTTTATTTCATGTTTGCCATATTATATTATATTATATTGTGTTAGTAGACTAACATTCTCCTCATCAGCTTTTATTGAGCAGAGTAAAGGATAGCTTCCTAGCTTTATCACAGTCTTTGTCGAATCATTTTTCTCCTGTTTTTTTTTGTTACGACTGGATGTAGATGGGTAGGATTGTATGATACAATTAACCAGTTGCTCTGTTATATCCTGATCTAAGTTACAGTCAACTTTCCTTAAACTTTGGTTCAGGTGGTAATCATAACAGGTCTTATAAGCATTTTTCCAAACAAGTTTTTGTGGTAGTTTTATTTCCTTAAAGCAATTTTGTGGTCCTACCGAGAATGACACGCTTATTGGCATATGGTCCGAGAATATTTCTGGGATCACGTGTAATGATCTTATCAGTTATACCCATTTACCAGAAATTTCTCAATAATCAATTACAGATTTACCTGCACCACCGATAAAGTATAGTTACCATCTAAGTCGCCTTCAGTACATCCATTTAAGACTATAAGATTATTATCTTGGCATAGTTCAATAAATGCATAACCATTGGAATTACATATTTTGTCTTTTGAAGTCCTGTGCTGTTTAATTTTCCAATTTCCCTCCGTTAGAGGGTTGTTGTCTGTACATATTTGAAGTTTTCCTGTACGAGCATTTGTGTCTCCTATTACCAATAGATTTTCTTTCCCACTTGCTGGTATAAATTCTGCAATTTTATTGAAGTCTGTTGTCCAGTGGTTGCAATTTATGTAGACTGGTAGAATGTGTGCTATTTCTTTATTAAACTTTATTTCCAATAATATTACTCCGTTAGCATTTACAAACTCTCCAGCTATTTTATCTGGTCTGTATCCGTATAGGCAACCTCCGCTTGCTCTTCCTTTCTTGTTTGTTTTTATAGCTGGTATCCAGTGTAATTTATATTTGTTAAAATATGTGTTAAATTTTTCGTAGTTTCCCACCGTTATATATGTTTCGTATAGAAAAAATATTTCATACGCATGAATAAATTAAAAAAAAAAACTCAGTTTTCATTAACTTGTTATTTAGTCCTGCAACATTGTAAGCTAAAATATTAATATGTTTTTCTACTTCTCTGCTACTATTTCTAATACTACTACTAATTTCGATGTTTTGGCAGCGGCAACACTATTAAAAACTATTTTTATTTCTTTTATCTTCAAAATACTTTTCAGATAGTTCAATTAAAATATTATAATCAAAATTAATTTCTTGAAAATCTCTTTTAGATATATATGTTTTTAATTTCTGCTACCCCATCCTTGTTTTCAAACATTAAATTTCCAGCACGCCAATAGAATACAGCTTTGCCAATCTTTAGTTTATCCCCTTGCACCACCAGTAGCTGCGATTTATCTACTTTCAGAATTTCTGACTTAAGGCACATCATCGCCGAACACATCATTCTTCCCTTCTTCAGTCAGGTCTCTCTGGATTGAGATATCGGTACCAGTTAGCTTTTTCGTTTGTTTAAGGACTGTAGTAACTGCATCAAAACATATAAGTTCCACTAGTACGCTCATTTTCGCTTTGGACCTTGAGATTATTTTAACATCCCTTATAGGTATATTCTCCTCTATTTGGAGCGTTTGCCTAAATAGTTGTAGTACTTCTAGAGAGGAATCTTTATTAAATGGTAGACCCCTGATTAATAAATTATATTTCTTGGATGCTGATTCCATTTGTTGAATACGCTTTCTATCTTCTAGTCTCTCCTTCTTCAGCTTTTCCACTTCAATTTTAAGTTCCGCATTTCCGCTTTTAATAAAATTACATCTTCTGTGGTACGTTTAATATCTTCTCTAATTTCGTTCATTGCATTTTTTATTAGTCCATCAAAAGCTTGTAGTAAAACGCCCATCGTATTGGTTGAAAATATAAATTAAACACAGTGCTAAAAGAGGAATTTACAGTGCTAGAATTTCACAATTGGGCTAGGTTTGGCATCGCTGACGTTGACCTAAAAGATCTATTGTGCTTAAAAATTGTCAGGTTTATGTTTAGGTTAGTAGCGCCTCTACTTTCCTAATGTACCTAGCTGATGATGCATTCAGCAGAGGATTTTCTTAATTCTTCGGTACTTATTAGGTCTATTCGCGTACTTTTCCGAGCATAGCACTAGAAATCTGTCAAATTCGAAAAATAGACCGAAATGTTCTCTGCCCCAGTTTTGGTGTAGAACTCTCTTCCTCTGCAACTCTAACTTCTGTGAAATGTTTCCGATTAATACGTTAAACATCATAATAATTTGAACGTAGGTACCTACCTGTATCTAGAGTGGTGGAATGGTTGTTTGTTGTTATGGAAAGGCCAGCTTTTTCCAACAGTTCTCTTCTGGAAATACTTTCACTTGACCCAAGAATTTCATCTGGAAAAACGCCTCTCAGCTCTCTATGCATATATGAAAGTGATATTTTAGGGTTATTTATAAATACTTTTTCAAACTCCAATCATACCTTTCATATACCTAATTACATATTGTGGTTTTTGTTTTGCTTGAGTTTCCGAACCAAACCACGATATTTCGTCTCTATTTGGTTTTTTTTTTTTTTTTAACTTCTGACTTGCCGGAGCATTAAGATGCACGTCGACCTTAAAGATCTATTGTGCTTGCCGTCAGATATTTGTTTAGGTTAGTAGCGCTTATACTTTCCTAATGTAGCTGATGATACATTCAGCAGAGGATTTCCTTAGTTCTTCGGTACTTATTATTTCCCTGAAGAAAGATTTCCTTCTTATACCGCAGAGGACCGGGCATTCACATATGATGTGTTCGGCTGTTTCGTCTTCTTCTGGACATAGTCTGCACTCCGGTGAGTCGACTAAATGCATATTATTTAGGTGATATCGCAGACCGTGGTGACCTGTTAGGTAGCCTTCTAAGTTTTTGATATCGTGCCTGCGAAAATTTAGTATCTTGTTGGCATCTGCTTTGAAGGGCTGAATAGCTCTTTTGGCCTGTCTTAGGCCTGGGATGTTCTCCCAGTATGAAATACATTTGTTTAGTTCCCAGCTTTTATAGCCAGATTTATGGCTGATTTGGGGACTGCACAGAAGGGTTCGGGTCCAATGAAAGGGGTTTCCGAACCTTTTCTGGCTAGTTCATCAGCCTTTTCGTTACCTTCAATCCCCTTATGTCCGGGGACCCAACATAATCTGGTCTTGTTCCTGGAACTAAGTGTTTGGAGGGAGTCAATAATGTGTGAGCTAAGGGCTTTTAAAGCTGCTTGACTATCCGTGAATATATGGATGTTGGCGCCTTTAATACCTGAATTGTATATAAGGTTTGCGCATTCTTTGATAGCATGGAGCTCTGCTTGAAATACACTGGGGCATTTTCCCATAGGTATTGAGATGTTTCGATTTGGTCCATGGATACCAGCTCCTACCCCTGAGTCCATTTTAGAACTATCCGTATACCACTTTAGGCCGTTTTGGCAGTTTGGTGGGTTATTACTAACCCATGCTTCTCTGGTTGTGATCTCCGTTGAGAATCTTTTGTTGAAGCATAGTTGGTTTGGTAAGCGGACTGTAACCGCACAGATCATGCCAAGTTCTGGAAGTTCGGTAAGTAGTTCAATTAGTTCATGGTGTTCGCTAATGTTTAACTCTTCCGCTTGTGTCAAACTTGCTGAGCTGCGAATTGCCACTTTTTTTTATATAGATATGGAGAGGCGTTAGTCCAATTAGGGCTTCTATAGCTGCAGTGGGATAGGTACGCATGGCTCCGGTAGTGCCCAGACAGGCAAGCCGTTGTACCTTATTTAATTTATTTATGGTTGTTTTTTGGGTGACTTTGTTCAACCATACTATTGAAGCGTATGTTATAATGGGCCTGACCATGATCGTGTAGATCCAGTGTGTGATCTTTGGAGAGATTCCCCAGGTTTTACCATACATGCTACGGCAGGCCCAGAAAGCTTTGGTAGCTTTTTGGATTTTACTGTTTATGTGGGAGTTCCAGCTTAGATTTTGTCGAGGATCACTCCAAGATATTTTACTTCGTTGGAGTACTCAATGTCTGTATCATTGATTGAAATTTGGTTTAGACTTAAATTTCTCCTTTTCGTAGAAGGGAGTGAATTTTATATCTTTCGCAACTAATAGAGCTGCCCTTGGTCTAAAATTTCCTCGGGCGAAGATAAGCTCTCTGGTTTTACTGTTTAAACCAAATATCATCTGTTGCCCATGACTCCTGGATTAAACCGAGAGCGATGTTCCCTTCGGCACATCTTTGGATATAGGTGTCCGAGGCACCTATAGCGCGGTGCAGGTTGGCCTGCAGCACGTTTAGTAGGGTGGTCATCGCTTCCTGCCCTGCTCAGGGTTTCGTACCGATAAGGCTTGTTATCGCCTCTTCTGTGTACGATGCCCTGTTGAGAGAGACCTTCGTGTCTATCTCTCGGACCATTGTTTCGCTGTCCGTGTTTCTGCCTTTCTCGCGCCCGTTCCGCAGCTAGCTTCGGTCTAAACCGTTGCTGGCTGATGGTTGCGTTGCTCGTACTAGGGGCGTTTGACGCTACGTTCGTCGGCAGTGTGTCGGTCTTCTTTTCATCGCTTCTGGCGGCAGTACTAATATTAGCCATTGGTTGCGACGTGCTAGCGCTTGTTATTTGTGACGACTTGCTCGTTGTAGCAGTGTCACTATTTGTTGGAGCCTGAATTGCAGACTTGTCGGATCCCTTGAGGATTATCTTGATTTGTCCAATTCGATAAGAGACCATCCCCCTGAGCTCCGCAAGCCTAAGCATCGTACTCTCCTGAATGTGGGCGACGGCTTTCTCGTCCGATCTTTGCAGAACTCTCCACGTTCTCGTATTCAGGTCTTTGTTCTGACCGTCTAGCATCGCCAGTATCCTCTCGTTTGCGACCCCGGTACTCAGCGGGAAGAAAGCTCTGACAACATGTGGCTTCGGAAAGTCTTCCTCCCCCGCAAGCATCACTTCCAACCCACATTTCTCTTTCAGTCTGAGGAAGTTGGTTTTCATCCACTCTGAAGTGGTGATGTCCACACATACTAACATGAGCCACCCGGCTTTGAAAGTTGTCCCGCGGAAAGCTGGCTTTGCATCCCCGTCGCGCAGTTCGATCGTGATGTCCATAATCCTCTCTTGTATCTGAACCATTTGTTCATCGGTGAGAGGATTACGATCGATATCGATCGATATCGACTGGTACGTCACCCAATCTGACATAGCTCGCTATATCTCTATAGGAAGCTTTGTCAGAGGTTGTTTTGCCAGTGCGAGCTCGTTTCGCTTCGGACTGAGGTGGTGTGTTGTCCTCGGATCTCATACGTTTTACTTCTGGACGTTTAGCATCATCTTTTGTTTTTGCAATGATGCGGGCTTGCTCTATACTACTATCCTGTTTCAGCGCTCTGTTGAAGCGGCGCTGTTCCGCTGGTGTGAATCGGATGCGCTTGGAGTCGGTCTGAGCCGATTTGCCAGAGGTCCCCGGCGCTTCTGTGTATTCCGGATGCAATTCATCCGAAAGTATACTGATGCTGTATACAGTACCTGATTCCGAGGCTGAGTCGCTTAGATGAGACGATTTCTCTTCTAGGCTCATCATCTCGAAATCGATGATTTGAGAACCTTCCCGATTGGCAGGTGTCATGTCGATATCGACAGGGTGTTCTAAAACATCCCTAGTTGATGATGCATTTGTAGAGGCATCATTCTCTATAGTTTTATTTTTTGGACTATCAATTGTTCCCACGAGTAGGCGGGATTCATTGGTCGCCCGTGGTCTACCCGTATAACCACAGGAAGGCTATCTTGAGACCAGAGGTCGCCCGGTATCTGAAATTCGCAAACTAGCGGCTTAAAACTCCCTTTTTAGCCATGCATCCGTCGGCGTTTGCTGTTCCACCTTAGATTTGGGTTTATGGTTTTCTCCCACCTCAAACTTATGGTTCCCGCTTATACATTGATCGTGCGTTGCAACGAGTTACAGCGCACGGTCAATATCTAAGTGAGACCCTTAGCTGACACTAAACAGGCAAGCTGATTAGTCATTTTCAGGTAGGCGCCCGCGAGAAAGACTGAAAGATGAGGATTTTGCCCTGTCCCTCTATTTGGGTTACAGAAAACTTGTAACCCTTATCCAAAAGTTCAGATTGTACGTGTTCATACATTTTGCGCTTTGTTTTGAACTTTACAGTCTGTCCAACTTTTGGCTCAAGCTCATTAACCAACGACAATAACAATTTTATTGGTGCATCCACCCACACCGTTTTTGATTCATCTACGTCTGTCAGTTCTGGATAGCATGGATCATCAATTGATTCAAGTGGATCATCTTCAATAGGCAGAAAGTCCTGCGGTGAAGGTGAATATATAACCTCCCGCGAAACATTGGACATATAAGGGGTATCGTGAATAAATTCCGATGGAAATATTTCCCTTGTCAGCAATGTAAAGCAAATTGCTGAATGGGAAAAAATTCCGGGGAAATATTATTCGCGATAGGGGTGATATTCAGGATCTGAAAAAAAAAAACAGAATTTGTAGCTGATTTGGGGATTGTACAGAAGGGTTCAGGTCCTATGAAAGGGGTTTCCGAGCCTTTTCTGGCTAGTTCATCAGCTTTTTCGTTTCCTTCAATCCCCTTATGGCCGGGGACCCACCATAAACTTTGTTCCTGGTACTAAGTGTTTGGAGGGAATTGAAGCAGTGTAGTACTGATTTGGAGTCAATAGTTGGTGAGCTAAGTGCTTTTATAGCTGATTGACAGTCCGTGAATATATGGATGTTTGCGCCTTTTATACCCGTCTTGTGTATGAGGTTTGCGCATTCTTTGATGGCATGGAGCTCTGCCTGAAATACACTGGGACTTTTTCCCATTGGTATTGAGACATTTCGATTTGGTCCATAAATACCAGCTCCTACCCCGGAGTCCATTTTGGAACCATCCGTATACCACTTTAGGCCGTTTTGGCAATTTGGTGGGTTATTGTTAACCCATGCTTCCCTATTTGTGATTTCTGTGGAGAAAAGTTTGTTGGAGCATAGTGTCTTAGGTAGGCGGTCTGTAACCGCACAGATCATGTCAAGTTCTGGAATTTCGGAAAGTAGTTCCATAAGTTCTAGATGTTCGTTAATATTTAACACTTTCGCTTGTATCAGACTTGTAGAGCTGCTTATTGCCACTTTTTTGATGTGAATGTGGAGGGGTGTTAGTCCTATTAAGGTTTCTATAGCCGCAGTGGATCAGGTACGCATGGCTCCGGAAGCGCCCAGACACGCGAGCTGTTGTACCTTATTAAGCTTCTTTATGGCTGTTTTTTGGGTGGCTTTGTTCCACCATACTATCGAGGCGTATGTTATAATGGGTCTAACTATGACTGTGTGGATCCAGTGTGTGATTTTTGGAGAGATCCCCCAGGTTCTACCATACATGCTACGGCAGTCCCAGAAAGCTTTTGTTGCTTTTTGGATTTTGTTGTTTATTTGATTTTTTTATTTGTAATTTGTAATGTGTGATTTCCAGCTTAGTCTTTTATCCAGGATCACTCCAGATATCTGACTTCGTTGGAATACTCAACGACAGTGTTATTGATCCAAATTTGGTTTAGATTTAAATTTCTTCTTTTCGTAAAAGGAACTATGACAGCCTTGCTGGGATTAATAGAAAGATTTTCTTTCCTACACCAGTCTAGAACTATCTTAAGGGCGTTTTGCATGCGCGTAGTAACGTCGTTTGGTTCCTTGCCCCAAATGATGATGACGATGTCATCGGCGTATCCAACTATGTTGAAGCCTGCGTTATTAAGGTCTTGAAGTAGGTTATCGATAACCAGGGACCATAGGAAGGGTGAGAGTACTCCTCCCTAAGGGCAGCCTTTTACGGCTGTTACTGATACTGAAATGAGTGCTGACGAGGCAGTTATTCTCCGACTTTCAAGCATCGCTTTGATCCATTTAAGAGTAGGGTGATCTATGTTTCTGTGTGTCAAAGCATTTGATATGAAATTATATGCATTATTGTCAAAAGCACCCTCTATGTCTTGGAAGGTGCATAGCGCGACTTCTTTGCTCTGATATGCGCGTTTTATTTGAGTTGTTATGTTCAAAAGAGCGCCTTCAGTGGATTTGCCTGTCTGGTAGGCATATTGACAGGGGTGTAGAGGTGTGCTCTCTTTCAAGCATTCTCTAATGTGAACGTCTATTATTCTTTCCATTGTTTTCAGGAAAAACGATGTCAAGCTTATTGGACGGTATGATTTAGGTTGTTCGCTTGGATTGCCTGGTTTGGGGATAAATACCACGTTTACCTCCCGCCAGGATTGTGGTGTATAGCTGATGAAATGATATCTGAAAAGAGAAGGTTAAACGAAGAGGAAGAAACGCACCGCTCAAAGTATACAAACGAAGTGATCTTTATTGGGTTCAAACAAGGTAGATCAATGTAACAAAATGAATACACATGAATATGCTTATATACTATATGAATGGAACATTGTAAATTAGAACATTATGAGATCTGTTCGATCAATAATTTATTTCAACACTTCCCCTGAATGACTTATTTACTAAATTTAATTCATATCTAACGTTATGTTCTTTAAAAACCAGTTGAATTTAGTATTATAATTATTCATTCAAAATGTAAATTCATATCTTATTATAGTGTTTATAACAAGTTGATTCGACAATTAAAATAATTCATTGAAAGTTGAAGTTAATATTTATTAGTATTGTATATCTAGTAATTTAATATAGACCAATTAATTTATTGTTTGATTCAAATTTTACCTTGACTAACCCCTTTGTTAAGATGTCAGCTAAATTTTCATTACTAGGTATATATTTCAATTTGATTGACCCATTTTGAATCTTTTCTCTTATAAATTTTGTTTTGATCTCGATGTGTTTTGTTCGAGGTGAATAAGAATTATTGGTTATTAGCTGTATAGCACTTTTGTTGTCGCAGTGCAAAACCATCTGATTCGGTAATTCTGGAAATATTTCTAGCTCCAAACACTTCAACCACATGGACTCTTGTATTGCGGTGACTATAGCAACAAATTCGGATTCAGTCGATGAAAGCGCAATTGTTGACTAACGTTTAGATGACCAGGATATCGGTGCGCCTTGCATCATGAATATATAACCGGATGTAGATTTCCTTTCGTCTTCGTCGCCCGCCCAATCGGCATCGCAAAAACCTTCAAAGTGACTAGCATCCTTCGAGTATACGAGTTTTTTGTTGTATTGTAAGTACCCTTTAAATGACGAAGCACTCGTTTAAGAGCAATCCAATGAGCTCTGCCAGGATTTGTCGAGTACCTGCTGAGTAGACACACTGCATAACTTATATCAGGCCTTGTAGTCTGCGCTGCAAAGAGCAAACTACCCACAGCTTCCATATACGGGACTTGCATCATACTTTCCTTTTCCTCGGGGGTTGATGGACACATTTTCGAAGAAATCTTCTGATTGCAATCAATTGGAGTACTGACGGGATTACAGTCACTCATGCCAAACTTGTGCAAAATGCTAAGAATATACTGCGATTGATCGATTGTTATTGTTCCTTCAGAACGGTTACGAGAAATTTGAATTCCAAGTATCGAAGAAGCCTCACCCAAGTCTTTCATCTCGAAGTTTCCGCAGAGCAACTCCTTCAACTTAATTTCGTCGCGTCTGTCTTTCGAAAAAATTAACACGTCGTCAACATACACGGCAACGAACATCAACTGGCTGGCATTTGCGGAATAATACACACACTGATCTGCGTTAGAGCGCTGCAAACCAAATCCAATCAACACTTTATTCAGCTTTTCGTTCCATACACGACTGGATTGTTTCAGGCCATACAAGGATTTTCGTAGTTTGCATACTCTATCAGTGCCATCGCTGAAATTTTCCGGCTGCGTCACGTATATTTCTTCTTCCAGCTCCCCATTCAGAAACGCTGTAACAGCATCCATCTGGCAGATGTTCAAATTATGCCTCACAGCTAGGGCAATAAGAGACCTTATAGACGTATACCGTGTTACTGGTGAGAATGTCTCATGATAGTCGACGCCCTTTTTTTTGCAAAAAACCTTTGCATACCAATCGTGCCTTGAATATTTTTACCTCTCCATTTTCTCTTTTTGTTTTAAAAACCCACTTTGATTTAATAGAACTCTTACCTTTGGGAAGATGAACGAGATCCCAAGTGTTATTTGCTTGCAACGATCTAAACTCAGTTTGCATTGCCTCTTTCCATTGATGTGATTCTTCGCTTGACATCGCCTCTGCTACTGTTTCAGGATCAACTTTCTCCATTTTTGCACTAAATCCTGCTTGGTTGAGTCTGCGACTAGCAATGCGTTCGAGGATCTACGTACCTCGTTCTCTGCCGCCACGTCTTCTCGCACCTCTTCGTTGACAAAAGGAGCAATATCCATTGTTGATGGGGAATCAGCATCGTTGACATAAGTACTGCTTGCTGGTACATTAACTTCGGTTGCATCTCCAGTATCGTTGGTAGCCAATTCATCGCGGATGACTGGGATATTAACCTCGGTTGATTCTTCGGTTGCGTCAAAAACAGGTGTAACATTGTCCACAGTTAGATCTTCAGTTTCGTTGATAGCCAATTCGTCGCATAAAGTTGTATCTAAGGAATTTGGAAACTTTTCAGATTCAAAGAAAATTACATTTCTACTCACAACGATGTTTCTGTTTCTGTCGCACAAACGATAGGCCTTTGATTCACTTGAATATCCAAGAAACATGTGCTCCTTTGATTTGGCATCAAGCTTCCGTCGTTTTTCATGTGGAACATGCACCATTGCTTTGCAGCCAAAAACTAGTAACATGGATAAATCCGGTTTACTACCAGTCCACAACTCCTCAGGTGTTGTTGATTTTTCCCTTCTACAAGGAATTCTATTCATCAGGAACGCTGCGGTATTTGCTGCTTCCGCCCAAAAACGCTGTGAAATATTCGCGTCGAATATCATACAACGGATTTTCTCTATTAAACTTCTGTTCATCCGTTCGGCTACGCCGTTTTGTTCGGGGGTATACGGTGCAGTTCTTTGGTGAATAATACCGCATTGTGACATGTACATGTTAAACCGTTTGTTGCAGTATTCTGCGCCGTTGTAAAATTTTTATTTTTCTCGAACACTGATTCTCATAATGCGTTTTAAATTTTACAAATTCTTCGAAGACTTCTGATTTCTGTTTTAACGGGAAAACAAATACTTTACGGCTGTAATCGTCAACAAAAGTAAGAATATATTTGTACCCATTCCATGAGTTCACAGGCAGCGGACCACACACATCAGAGTGTATCAAGTCCATAATATTGTTTGCACGATTTCCAACACATTTAAATGATTCACGAGTGTGTTTTCCTTTTATACACACTACACACTTTGATGGTAAAGGTTTGGAAAACTGTACACCTATTACTGCGGATCTTACTTTCAACAAATTATCATCTCATATGTGACCCATACGTCTATGCCACAACTCTGTATCCACCACCACTTGCATAGCCATTTCACTGTCACCTTTTGTTGAATATTTTACAACTGTCTTTTTCGAAGCGCACTTTGTTTCCATTTTTTACTAACTGGCTCACTGACAGCAAATTCGCGCACAGATTTGGAACATATTGCACATTGTTGATATTCGCACTTATTTTATTTTTGCCATTGAGGAGGGAAACCTTTACGTCACCGATATGATCGATCGTCATCTTTGAGTTATTTGCAACGATGATTTCCTTATGTGATGACTTCTTTTGGTTTTGTAGAATGGAGTTATTCATCGTCATATGAGCCGAAGCTCCGGAATCGACATACCAAGTATTTAGCGAATTTGTCCCATCGGCCATAAACGTTGTGTACAGACATTCTGTTTTCTTCTCTTTTTGCGGTTTCTTCTTCGCACAGTTTCTTGCAAAATGCCCTACTTCCCCACAGCTGTGACAACGAAATCTGGGCTTTGTGTGTGTGTACTTCGGTTTATTTGATTTACTGATCATTGCCTTAGATATTCCGCCGCTCTCGTTATACTGGACTTGTTGCAATAATAAAGTTTTAACTGCGTCTGATGTAAGCTTCGCTGAGGAATTTTCCACTGCCATTACAAGAGGTTTGTACTCCTCTGGCAGTCCAGCCAGCATCAAGGAGGCAACGATTTCATCGTCAATTTTCAGACCAGCCTTTTTCACCTTGATGGATATCATGACCATTTTATTAACATATTCCTCCATGCCATCACATTCAGAAAGTTTCAATTGTACCAGTTGCTTTAGTAACTACTTTACGGCACAATCCTGTGTCTTCGAAGGCATTCGTGAGACTATCCCAAGCACTTTTCGCTGTTGTCGCATCAGCAATATATGAGTAATTTTGTGTCTCCAGCAACAAAATAAGCTCGGACTTTGCCTTAAGATCCTTAGCGAGGTCTTCCGCCCTAGCGTCAGCAGCAGGCTCAGCTTCCATGCAGCCCCACATTCCTTTGATGACCAGATATGACTTTGCAGCAATTTTCCACACATCATAGTTCTCTCTTCCTTTTAACTTCTCTACAAGAATATTTGTCGCCATTATTATATATCGATTAGGGTGCCTGGGCCCATAACCTGATGAAATGATATCTGAAAAGAGAAGGTTAAACGCACCTCAAACGCACCGCTCAAAGTATACAAACGAAGTGATCTTTATTGAGTTCAAACAAGGTAGATCAATGTAACAAAATGAATACACAAATGAATATGCTTATATACTATATGAATGGAACATTGTAAATTAGAACATTATGAGATCTGTTCGATCAATAATTTATTTCAACAATAGCCCCAGTTGAAACTGAACCTAAATAAGGCAATCATGGTCGGTAAAAAGAAGTCCATACCTTTTTGAATAAGGGCTGGGAGGATACCGTCTGTACCTGGTGCCTTGATTGGTTTGAATGAGTTTATGGCCCATTTAACCTTATTCGGGGTGAAAAGTCTGCCGGATAAACTGTTAATTCTGTTAATATTTCTGAGGGGTGAGTCCTCATAATTTTGTTCATGAGGCCCACTCGTGATAATGGAACTGGGGAAGTGGACTTGAAGAAGTGTGATCAGCGTATCTTCCCGGTCGCGTGTGATTGTGCTGTCCGATTTGACTAACAATCCCATGCCGTTAGTTTGATCTTTTGACACTGCCTTCTGAAGACGCGCCACTGCTGGAAGCTCTTCGAGTTTTTCACAGTATTTGAGAGGCTCTTTTAGATCTACGAAACTCTAAGTCGTATTGGGTGAGAAGGGATCGGTATTGGTCCCACTCTCCGGTGCGTTTTGCTTTATTAAAAAGTTTCCGCACTATTTTACGAAGAATTTCAAGGCTTTCGTTCCAATATGGAGCACACCTTTTTACTACAGTACGTTTCACCTTGCAGCTATTTGTGAAGGATGAGATAATATTGTCGTTTAGTTGACATTGTGCATCTTCCGCGTCGCTTATGCGTACTGGTTTTTCATGGACAGGACACCCTCACAGATTTATTTTGTTGTCAATGCATATATAGGAGAGCCATGCATAGCTTCCCCAACCCAACCAACCGTAACAAAATTGGCTGGTGTCATGTGTGTTGATTGCTTACACATACACGCACCTACCAGTGCGCTTGCCATTGAAACTTATTTTACTATGATCATCCCAAATTCCCTACTATAGTTCCCTATAAGTTTCTGTGGGCCTGGTAATATGGACTTTGCTTGCCTAATAAACGCGTTATTTGCCATGGCGGCGCCATTGTGACACTTGCTGGATGATGGAAAGGAAACTTTCTTCAAGCTGATATATGATATTTTTAGCAGAGCTGTAAAAGATATTTTACTTGTGTTTCGTTTATTTTCTATACCATTTGCTTTGCATGCATTAAACATTTCTGTGGAAATCTGGTTCTGTATGAAAACCGCGGTTGTTTTTTATGTGAGGCATATCGATCCTCATTTCATTATTATCAGGCAGACATAATTTTCGCAGGCTAAACTAAACTGATTTTCAATGAAGTTCAGATAGGTACACATATACATACACATTTACACGATTTATTTTTATCGCTGCATGACTACCCACCTTGCGAACCATAACAATATTGGACTGGGTTCATATGTATTGTGTCACATATACATCCTGCCTACCTATTGGAATTTATTTTGCAATGCTTATTCTACCCATCCCTACTAAAATTCCCTATAAGCTTCTTAGGGCCTGGTATAATAGATTTTGCTTGCCGTATGCGTTTGTATCCCTGCTACATATATATATTAATCTGTGAACGTTATTTTATCATGGCGCCATAATGCCGACGACGTGTATTGCTGTTTGCGTTCTTTGCAACTGGCGTTTTTAGCAGAATTTTAAAAGAATTTTACCTACAGAGCCAAACTTAAAAGTTGCATTAGAGGCTAAATCAGGCCAGCACAAAAATTAACGACTAATCAAATCAAAAGCACATAAATAGGACATGCATATGCGCTTTTTAGTTTTTTGATTTCCATTCGTTTATAGGATTTGAACTAGCAGATTTCTGTTAACTGCACAGAATGGAAGCTTTAAATGCGATTTCTAGCTAAACGGCTTGAGCTATGAAGTTATGAATTTAGCACAAAAAAAGCACATAAATCAGGCTTCAATATGGCATATTAATTTTTTCAATTTTCGACCGATTTAAAGATGTGCTCTGCCAGCTTGACGTCAACTTGGCAGAGCACTTTTCAAGGCCGATTTTCTCCGAAACTGTTGGAGCACAACTTAGCACAAAATTAGCACATAATTCAGGGCTATTCAAAATTTAATTTTGACATATGTATGTGCTCTGCCAAGTTGACGGAGGTAGAGCTGCCCTTGGTTTAAAATTTTAAACCAAATATCTTACCCTCTGTTGCCCATGGCTCCTGGATTAGTCCGAGAGCGATGTTCCCTTCGGCACATCGTTGGCTATAGGCGTCTGAGGCACCCATAGCGCAGTGCAGGTTGGCCTGCAGCAGGTTTAAAAGAGATGTCATCGTCTTCTTGAGTATTCAGGGTTTCGTACTCTCTTTGGCTTGTTATCGCCTCTGCGTCGTACAATCCCCTGCTGAGAGTGGCCGTCTTGCCTACTTCTCGAATTTTTGCCCGGCATCTTTCGCTTGTTGCCTCTCCTGTCCTCATGGGACAGTTTTGGTCTGAACCTAGTTTTGCTAGTGTTTATTCTGTCTTTTTCAGCCTCAGCTGATGTACCTGGATTTGGTACGGCTGTCTTAACATTTGTGGTGGCGGCGCTAGTGCTGGGCATTGGTGTTTCACTTTCACGCTCCCTCGGCCTTGTGGCTGACGGTTCTTCTTCAGGGTGAACGTCTTTCTTTCCCTGTGTTACTTTGTCAGCGCTCTTCAGGATTAGTTTGATCTGCCCGAATCGGTAGGAGACCATTCCCTTGAGCTCGGCAAGCTGCTTCATGGTGCTTTCATTTATGGCAAAGACCAGGTGTGCGGTGTCACGTTCTTCTGATCTTTGCAGGACCCTCCATGTTCTGGTGTTGAGTCCTTTGTTTTTCTTTTCGTTAGCTACTCCGGTACTCTGTGGAAAGAAACCCTGTAGGAACCGACATTTTTTTATTTATATCTCAGTTTGAGAAACTGAGTGTAGACTTAGCAAAGGTCAATGAATTTATCCAGGTTGAAAACCCATCAAGAATTGTGTGACTTGAGAATATAAGAGAGAGAGACTTCGACAACGATCGCTGCTCAGAGTTTGCATGTAGTAGGCCGGTGTAGGTATAGACATAGGCTTGGTACATAGAGCTCGGAAGATGTCAAGCGATTTTACTGACTATATGTGAGTGCTTAAGGGGATACATACACATCCGTTGTCGTTTTCTAACAAAAGAAAAACGGATCGATCGGGCGACGATACCGCAAACGAGCTTCACCTCAGTGGTATATAAGCCTAGTCACGCTTTCGGCGCGAGAGTTCTTTTTCACTTTGGTCAGTTTTGCGAAAGTCCTGCCGGAAGACAGTGCTGCGGTCGGTTGGGTTATACGTTCCGCGGAAGTATGAATTTTACGCGAGCAAGTTGCTTATTAAACGCATAAATTAAAGCGTATAAATCGAAAAAAAAATCTAAGTGCGATAATCAAACAGTCGAATCGGAATAAACTGAGTAAATTATTAATTTTCGCAAGACAATAAAACATTTAACCACGTGGAATAGTCAATGTGCCCAGTGGAACTTTTATCTATACCTGAACAGTTGTCAAGTATCGTCGAAGGTCATATTAAGAGTGAGTGATCCTTGAATCCCTTCACCAGTTCGCGCATAAGTGCAGACCCCGCTAAAATTCAGCAAGTGACCCCATACCGACCGGCAAAATTAATAAAAAGCACGACCAATACCGCAGCTTCAGTGACGGCAAAGCAGCTCGAGAACTAATATATCCGTGCAACCCGCACACCCCGCCTAATATCGTTCGTCAGATCCGCCACTTCGCTCCCTACCCGTATACTCGTTTCGTCACATCGCAATCGCTATTTCCAACACGGCACACACGTGAAAGCGCGTGCAAGATAACCGTGACGTCATCAGCGGTCCCATCATCGTCCACCGTCGTCAAAGAAACTCACCCTAAGCTTACCCGTCGGCGACGTCTTCATTTGTCGGCATAGGCATAAAGCTCGACAGAAAAAAAAAATGTTGTCATACGTCACAAGTGAGAACCAGGCCATTACCCCCTCGCCTCTTCAAACACAGTCCCATGAATCCAGCATCATCATCAGCGCAACCTCTTTCCTACACCTCTAATAATCGCAGCTTAGAGATCAATCATATGTGTGTGTATATAGGAGAGTCAAATTCTAGGGATTTTTATTTGTAAAGTTCGCTCCATGTGTACGTAAATTTGTTTTCTTCCGGACAGCGTTTCAAGAAAAAAAAAAAAGGAGAGTGTAACATAATTGGCCTCCACTTCAATTTCACCACGGGCTGGAAATGATATGCATACCATCCCCCTCACCCCTGAGAACTCATCGCGTCGTTATCATTGGTAAGTGATCATGTTGCATTCTATTGTTTACGTATACATATTGATTTGAGTGAACTAAGAGCTTTTGGTTTTGGTTTGTCCGTAACGGATGACAATAGGTTTTTTTTTATTTTTATTTTTTTGTTAATGATCTGTGCCCATAAGGCTATCGATTAATGAGATACATATGATTTGAATTTGCGATTATCTAAACGTCACACTAGCGACAAAAAGTTTTCGGCCACAGAGAAGAATACCGTGAAACAATATTAATTTAATTAATTAGTGGCAATTTTTTTTTTTAATTACTTGAAGTGTCTAATCTATGGTTTACATTTTGTTGACCTTTGCTAATTCTAAATGAAATTTCGATTTTACGTTGTCTAAATGCAAAGCTTAAAGGATTTCATCAATTGTATTAAAGGTTTTGTTGCTAATTAAGAGTGAAGTTGGAAACTGATAGAGGAGTTTAGATATAGATTTAATTTTAAGTATACCTATTAGTATTTTGAATTTTTAATAAATGTGTTATATTCCCAATAGGGATTTGTGGAAATTGTTAGTATTTTTGAATGAGAGGTGAATACCGTTTTGGGAAGTCGTTTCTTTAGGATCATGGGATCCTGGTGATTTTAATTTCTAGGTGGATGTGATCGATCGTTGAAGCAGAAAGAAGGGTGGCAGAGATGAGAGCATAGTCTCATTGTCAAGTCGTGTTAGGGGCTATCATTAATATATAGAGTGGCGTGATAGCCATGGAAACACTACCAGACTGGTGTCGTTGTAGTGTAGGGGTGGGCACACTCAAGGGGAGCAGAATACCATCGTAAGCTCTCCCCCCTTTTCGGACCGTAGCATGGCAAAACTGAAGACAAGTTCGGGCTCCTCTCTTAACATTTCTTTAGTAAACAACACCTAATCTACAGACATGAAATACGTAACACAGTCCGACGTCACATCAGCAAGACCCCCCCCCCTCGACGAGCTGAGACTTGGCGGATGCTAGCATGTCTGACGCTGTTGTGGCTTGGACGCCCTTCAGGTTCAGCTGCCTGGACTGACTCAAGGAGTCCTGTGGCCTTGGGTCATAAAGGTAGCCTTTGGATCTGAAGGTATCGAAAGGGAGATATCGTTCATATCTACTACTTTCATGCTACTCCTTTATTGGGAGTTCAACCGTGCTCAAATCGATCCCCTGGAGATAGGTTCATTACAGGTGGCGCCCAACGTGGGGCCCGAATTGTCTTAGTTTGATTTGTGATTTTTATCATCTTTAAACATTTTTCTGGTGTAAATTTATTTGTCTACTTTCTAGTTTTCGAGACTTTTGTCTGCGGAATGTGCACATAGTTCGGCCAGTAGATTCGTTTTGAAGATCTAATTCTGTTGCGTATCTATAGTGTGTCATCGAGCAGTCATGAATTCGTGTAGATACGTGGATTGGGAAGCTGGTTCGTCATCCGATAGTACGGCTTATTTCTTACGTTCTACGAACGTTGTGATTGTTTCAGCGGAACAATTTACGACCTTGAAGTGTTATTGTCATGTATTTTATTTATTTATTTATTTGTTGTCACCAAAGAACAAAATCTTTCATAGACATAAGGTCATAACATTACAAAATTTTAAATAGGACAAATAGGAAATTACAAAGTAAACGTAGAGCAAACAAATTATGACTGAACATTATCAAGTAATTTTCTTTTTAAGGAGGAAATCGACAAGTTAAAATCTATTAAACTGAAATTAGCATTATACGATATCATTAAGCCGTTAATTGAGGAAGAGCGACCGTAGTTTGTACGAGAGTGGTTTACTCTAAAAAATCTAGTGCATCGCAGGTTGAAAGATGGAACATTTATGTTGAGAAGGCTTAGAACGTCTATTGAGTCAATCTCACCTATTAGGGTCCTATGAACAAACACAACTCTAGCCACAGTTCTCCTAACTTCTAGTGACTCTAAGCTTATCAATTTTAACCTAGATATATAAGGGGGTAAGTTGCTTAAGTCAAGCCACGGAAGTCCTCTAAGAGCAAATCTTAGAAATCGTTTTTGAATTGATTCAATTCTATTTATATGAATTCTATAGTACGGATACCAAACTATAGAGGCGTATTCTAACACAGATCTAACAAAAGCTACATACAAAGTTTTAATAGCATAGACGTTTGAAAACTCACAAGCATAGCGCCTTAACATTCCCCATGTTCTATTTGCCTTGTTTGTGATAGACTCCACATGGTAATTAAACGTTAGCTTAGTGTCTAAAAGCACACCCAAATCTTTAATTACTGAAACACGGGGGATGACTACACCGTCAAAAGAATACGTATACATGACAGGTGATTTACAGCGGGAAAATGTTATGACTGAACATTTAGAAACATTTAAAGAGAGGTAGTTTTTAGAACACCACAGATAAAATTGTTGAAGATATGAATTTAAAACATGAAAAGAATTGTAATTATTTCCCGGAAAATAAATCTTAAAATCATCCGCAAACATTAACAAAGAGCATTGAGGTAAAAATTTGACAATATCATTTACAAACAGAATAAAAAGTAAAGGTCCAATATGACTTCCTTGCGGAACACCAGAGGTTACCGATATATTTTTCGAAATATTATTACGAAACTTTACATTTTGAAATCTACCAATAAGGAAGGAAGAAAGCCATTTTAAAAAGAAAATAGGAAATCCCAATTTTGTGAGTTTATATAATAGAATTTTATGGTCAACTCGATCAAAAGCTTTGCTGAAATCCGTGTAGACCGCATCAACCTGGTTACCTTTACTGATTTCAGAGATTACAAAGTTCGTAAACAACAAAAGATTGGTTACGGTAGACCTCTTTTTTACAAAGCCATGCTGATTACTGCAAATGTGGGCATTACAGTAGAAATTTAATCTTTCCGTAACAAGGGAATCAAGCAATTTTGGAAGAGAAGATTGCTTACATATACCTCTATAGTTTTCAATTTTATTTCTCCTACCAGACTTAAAAATCGGAACTATAAAATAAGTTTTCCAAACAGATGGAAATGTGCTAGTTTTTAAGGATAAATTAAAGATGTGGCATATGATTTTATGTAAAGGAAACGCACAGTTTCTAAGCAAAACAGAAGGAAGACCATCAGGACCAGGACTAAGGCTGACCTCCGAAGCTGCTAAATTCTTCAAAACCTCATTTTCAGAGAATTCCATATTATTGAAAAGAGGATTGGGAGAATCTTCAATATAATCGAAAAATTTCTTATCAATCATCGATTCATCTTTCGAATATACTGATTGAAAAAAGTCAGCAAAATTATTGCAGATAATATCGGGAGAATCCGCGATATGTCCATTAAAAGAGAGTGAGGCTGGAAAACCATCACTTTTGTTTTTAGAATTAATAAATTTCCAAAATTTATCCGGCCTCGAAACAAGATTATTCTGTATTTCATTTAAATACACAAGGTATGCTTGATAGAGAGATGTTTTTAACTCAGACTTCAGCCTTCTGAACAAAAAGTAGTCCTCATCCGCCAAACTGCAACGCCATTTCCTATAAGCTCGGTTTTTTTGCGTTTTTAGGTTACGCGTAATTTCGTTGTCCCAAGGACAAGACTCAACCTTATTTTTAACGCGAACTACAGGAACATATTTAAAAATAAAATAATTAATAACCTCATAGAATTTAGTGCAAATGTCATTAATTTCTAATGAAAGATGAGGGCTCCAGTCATAATTTGTAAGCTCTTCACATATATCGCTATAATTAGCTTTTGAGAAATCAAATCTGAAGGATTCAAAAATAAATGTTTCATTAAAATTGAAATTGAAAAAAAGGTTTAAAGAAGGGTGATAAGAGTCTTCCGGGACGAGAGGAGTGAGACTCCTCAATAAAAGAGTTTCGTCGCTGTTATTCGTAAAGATGAGGTCCAAAGTACGATCCTTAATATTTTTAACATGATTCACCTGGAGTAGACCAAGTGAGTGGAGCGTATCAACAATCAAAGCACCGATTGCAGATAGGGAGATGCCAGGACTGAGATATGTGCAATCAGAGTCCCCCGATACCCAGTGTATATTTGGTTGATTAAAATCACCAAAAATGTAAATTAAATCCGAGGCAGTTAGAAGGCTCACAATGAAGCGAATAGCATCTATGTATCTCGATACAACATCTATTCGGGAACAAGGTGGGATGTAGATACAAACGATGTATAATTTAGCGGTAGATGTTAGATCAAAATGGCTGCAGCATATTTCAATGTCTTTATAGCTACTTAGGTCCACTTCTAACGCTTTAAAATCTTTTCGAATGGCTATAAGTGCGCCACCAAGACGCTTGTAAACGCTATTTTCTATTGATCGATCACATCGATTAACATCAAAGTAGGAGGGGAAAATGACAGAATCGCTGAAGTTATCATCTAAACCAGTCTCCGTAAGTACAATTATGTCATATGAACAGCTGTAAACACTTATCAGGAATTTCGTGCACTTTGTCCGTAGCCCTCTTACGTTCTGGTAGAAGAGGGCAAATTCCTTAAGTTTTTTGAAGAAGACGTTTTAGCATTATTCTTATTATTCTTGCTAGTAAACTCCTTGACCAGTATGTCCCTTGGCCAAAAGCTCGGATTTAAGAGAATTTTGCCAGTAGCTGATGGAGCAAGTAATTTAAAAGACGCAGAAATACGACCAGGTATATTATCTGCTGTTAGGCTTAAACATCTAATGCTTTTAGTATCAATATCCTTTTTAGCTATGTAATTAATAATAGCCGAAGGTTTAGTGCCGTACTCCAAGCGAGACAAAAACACTGCAAACGGGGGTGGTACAGTTCTCAAATCACAATTGGATGAGGGAGTATTGTTATCGTTTATAGTATTGATAATCTCAGGAGTGAAATTTTCAATATCAGCAGACGGGCTTAATCCTATATTGGTAGCAGCAGGTGAAATTCCTGAACATGAAGGCATTTGAGAGTCTACAGAGGTAATGCCAATTACAGCAGGAACTATATCCGCCGAGTATGAATTAGAACGTAGTACTCTCTTTTGTTGTGGAAGTTGAAGATTATTTAGTTGTTTTTGCTGTTTGGGTTTAGATTGTTGCTGTTTTTGTTGTTATTTATGCAAGTTGAAATTTGTCGATTGCGGTTGTTTCTGTTGTTGTTCAGTATGCGTCAAATCGATTGGTTGAGGTTCTTGATGTATATTATCTTGTTCTAATTGTTTCTGTTGTTGTGGTGCAATTTGTTGTTTTTCAAGTAGTTGTTGTTGGATCAGTTGAAGCTGTAGTTGCGATTCTTTTAATTCATTCTGCAGTGTCAATATAAGCTGTTGATGTTCGCTGATAGGTTGTTGTTGTTGTTGCAGCAGACCGCCAGCGTTATTAAAACTCTTCAGCATTTCTTCATTATTTGAGGGATCAAAAACAAGCACCTCATTAATTTCGGTGAACATCTTTAATAAATTGTTGAACATTTTTTGCAACTTTATAATCTTCCAGTGCAAGATTTCAGTCGATATACTGCGATGTTTATCACAATAATAGCAGAGGCCAGGAGTTGAGACTATTTTATCTATGTCTTTCCCTTTAATATTGATGCATTTAGCATGCACACTATCAAAGCATATTGCACAAGAAAGTTTAACATCATTTGATGGATTTTTACATATGAAGCAATCGTCAGAATTACTCATATTTGTATTCCAACAACAAATAATTTCCCAAGTGAGTAAACGTGGTTGTAGTATCTGATGGAGATGGTTTCAGTACTGGATACTCGATGGTTGTAACATGCAATGAGTTAGAAAAAAAAAACCCAAAACAAATTTAATTGAGTAGAATCACTTTGCTATAGCGGCAGAACATGCACTAAAAGTTGTACTCACACGTAAAAGAGAGCGAGATCACCAACGTTTGTATGAGATGTTGGTCTGCACTTCTTGGGAATTAGCCGCACTCAACGATTAGGTCGTATAGATGAATAGTTGAAAAAGTAAGAAATAGAGAACACAATATAATTGTATAGACTCAATTGCTTCCAGTAGGCAGAACACACACTAAAATGAACTCACCGGGGAGAATGAGTCAAAATCTGATTTAACGGCCAATGTAAGGTGAAACAAACATATACGGCAAGTTAAAGCGGGTTATAGAGAACCACTCAAATAGTTCTTCTGATTGGATTTCAGAAACTTTTTTTTAAATTAAATTTATCAATTAAAGGTAAAACTACAACTCGCGAAAATGAAACGATGAAGGTAGAAATACTAGAGCTGTCGAACACTTCACAAGTTGAATTTTTTAGGCACAGATGATTATTATTAAATTAAATAACACAAGGAGCAAAGCTAAAACGCAGGCAATCTATAAGATAAGAGTTGCCAAAAAGTATTGGGTGCATTATCCGGTATTTGGTTACAACAATCTCCGATTACGTCTGTTGTGATGAACCATTACTGCATTAACATTTCGTTAAACTTATTTCATCTACGTAGAAAGGACTATGATATTCGAGTACGCAACAGGCGCATGCCCTGGAGTTGCGTTTCCATAAACCACAGCCTCAGCTAATTGCATCGTCTAATGTATGCTCGAAGTTTGACACCTTAGTTGAATCTAGGAATTTGATTTACAATAATTAAAGGTACGAAAAGTTTTTCTTTGCTTCGCAACACGTCATCCCTAAAGTTCTTAGAAAGAGAGATCACATCCAGCGAATGGTATATGATTCATCTACTTGATTTTTTTAGATATTTTGTTTTGAAATATTTTCAGACTTGGAATATTCGATTTCATTTAGTTTTGTATATGGTATAGAGTCAGGCACGTAGCCAGGGAGGGGGGGGGGGCTTGAGGGGCTGAAGCCCCCCCCCCCCCCGAAACGCTAAGCAAAACATTAAAAACTAAAACTTTCTAATATAAATTCAAATCTTCCGCAACCATTCAAATTCAAATATAACTTTAAAAAATGCCATTAGAAAACAGGCACCAGAGAGCCGAAAAACTCGACTTCTAAGCCTTTGTGAAACGCAAGATTCATTGAAAGGTACGACAGTATTATTTCCTTTGTAGAGCTCTTCAAATGCATCTCAATAAGTCTTGAAGAAATAACCAGCAGAACGTGGACGATGTCTTCGAAAGCATCAACACTTTTGGCAACGATCCAAAAAAGTGATTTCCTAGTAAGCCTCATTGTATGCGAAAAACTATTCAATTTAACGCTACCCTTATCAGTTTTCCTACAGACCAAATCCTTAGACTTCATTTCTGCAATCGACCGCACAAAAGAAGTTCTGAATTCTCTTAAGAACATCAGAGACAATGCCGAAGATTTTTTCAGAGAGGCTTTTCAATCCGAATCCCAAATTGCCGAGGACTTATTTGAAGTTGAATTAAGAGCCCTAGAACTTCATTGAAACAAACAACGCGTTCCAATCCAGAAACCTCTTCTACTGAAGCCTATTTTATATTTTATAGTGTCTATACTGATTCCTTGCATAGGAAACATCGTTAAAACAAAATCTACAGATTCATGGTCAACGAAGACGTTCTACCATCATGTCATGTCAAAAAAAAAATCAAGACGTCTTCTGTTTTGAAAAAAATAATTTTAGTATGTTCGTTTAGGTACATACGATTTAAAAAGTAATAAGAATCAATGAATTGGAATATACAGGGTATCCCAGTTAAGCAGTATAATCCTTTAAGGGAAGATTCCTGGGGCCAGATCGCGTAAAATAAAAACGCGACAATAGACAGAGACTGCTAGTATGGAAACGACGTCGTTCGATCGTTTTCATTTTACGTGATCTGGGCCCTGAAGTTCCGCCGAACAAAAAATTGTATGGCAGGGGGAGTCTATTTTCACTATATTTCCCGTTTTATTTTTTTTATGGAATTTTTATCCTTGAGAATTTTTCTAAAAATTATGCTAAGCAACTTGAATTTGTAGTAAAAGCCGTTTTTTTGTCAGACAAAAATGGTCAAAAAGAGACCCGATATTTCTCTAAAATCAACTTTTTCTTTCACAGCACCCCAGAAGAAAAAATCCATGGGTGTTAGGTAAGGAGATCTGGGTGGCCAAGGATTGGGCGAAATCGACCAGTTCACCGTTCATTAAAAGTGACGCTGCTACTGTCACAAGGTGCTCCATCTTGTTGAACGAACATCGCTCTTCTCTGAAAAAGAAGAACATCTTCAAAGAGCTTCGTCAATCGTTCTCTAGAAATTCAAGAGAATTAACTGTTTGTGGAAGAATGTGTGGGCTACTATAGTGTTTTCAAACATTTACGCTGAACCTCTTTTGAAATAAGCACACATTTTGAAGAAGTTGTTCAAAATAATTAAATTCTTATCTTTGAAAGGAGGTTGTGTGTATTAAATGGGGATTGGGGTTTGACCAATGGTGCAAATTGTGGAGATTTGTAAATTTGTGACTTTGTTTGTGAATAGAGCTTCGTCAGTCCACAGAATGTTCTTGAGGATGTGTCCGTACCGGTGCTAAATGGGAAGGGTGTAACCTATTACTCTGGAGAGTTCTGGGAAGTTCCAATTGCACAGCTTGTCCTCGGACCTGACTAAAGGATTAACTTCCGCAGCATGCAAAATCCCACCCCCAATTTCTACCGCCGCTGCGTCTGAACGTCGTTTTTTTTATTTCGAGGAGCTTACCCGGTATCAACAAGGCGCTGATACGCATCAGTACCCGGCTACATGGTGTACTACGATTTGGGTATCTTGCCAACAAAGCGTTTCCATGGCAGAACCCGTTTACAAACACTATGTCCGCGTAATCACGTTTTTCAACTTATCAATGTTAAGCTTTTTTTTAATATTCTACAATTAACTGTTAACCGCTCATAATTACGTTAGTTTATTATTCTGACTTAATTTTGTTTGACCTTTTTTTTGACAAAAAAACGGCTTTTACAACAACTTCTGTTGATCGTACGTAAAAAAGTTGCTTAACATAATTTTTAAAAAATTTCTCAAGGATAAAAATTTCATAAAAAATAATAAAAATTTATTAAGTAAACATTTTGAGAAAAAAGCATTTTAAGTAAAAAAATGTAACAAAAAATTTTCAAAATGTTGAGTTTAAGGAGCCATAAATCTTTTGCAGCTGCACATATGTACCTTATGACTTGTATGCGCTTCTGAATTGTCTTTTCAAAATGCACAAAACAATTTTTGGATCTCTAATAGTTTAGAAGTTATAGCGTTTTAAGTGGTAACACCTACAAATTAGAGGTCACATGCTTTGAAGGGCATAACGGGAAATATGGTGAAAATAGACCCCCCCTTGGCATACAATTTTTTGTTCTACGGAACTTCACGAATCTTCCCTTAAAGAATTATTCTGCTTAACTGGGGCACCCTGTATATAGTTTTTTTGTTTAAAGAATTCCTCGTAAGATTTGGAAGCAAGCCCCCCCCCGAAACAAAATCCTGGCTACGGCCCTGTATAGAGTTTACATAAATCCAAATATTTAGATTCTTTTCTTATTAGGTTTATAGATACTTAAGTTAACTTTCATGAAGTTAGTGAATTCAAGGAACCAAGATATTGATTTTTTTTCGGGTTTAGTAAGCAGTTTTAGTCTAGCGTTTGTTAATCAAACAATTTTGAAATTTTGATAAGAGATTATTTGCATTGAATTTAAAATTTTACATTTTTCCCGAATTGAAATTATTTTTGCCCCTGCACATTTTAACTCGCATTTCGGAGTTTCACCTTAATTAATCTTTCAAACCTTAAAAAAAAAAAAAAAAAAAAAACAATGTCCCAACGACCAAAAAAATCTAGACAGCCGAAGGGTCTTTTCAGCGCAAGCCAGCGAAAATATCTACTGCGTAGTCTGGGAAACGCCTCACTTTTTGGAGATAGTTCCAATCTTACCATGCCAGATCTTCCGATTGGTAACCAGGATCAAGGCCAGGCATCTGGCGGTGAAAACCTGGCTAACAATTCTCAAATAGCAAATACTTCTAATTGTCCGCCGATTGAGCCCCAAACGGCGAATCGACTCACGGCTGGAGAGTCAAGTGAGGAAGAACGGCTTACGGACTATATCCGAGATGTCGTCACAGCAACAGTAGGCCTGAATAGAGCCGAAGATTTTCGGGTCATCCGAGAGGAAATGGAGCGAGATCGTACTTCCCTTCGTAATGATGTTGCCTCTATTATTCGAGAAACCTTGGCAGCAGCCACCCCCGAAATTCGGCCCAACCCAGTTCACTCTAGGCCAAGGCAAAATTCCCTTCCTGCGTATTCTTCTCCGCAACAACCTCCTCCTTACCGCTCGCAAAATATTCCGTCCGCTCCACCACCCGCGCCCGGACGCAGTGATCATGCTGACGATTTTCTCAGCCATCTCGATAATCTGAATCTGGATGACGTCTCCACTGGTCCACGTATTTAGCGGCCCACGCGTTCCATATCGCGAGCCCACGAATTTCATAAATGGGGTATCACTTTCGATAACCGCAATATGACAGTGGATGATTTTCTGTTTAGGCTGGAGCGTCTAAAGCTGTGCAACGAGGTCAGTTGGGAGGATATCTCAATGAACTTTCATCAGTTCATCCGCGGTCAAGTTGAGAGCTGGTATTGGGTATTTCTCAAGGCCAACCCAACAGTCAACTGGAATACTTTGCGCCTGGCTCTAATAGAGCAATTTCGGAGCCTTGAAAGTGATTCAGAATTATCTCGAAAGATGTACGACAGGCATCAGCTACCTTCGGAAACTTTCGATGATTTCTTCACTGCAATTCAGCAGTTGAATAGTCGACTTCGAGTACCCAAGGCAGACAGAGAAATCATTGAACTCATTAAGCAAAATGTTCGCACGCGTATTGGGGAATTGCTTTTAACCTTCCAGACAAGTAGTTTGCCAGAAATGGTTTATGTGTGCAGAAATACGGAGAAGTATCTCGGCGATCATGACCACCGGAAACGTAACAACGTGTTCGTTCCTACTGCACGAAGGAACGCTGTCTCTGAAGTAGAGGCTGAAAGTCCAGAAATAGTTAGCGATCATTTTTCCAACGTAGAGGCCTTACAGCATAGAAGAGAGACTCGCAGGTTTACCTGTTGGAATTGCAAAGCAATTGGCCATTCCTTCTATGACTGTCCGGATCCTGAGAGGCATTTGTTTTGCTACAAATGTGGCCGGGAAGAGACTACCACTCCCCAGTGCCCTCAGTGTCAGGGAAACGAGAGGAGGAGCAGTTTGATGTCTCGGGGGAATTGCTCACAGAACCGGAACCCGGACTCCAACTAGAACCCGCTCCCAGTAACCCATTACAAACTCCCACAATTAGTAACAGCATGCCGGAGGGTTCGGAGGTAGATCCACTGCCTCCTTTCAGACTCTTAAAACGAACAAGTACTATAGCACCCACTAATACGACCTTCTTATTACCAACACCTGAAGTTCTCAGCAAACCGCCTCCAAAAACTTTACATGAAAGACTTGCAAATTATTATAATGTTAGGAATAGGATTTTCGGCAATCAGGCCCGACCGGTTTCTAGAAAAATCGAAAAATTAAGAAAACGATTCAAAGCTAAACGGAAAATGTATCAGGCAATAGAGTCCACCACCCTATGTAGCCTGGACGATCCGCGTCCGTATGCGAGAGTCTCTCTTGTAGGAGAAGCTATGTTAGGCCTGCTGGACAGCGGGGCCAGTATAAGTTGCTTGGGCGAGGGTGCATTGGATTTCTTGCGCAGACATAACATATCTTTTTCGAATTTTTCTTCGGAAATTAAAACTGCGGATGGTAAGTCTCAGCCTATAGTTGGCAAAATCACGACTGAAATATCCTATAAGGGCGAATCTAAACCTATAGAGCTGCTAATAGTAGGTACCATCCACCAAACCTTATCTCTGAGATTGCGCATGATTTCGACCTTCGAGAACAAGATACGTGTATGCATGATTTAACAGTGGAGGAGTCCAGAACATTGAAACAAGCCGTCAGCCTGTTTCCTTCCTTTGCCACTATTGGTCTAGGAAAAACTCGGCTAGAGGAACATATCATCGACACGGGGGACGCCGAACCGATTAAACAACGTCACTACCCTGTATCCCTAGCGGTGCAGAAACTTCTCTATGAGGAACTGGATCGCATGCTGGAAATGGGTGTGATCGAGGAGAGCACAAGCGCGTGGAACTCTCCGGTAGTCCTTATACGTAAACCCGGTAAAAATCGGTTGTGTTTAGACTATCGGAAAGTAAACAGTGTTACCAAGAAAGATGCGTATCCTCTTCCTCATATAGAGGGATTGCTAGGACGTCTATCAGAGACATACTTCATTTCGAGTGTGGATCTGAAAGACGCCTTTTGGCAGATCCCGCTGGAAAACGGATCAAGGCAGAAGACAGCGTTTACGGTTCCCGGTAGACCCTTATATCAGTTCAACGTTATGCCCTTTGGCCTTTGCAATGCGCCTCAACGCATGTGCAGATTGATGGACAAAGTGGTACCGCATGAACTGAGAGAAAATGTTTTCGTGTATCTGGATGACTTACTGATAATTTCACGCACCTTTGCGGAGCATATCGAAATGCTAAGAGTAGTAGCTAATAAACTTAGGAACGCAGGACTATCAATTAATGTACAGAAATCGAAATTTTGTTTTAAAGAACTCAAGTATCTTGGATACATTGTAGGAGCAGGATGCTTGAAAACGGACCCTTCGAAGATATCCGCTATTAACGATTTTCCAGTTCCTTCCACAGCTCGCCAGGTTAGGAGATTTTTAGGGTTAGCGGGATGGTACAGGAGGTTCGTACAAGATTTCTCGTCATTGGCATCTCCTCTTACGGATACCCTGAAAAAGGGAAAGAAATTTTGCTTTGGTGATCGTGCTATCCAAGCCTTTAATAATATTAAAACAACTCTGACGTCCGCACCCATTCTGTCGCACCCAGACTTTGGAAAAGAATTCGTTATTCTCTGTGATGCCTCCGCATCAGGTATCGGTTGTGTTTTGTGTCAGGAAGACGGGGTTGGTAACGAACGTCCAATTTATTATTATTCCCACAAACTTAACAACGCTCAGCGCAACTACAGTGTTACGGAGCGAGAGTGTTTGGCAGCTGTTATGGGTGTGGAAAAGTTTAGGCCGTATGTAGAAGGTACGAAGTTCAAGGTTGTAACAGATCATGCGAGCTTGAGATGGCTCATGAGTCAAAAAGATCTCAGCGGTCGTTTAGCCCGATGGAGCCTTAAACTACAAGGGTATGATTTTAGCACTGAACATCGTAGAGGTTCGCAGAATGTTGTGCCGGATGCTCTATCTCGCACTTACGAGATAGGAGCTCTGCAACCCGATGACTCAGTGCTAAAGGAGCCCTCCGATGTGTTGCATATTGATTTTGCAGACCCTAGTTTTACTGCATTATTATTATTTTCCGATAATGGTCGACAGTTTACCAGCAATGAGTTTTCAAAAGTTATGAAGGTATATGGGATTAGTCACGTAAAAACAGCCTCGTATTCACCTCAAGCTAACGCTAGTGAGAGGGTGAATCGGTCGATTCTGGCAGCCATCCGCTCCTATATTGACCCACATCAACGAACTTGGGACGTTCTACTCCCCTCAATAGCATGTGCCCTTCGCACAACAATCCACTCTGCCATAGGCTTATCCCCCTATGAGGCTTTATTCGGGCAGCGGATGATAGAGCACGATTCAGACTATAAGCTGTTAGCCGATCTAGAGTGTCTTAATAATTCCGAGACCAATTTACTATCAAAAGCGGATAGAATGAATATACTACATTCGTATATTAAACAATCTTTGGAAAAGGCACATCTAAGCTACGAAAACGTGTACAATACTCGGTCTAAAAATATAAAGTATGTTGTCGGAGATTGGGTTTTTAGAAGAAATTTTGTGTTGAGTGATGCATCAAAGAAAATTAGTGCAAAGTTGAGCCCAAAATTCTTAAAAATGAGGGTGCGTAGGATTGTGGGTAATAACCTGTATGAGCTAGAAGATGATCAAGGTAAACGTACAGGAATTTATCACTGCAAGGACATAAAGAAATAACTTAGGTAACATAACCTTTTTGCAATCTTTTTGGCTAGCTCGTCTGTGCATGAGAGCTTTTGGTTAGGGCGTGGGTTAAATTGTTCGTTTCTTTTCTTTTTCATTTAGTTGCTTGGCATCGCAAAATGAATAAGTTTTGTAGGAACCGAAAATTTTTTATTTATATCTCAGTTTGAGAAACTGAGTGTAGACTTAGCAAAGGTCAATGAATTTATCCAGGTTGAAAACCCATCAAGAATTGTGTGACTTGAGAATATAAGAGAGAGAGACTTCGACAACGATCGCTGCTCAGAGTTTGCATGTAGTAGGCCGGTGTAGGTATAGACATAGGCTTGGTACATAGAGCTCGGAAGATGTCAAGCGATTTTACTGACTATATGTGAGTACTTAAGGGGATACATACACATCCGTTGTCGTTTTCTAACAAAAGAAAAACGGATCGATCGGGCGACGATACCGCAAACGAGCTTCACCTCAGTGGTATATAAGCCTAGTCACGCTTTCGGCGCGAGAGTTCTTTTTCACTTTGGTCAGTTTTGCGAAAGTCCTGCCGGAAGACAGTGCTGCGGTCGGTTGGGTTATACGTTCCGCGGAAGTATGAATTTTACGCGAGCAAGTTGCTTATTAAACGCATAAATTAAAGCGTATAAATCGAAAAAAAAATCTATGTGCGATAATCAAACAGTCGAATCGGAATAAACTGAGTAAATTATTAATTTTCGCAAGACAATAAAACATTTAACCACGTGGAATAGTCAATGTGCCCAGTGGAACTTTTATCTATACCTGAACAGTTGTCAAGTATCGTCGAAGGTCATATTAAGAGTGAGTGATCCTTGAATCCCTTCACCAGTTCGCGCATAAGTGCAGACCCCGCTAAAATTCAGCAAGTGACCCCATACCGACCGGCAAAATTAATAAAAAGCACGACCAATACCGCAGCTTCAGTGACGGCAAAGCAGCTCGAGAACTAATATATCCGTGCAACCCGCACACCCCGCCTAATATCGTTCGTCAGATCCGCCACTTCGCTCCCTACCCGTATACTCGTTTCGTCACATCGCAATCGCTATTTCCAACGCGGCACACACGTGAAAGCGCGTGCAAGATAACCGTGACGTCATCAGCGGTCCCATCGTCGTCCACCGTCGTCAAAGAAACTCACCCTAAGCTTACCCGTCGGCGACGTCTTCATTTGTCGGCATAGGCATAAAGCTCGACAGAAAAAAAAAATGTTGTCATGCGTCACAAGTGAGAACCAGGCCATTACCCCCTCGCCTCTTCAAACAGAGTCCCATGAATCCAGCATCATCATCAGCGCAACCTCTTTCATCCTACACCTCTAATAATCGCAGCTTAGAGATCAATCATATGTGTGTGTATATAGGAGAGTCAAATTCTAGGGATTTTTATTTGTAAAGTTCGCTCCATGTGTACGTAAATTTGTTTTCTTCCGGACAGCGTTTCAAGAAAAAAAAAAGGAGAGTGTAACATAATTGGCCTCCACTTCAATTTCACCACGGGCTGGAGAATGATATGCATACCATCCCCCTCACCCCTGAGAACTCATCGCGTCGTTATCATTGGTACGTATACATATTGATTTGAGTGAACTAAGAGCTTTTGGTTTTGGTTTGTCCGTAACGGATGACAATAGGTTTTTTTTATTTTTTTTTTTTGTTAATGATCTGTGCCCATAAGGCTATCGATTAATGAGATACATATGATTTGAATTTGCGATTATCTAAACGTCACACTAGCGACAAAAAGTTTTCGGCCACAGAGAAGAATACCGTGAAACAATATTAATTTAATTAATTAGTGGCAATTTTTTTTTATAATTACTTGAAGTGTCTAATCTATGGTTTAAATTTTGTTGACCTTTGCTAATTCTAAATGAAATTTCGATTTTACGTTGTTTAAATGCAAAGCTTAAAGGATTTCATCAATTGTATTAAAGGTTTTGTTGCTAATTAAGAGTGAAGTTGGAAACTGATAGAGGAGTTTAGATATAGATTTAATTTTAAGTATACCTATTAGTATTTTGAATTTTTAATAAATGTGTTATATTCCCAATAGGGATTTGTGGAAATTGTTAGTATTTTTGAATGAGAGGTGAATACCGTTTTGGGAAGTCGTTTCTTTAGGATCATGGGATCCTGGTGATTTTAATTTCTAGGTGGATGTGATCGATCGTTGAAGCAGAAAGAAGGGTGGCAGAGATGAGAGCATAGTCTCATTGTCAAGTCGTGTTAGGGGCTATCATTAATATATAGAGTGGCGTGATAGCCATGGAAACACTACCAGACTGGTGTCGTTGTAGTGTAGGAATGGGCACACTCAAGGGGAGTAGAATACCATCGTAAGCTCTCCCCCCTTTTCGGACCGTAGCATCGCAAAACTGAAGACAATTTCGGGCTCCTCTCTTAACATTTCTTTAGTAAACGACACCTAATCTACAGACATGAAAATACGTAACACAGTCCGACGTCACATCAGCAAGATCCCCCCCCCCCCTCGACGAGCTGAGACCTGGCGGATGCTAGCATGTCTGACGCTGTTGTGGCTTGGACGCCCTTCAGGTTCAGCTGCCTGGACTGACTCAAGGAGTCCTGTGGCCTTGGGTCATAAAGGTAGCCTTTGGATCTGAAGGTATCGAAAGGGAGATATCGTTCATATCTACTACCTGCTACTCCTTTATTGGGAGTTCAACCGTGCTCAAATCGATCCCCTGGAGATAGGTTCGTTACAACCCCTGATGACATGTGGTCTCGGAAAGTTATCCTGTTCGACAAGCATCACCTCCAGTCCACATTTCTCCTTTAGCTTCGCGATATTTGTTTTTATCCACTTCGCAGTGGTAGCGTCCGCGCAGGTCAACATCAGCTATCCGGCTTTGAATGTCGTGCTGCGGAAAGATGGTTTGACATCCTCATCACGTAGTTCGATCGTGATCAAAGATTAAAATGAGTATGTTCGAACAATCCATCGATTTTCATAGTATTCGTTTGAAATTGATCGTTTTCCTTTTCTACTCACGAATCAATTGACTCGTAATTTACAACAACCCCCGAGTATGGCTGTTCAACATGATCAAACTCATAAACATGATCGAACCCGTACACTCGCTTGCAAGATGATGCATTGGCTTACGAGCAGGTAGTGATTTGTTCGAGTACTCGTAAACAGGTCAACTGTTTGTAAGCATTTTCCAATGTTCGCGATCATTTACCAAAGATCGAACCAACAAAGGGTTGGAATTGAGAATGCGTGTTGTTTTTGTTTTTTATTTTTAATTTTGGGAAACAAAAGAAAAAAGACCCACAGAGGGTTAGAAATGATAATAGGCGTATTTTTTTGGGAATCTATAGCTAGCTCACTTTTACTTTTACATGCAAAACTGGTATACTCACTTTTTGTTTTGTTATACTCACTTTTGGTTTTACATGCAGAACGGTTATACTCACTTTTGGTTTTGTTATACTCACTCCCCAAAAAAATACGCCTAATGCGTGTTGTTTTTGTTCTTTTTTTCTTAATTTTGGGAAAAAGATAGGCGGGCGTATCGTGTATGCTGTGCTTATGCAATATGCATGCAAATAAACTTATAGGCGACTTTTTGATTAGTATGTTTGCAAATATACAGTCAGAAAATATACAGTCAGTCAAAAAAGTCTCCGTACACTGGATACTTACGGAAAAAGAATTCAAATGCTTACTTTAATTATGAATATAATATTATGCTGAAATTTAGTACAAGTATACTTCCGATTTTAACAAATAAATATTTAAACTATTTTATAACCAATAATTAATTTATTAAAGTAAAAAAACAAAACAAAACTAAAAATTACTTCATAATCGAGCTCAAAAAGTCTCCGTACACATTCGATTCTATGCCAAAATTGAACGAAATTTGATGAATATAATATTCAGACTAAAATTTCGTAGGGAAACATTAGGCCCCAATAATTGCCTGCATATGTCGATGTATTCAATTCACCAAGTTTAAAGTAGTCCTGGAGTCTATTTTGTCCCATTCATCCTTTAACTTATCTATGAGCGTTTTTTTGCTCTTAATATTGTGTTTCGTAGCGTACAGCGATAGTTCAAATCAGTTTACCGTTTATTGTAAGTATCTTTGATGTCTTTTTTCACAATCGTGTTTATTCTGGCTGTGTCTGTGTCTGGCTTAAGTTGTGTTTTTAATTAATTTGTTATTTAATTGTTTTTCGCTAAAACGCCAGCACGCAGTTTGAATTTTGTATACTTAACAAAAATTGCCGCTGTTTTTTCTAAAATGTAAGCACACAATTAAACGTTTCCTTTACGGAAATTGCAAATAGATTGACTAATTTTTGGACTCAAATTCAACTAAGAAGAAAAAGAAGTTAAAAAAAATATGTTATTTCTTGGTTAAGCATTTTTAGGCAATTCAGCCTATTAATTAGGTCGTATACAAATGGCCTTAGTTTTAATTAGAAATATGCTTGTCTAATAACATCCATACAAAAAACTTTACCTAATGCGGTTAAGGCAATATTACATCGGATTTTTCTCTGAATGTGGTAATAAATTACGAGCAAGCATTTTGTATATAGGTAAAGGATTGTTCGTTTTATTACACATCCACCAATTTGGTTCATAAAATTGACCTTTTTTTGTCACAATCATTTTATGTTCATTCACAAGCTCGCCGTCATAAAATTGACAATTTTTTGCTTGAATCATTATCAGCTCATTTAGGAATTTCCCTGCCAGACGCATTGAAGAAAAGTCTGAATACCCACAGGTAAAGAATTGTTTTTTTTTTTTTTACACGAAAAGCCAATAAAAGATCAAAACTCTTGCAGCAATATTGCCTTAAAAGTAGTTTACGGGTTTTTTGTATTAATTATGACCTATGAAGGTATTCCGAAGGAAATACATTTTGGTCAAAAACACCCCTAAAAAGGAACGTGTTAATGACAAAAAGATTCTAAGGACCTCCTGCTTTCAAAACAAGTCATAAAAATCCTTGTAAGTAGTTTGCAGCCCGAGATGTGCCCGCAAAGGTTGAATCCTACAGTCCTGTTACAATAAAGATTCCACTGCCAGCCACATTGTGTTAATGACAAAAAGATTCTAAGGACCTCCTGCTTTTAAAACAAAAGTCATAAAAATCCTTGTAAGTAGTTTTCAGCCCGAGATGTTCCCGCAAAGGTTGAATCCTACAGTCCTGTTACAATAAAGATTCCACTGCCAGCCACATTATCTCCATGTCCATACACAATCTACATTTACATAAATACTCGCAAACAACTCAAATGTTTGCAAACGATCAATTTTTTCCCCGGTGTTTGCAAGTTATCATACCCATTATACTCAAACTCGTAAGTATTCATACTCATATGAGCTCGTTCGATGTGTGCTTCGATTCACGATGTTCACGATTCATCAAACTCACAAACAGAAATTACCCATGAGTGTGCAGTGGTGTGTGGACTCTTTTCGTTTGAGCTCGTTTTTTAAGAACGAGTACTCGATATTTGTACGATCAGCTCGACTCGTTTTAATCTCTGGTCGTGATGTCCATAATCCTCTCTTGTATCTGAACCATATGCTCATTACTGAGAGGATTGCGATCGAGATCTACTGGTACGACACCCAGTCTAACATAGCTCATTATATTGCTATAACTTTCTCTGTCAGTGGTTGTGTTAGGTTAGGTTAGGTTAAATAGGGGTATGAGATATGTCTCATACGGCACTAGGCACCAAAAGGGCCCATCGCGATCCCTAGAGGGAACCAATTGCAGTGACCTACAATGGAAAAACACCTAAACACTTGCCCTTGAGAAAACCCCAATTTCCCTGCAAAAACCAAGTAGCCTCTTGTAGTTGGTATTGTCTATCTCCTCCAGATGTTGGAAGATGTACCTGCCCAGAAATTTCCTTCTACTACGACATATTGGGTCGTATGAATAAAACGTAGCAATTGCTTTTACTCAGACTAAATGTCAAAATCGAAGCAATTGCTAAGATTCGTATGAATAAAAACTGATTTGAGTTAACTCCAACTTTTGACATCTTCGAAAAGCGGCGCCACCGACCTTTTACTCAGATTGGTATGAATAAAACATGGAAGACAAAGCAATTGCTACGAAAATTCTGAGTCTGCTATTTTGTTGACTCAGAGCATTTGCTAAATATTTTGCGCGCACAGTTTTCTACAAAAACAGTCTAGCCTTGTGAGTTTTCGGTGTTATTTTTTTATAAATAGTTAAATTAATTTTTGTTTGTGAAAAAAAACAAAAAAATGGATGCAATAAGTTGGCACATTATACCTGTTTTACCTACTGTTGTTAACGTTCGTGAAAAAAAACAGTATAAGTTAAGAAGAATTGGTTACGATAACAACTTTAAGCAACTGTATCGTTTCACGCGTCAAAATGTGGATTACTTGGCTAATACTTTTTTAGAGGAAAATCTGGAGACACGAGGTGGTGCTCTTTCAAATATCGAGAAAATGAAATCTTTCCTGAGGTATATAGGAGATCCTGGCTTCCAGGTAAACATTTCAAAATCCTCTGCATAATTTATAGTTTATAACGAAAGCTCTTCCCACCTTATGAATGTGCGATGAACTGCAATCCCACCAATCACTAAGAACACAGGAATTCATAAAGAAATCGGTGGGTCATAAGGTGGGTTGTCCTGGCAGTAAGGTGCGAGCAGGCATGCTTGCATACGCGCGGCTATACTCGACGGAGGCGTGGATTCTTGCACCTACTGCCGGACGATCGTCAAATTTGTTCATGCCTTGAAATTTACAAAAAAATGTGTGGAACGAATATTGTATGGTAAGGTCGCCTTTCTTACTAAACCGCCTATAATTGTTAAAAAAAAGAAACACTAAAACCCGAAAATCCTTAGGGAAACCTGAGATGGTAAAGTGGTTTCCAAAACGTAACCCTCCCACAGTCAACTACCCTCGAAGGAGTGGTGACCATCCATGGTTACCGCGCCGTTTCGTTTTAGCGATAACCCCTATTCGGACAACGAATACTAATTTAATATTCGCTGGTATCACCGCCGATATACATTACACACCACATTTCACTCCCCAATAGCACTTAAAGATTTAATCAAAATTCATCCTAAAATGTATCTTCAAATAGCAACTAAAAATGCACCATACTTCTGAGCTTTCATTGTAGATATAAATTTTATTTAAAAGAGAAAGAAAAACATTAAAATAGGAAAAGATCTACTGCATAAGGGAAATTTTAAATAATGTTCGGATCATTGCCGATTGAATTTCAATATATCATTATATGATTCTTCTATGCGAATCAAACACAACGATTTCTTAATGACAGAATATATGTTTAATTATATAGGTAGGTAGCTAGTAATTTGTTAATTCATTAGTTCACTTCTTCAATATTTCAAATTATATATATATATAGGTATTCAATTAAGTAGGTAGCTCAATTTCTTTTATTCATTTTATCTAGATTTACTTTAGAGTTTAAGTTTAATTTAGAAAGTATATTAATTGGCTTTAGACATTTTTTTGTTGTTTTATTTTACGTTAGATAATATTTAAACTTTAAAATTGCACCCTAACCCCACATTCTTGATCAATTATCACTTTATGATTCGATCTTAGTTTACTTATTATCAAATTATTTTAATACCTATCACAGTTTTCACAAAATAGCTCGTTCAATGTAAAAAAAAAATAACAAAAAAAAAACCGACTCACCAATGTTAATTTGTTTTGTTTGCAGACTCCTATGGATGATGTGCACAGCATTCATGGATTTTGTTGTTATTCAATTCACGGTTGACGCTAGATTTAGGGAAAAGAACATAAAATTCACTTTGAACGAACTTTACACAAATATTATTTAATTGGTAGGTACTTAGCTCTCTTTTGTGGGTTTTACTTAGCACAAATCAATTTCAAATGCAGTAGAGGGATAAGGGATGGGAAGTAGGAAAATCTGGGTACGTTGCACAGCTGCTGAAGTGACGATGGTGACTTGATAGCTGGTCGACAATGCGTTATCACACCACTAATGTGGGCCGCTGTCTGCCTGCTCCTCTTCTGTACTGATGGCCGTGGTGTGCTGCTTACGAATTGTGCGTGCACAGGTCTGTGGTATAATATATAAGCGCATATACATATATAAATACATATAATATACGTGAGCAAAATTGCTTCGTCGTTATCTGCAGCGCGTTTATTTTGCAGGACTTTAGGTATGTAGCAATTATATGCTGCAGAGATTTGGCAAGAGTTTTCACTCCCGACTACCGCTTGCGCTGCTGGTCAAGCTTTTGCTTGTTATGGCGAGGGGGTTGAGCTACTGCTTCGATGACAAAATATGATGATGTGACGTAGCCAATGCAGGTACACAGCTGACAGAACACTGTCTGTCAGAAGGCAAAACTGTGTTATTGCTTTTGGAGTTCTCAAAATAACTTTTTGTTGGATGATTCCACTGCACGTGCTATCTGGGCGGTCGATATGATCTCGCACTATATGGACGATAGTGCCGAGTATCAATCTTGATTGCCCGAAATTTTGAGGCGATCGGCCCGCTGCGTTCGTCGCTGCTCTGTTCGTTGCAGCTAGTAACGAGACTTTCAGCGTGGTTTGCTTCGCACTATATCCTTGTGTGCAGGATTGTAGCACTATTAAAAAAAATATGATAATTTCTTATTTTGCAGAATTTATTAATTATACCTTTCAATTTTAGATGGGAAAATTTAACATAAGCTAAATTATCACGCTGATTAGCGTATAACTTCGATTGAAAGCTATTTCAATAACCACAACCCGATTCGGAAATGGTAAAACGTATAATATGATTTTAATTGCACGTGCAGAACTTCTTTCGACTCAGGTTTGGAAAAGAAAGAAAGATGCTCGGTAGTAGGAGGAAAAAGCAGTCTGCGACGGCAAATACACTTGGTTTCCGCCAAATTTCGGGCGAACAAATTACAGCTGATTGCTAGTAGAATTCCGTGTGTTGCTAGAATTGCTTGAGTACAGGGTGTACATTTTCTTTTATTTATTTTTTTTTTCTTGAGAGGTCCCCCACAAAACATTTCAACTTCTTGAGCACAAGTGAAAGAAAATGGAATGAAAAAGGACCTACAACTTTTTAAAAATCGACCCACGCCTGAGATTACTCGTATGCGCATGGGATTATGCCTGTCTTTTCAAACAATCCTACTGTCGGATGTCTTTTGCGTGAAAAGTTCCGAGGTTATTTCCTTTCATATCCACTAATTCATATAGGTTATGACTCGGTATACTTTTAACTTTTGCTTGAGTAAACTTTGTGCAAAACTTGGCATTTCTTTTCTTGCTTGCATCACTAAGTATGAAATTTCTTTTGTATACTGTTTGCCCTACTGCGTATTGTACATTTTTGCTTCGTGTGTTATATGACTTTTCATAATTCTTATGAGCTCTTTCTAAAGCATTCTGAAGATGGTTGTGAATCATATTCATCTTCGCAGCTTTCGGCAGAATGTCGAACTCCGCGTTATTTAAACTATTCAATTTTTTCAAGAGGATATAATCTTGACCATGCTCAATTTTAGACTGGCCGAAAAGCGCTTCATAGGGTGACATTCCTATGGCCGAATGAATCGTCGATCGAAGTGCTCCTGCGATCGAATGAATGTGTCTGTCCCAGTTACTCTGACATGTCTCCTTGCTGATATATGATCTTATTGCGGCTAAAATAGAGCGATTCACTCGCTCGCTAGCATTCGCTTGAGGCGAATACGAAGCAGTTCTAACATGTCTGATACCATATGCAGCAAGAAGTTTTTGAAAGTCTTTACAGGTAAACTGTTTTCCATTGTCAGAAAGCAATGACTCTGGCACACCAAAAACTGAAAAAACCTGCTCTTCTAGGAATTGCGTTGCTGCTTCGCTAGTGGCTTTTTTGACAGGCTTTATGAGAACGAATTTCGTTAACTGGTCGAGACATACAATCATAAAAGCGTTGCCTTTTTTCGACCTTGGATACGGGCCAAGATAATCGATGTAGACGTGCTGAAAAGGCCTCTCCACTAAAAACGCTTGCCCCATCGGCGGTCTCAGACTTGAATTTGGTGCTTTGGAGGATTTGCAGACGCTGCAGCCCGCTATGAAAGTTTTAACTTGCGCCGCCATATTAGGCCAGTAAAAACGTTCACGCAGACGGTACAGCGTCTTCGCAACTCCACCATGCGACGCTTTTGGAGGCTCATGGGCCAAAAGTATTAGGTGGCTTGTAAGTGAGGATGGAATCCACAGTTTCCAGACTCGGTCATGATCCTGTGGATTTCCTGTGCTGTGCTTAACCTTCTTGTAGACAAAACTTTCTGACACTTGAAGGTCGGGCAGCTGGTGTTTATTCTTCTCCACTGTTTCAATCAATCTTGCATATTCATCCGATTTAAAGGACGGATCTGCAAGATTGACATGCAGAACATCAAAGGGGCTCGCGCCACTTATTGTGTCAGATAATATCTCATCAACTCCAAAGATTCGTGAGAGTGCATCCGGCACAACATTTTGCGATCCACTTCGGTGCTCTATCTCGAAGGAGAAACTTTGGAGTTTAAGGCTCCAACGGGCCAAACGACCACTCAAGTCCCTCTGGCCCATGAGCCACTTCAAGCTCGCATGGTCGGTCACTATTTTAAACTCCTGCATTTCAACATAGGACCTAAACTTTTCAACTCCTAAGACCGCCGCAAGACACTCCAACTCCGTAACGCTATAGTTACGCTGTGCGGAGTTGAGTTTATGCGAGTAATAGTAGATTGGCTTCTCAACGCCGTCATCATCTTTCTGGCACAAAACACAGCCAATTCCAGATGTGGATGCGTCACACAAGATTATGAACGGTCTTTTAAAATCTGGGTTAACTAACACTGGAGCCGAAGTTAGTGAAAGTTTAAGCCCTTCGAATGCTTCAATAGCCTCTGGTCCAAAAATAAATGATTTGCCTTTTTTTAAAGTATCTGTAATGGGACTAGCGCGAGAAGAATAATCCTTAATAAACCTCCGATACCAGCCCGATAAACCTAAAAACCGTCTAACTTGACGAGGGGTTTTCGGTATCGGAAAGTCCTTAATGGCTGAAACTTTATCTGGGTCGGTTTTAAGGCATCCTCCTCCCACTATGTATCCCAGATACTTGAGCTCTTTAAAGCAAAATTTCGACTTGCCAAGATTAATGGTAAGTCCTGCTGATTTCAGTTGAGATGCTATCAGCTTAAGAAGATCCAAGTGCTCTTCAAATGTTCCCGAAATTATCAGCAAATCGTCCAAATAAACAAACACGTTTTGTTTCAATTTATGTGGTACCACCTTGTCCATTAATCTGCACATGCGTTGAGCAGCATTGCAGAGACCAAAGGGCATTACCTTAAATTGATACAGGGGTCTGCCAGGCACTGTAAACGCCGTCTTTTCCCGTGAAGCTTTCTCCAGAGGAATCTGCCAGAAGGCGTCCTTCAGATCCACACTGGATATATAGTGTGTTTCCGAAAGACGACCCAGCAGTCCCTCTATATGAGGAAGTGGATAGGCGTCCTTTTTCGTCACTTGGTTCACTCTTCGGGAATCCAGGCATAGGCGGTTCTTTCCCGGTTTCCGCACCAAGACTACCGGAGAGTTCCAAGCACTATTGCTTTCTTCTATGACGCCCATTTCGAGCATCCTATCCAACTCCTCATACATAAGGTTTTGTACCGCTGGAGAAACAGGATAGTGTCGTTGTTTCACTGGCTCAGCATTACCTGTGTCTATGTAGTGTTCTTCGAGGTTTGTTCGTCCTAAGCCAGAATGAGCAAAGGACGAAAACAAACTGATCACATTTTGTAGTTCATTGGACTGCTTCACCGATAACTCGTGAGCATTTGAATCGCAAAAATTGCGCAGAGATCCGGACGAGATTTCTGAAAGCAGATGAGGAGCTATCTCAAACCGCTTCCAGAAATTTACCCCCAGATACAGCTGCTGTTCCAAAGAAGGGAGTAAGAAGAGAGAAATCTCTTTTGTGTTACCTTTGTAGGTTATGTTAGTGGTTACTTCACCAACAATAGATTGCGAATGACCACTTGCAGTCTTCACGTTAGAAGAGAACGGTTTAAAGGAAATACCCGAACTTTCTAGCAACTCTAAACATCCATGACCGAGGCAACTGATGCTTGCGCCACTGTCTAGTAGGCCAAGTATTTGCTTTCCGAAAATAGATACATTTGCATAGGGTCTTGGATCATCTGTGTTGCAGAGATGTGTGGCGCAGATTGCTTTATGTATATCCCTCTTTCTCCTAAATCTTTCGCGAAGCTTAATAATTCGTTTTGAAGGTTCGGTATTGAAAATTCGAGATCTAACATTGTAATAGTTGAGCAACCTTTCGTGCAAAGATTTCGGTTCGCATTTTGCAGCTACTATCTCAGTTCTATTTTCGCTTCGTTTTTGAATGGATATCGTATCTGTAGTATTGGGTTTTGTTACTTCAGGGTAAATTTGTATCTCAGATGAGTTTTCTACTTCAGGTAAAGTTTGTAAAGGCAGGTTTGTATTTATTGTTCCGGGTTTTTCAGTTGAGGACAATTCTCCCCGGTCTGTGGATTGCCCTGTTGACGGTTTCCCGCACATCTTGGACAAAGCGGTGTAGTGGTATTCTCAAGACCGCATTTGTAGCAAAATAAATTTCTTTTGGGATTGTTACATTCGACGAAAGAGTGACCTTTTTGTTTGCAGTTCCAGCAGGTGTAGGAACTCGTGTCTCGTTTAGTATATGGAGGTTTTAAGGCATCAACCTCGTAAAAATCTTCTCCACATGGTTCTGCATCTATTTCGTTGACCTGTTTCCTCAAGTTCTGCTGAAGAAATGGTTTAGTACGTAATCCATCACTCTGGTTGACATGCTTTTCTATGGTTCTACATACATAAACCAATTCAGGCAGACTATTGGTGCTGAATGTAATCAGCAATTCACCTATACGTTGCTTGACATTCTGTTTAATAAGACCAATGAGTTCTCGAGGAGTCTTAGGACGATAACGGCGTGCATTTAGTTGCTGGATGGCATTATAAAAATCGTCAAAGCTTTCGTTCAGCCCTTGACGTCGATCAGTCATTCTTCGAGAGAGTTCAGAGTCCGTTTCAAGACCTCTGTATTGTTCGATTAAGGCCATTTGGAGAGTTGACCAATCTGCATTGGGATTGGTTTTCAGGTACATCCAATACCAGCTCTCCGTAGGACCTGTCACGAATAAATGGAAATGCAGGAAAATATCTTCCCAAGATGCATCGTAACAGTCCTTAAGCCTATTCAGACGAAAAATAAAATCATCGACTGTCATATGATTGTTATCAAATTTCAATCCCCATTTCTGAAACTCTATTGTTCGATTTGTATTACAGGATGGAACGCTGCGAGTATTTGGGCCATTGGGACCTAAAGTCAGTTCGTTCAACTGAGTCACGAAATTTTGTGCGTTCTCGCTAATAGCAGTAGGTTCATTATGGACTGGCTGGTTGGTTCTTTGAGCCTGAACTTCCACGTTGTTGGCCGAACTATTATTAGCATTTTCCTGATTGACTTGTACTCGGTTAACATTATATTCTTCTGAGTTATTCCTTACAGGAGTGACTGACTCAAGAGCTTCGCGGATTGTTGCAGCAACATCCTGTCGAATCATATTTCTCTCTACTTGAAATTCTTCGCGTCTTTCTCTTAAATCCGCGGACCTACTTAATCCTATTGTAGCGCTTACGACTTCCTGTATATATTGTGTAAGGCTTTGGTTTTGAATTACCGATTCATTGGGATTGATAGATTGATTATTAAAATCTAGATGCTGATTGTGTTCCTGGGTATTTGACGAATGACCTGGTGTTCGATTGGAACAGTGAGCTTGACCAGCAGACGATAGGCGATTATTTCGCAAGTTGTGTTGGGCTTTCTTTGGAGGCATAATTGTTTTTATGATTCTACAATACGTAAGTTTAAGTTTAAATGCTAAAGATGTAGGTATGATACGAAAATTTGTATCTGTTTTGTGATTGGTTACTTACAATGCATGAATTGTGCATGGGTATGTGAAATGCTAGTGTTAGTACATCGACGGTAAGGATAATTCAGATTTATAATTTCTTAAGGCGTATTTAATTAGTAATTTAGACAAGGATTTTAACCGAAACAACCAAAACAAAAGACTGAGCGCAAGCTATTGAGAAGTGTTTGAATACTTGTTATCATGGTCGCTCAATTTAAAATTTAATTTGTTGTATCTTTTACACAATACTTAAATTGTATACACCGTAAAGGTATGTTCTGTATCCTTCATCTCGATTACGAATAGTATAGATATTTGAGGCGAAAAAGTGATTAAAAGATTTCTTGTAAAAAAAAAACTAAGTTTCTCTGGTAACAGATATTAGCTGGCTAAAACAGAGAGCAGGCGCTGCTGACGGAGTGGTGATACCTTTGGTATCGGTAGCCCCCGGTCGTCTGACAGACTGCAATAGCTACTAGATTATCATCAACTACTACTAAACACATCCCAACGCTTCATCAATTTGTGGTTTCAAAATTAACCGAACATTCGCGGACGTTAATAGAAGTGCATAGTAGAGACGTTATAAAAGACACAAGAATCGATGATACAGTAAGACGCAAGTTCTGCACTTGCCGGACAAACGATTCGCTAGTTTATTTAAAGAAATTAACACAAATCTAGTTATTTAAAACTTAGTTGGCTGGTGGTAGATATGCCGTAATCTAAATTGGTATAATGTCGCGCGATCTTGGACTACAACTAAATAACGAAGTTACTGATACCAAAACGCGGATAACCAAAAATAAAATCGAAACTTATTCGTGCCCCACGTTGGGCGCCACCTGCATAACGAAAGCTCTTCCCACCTTATGAATGTGCGATGAACTGCAATCCCACCAATCACTAAGAACACAGGAATTCATAAAGAAATCGGTGGGTCATAAGGTGGGTTGTCCTGGCAGTAAGGTGCGAGCAGGCATGCTTGCATACGCGCGGCTATACTCGACGGAGGCGTGGATTCTTGCACCTACTGCCGGACGATCGTCAAATTTGTTCATGCCTTGAAATTTACAAAAAAATGTGTGGAACGAATATTGTATGGTAAGGTCGCCTTTCTTACTAAACCGCCTATAATTGTTAAAAAAAAGAAACACTAAAACCCGAAAATCCTTAGGGAAACCTGAGATGGTAAAGTGGTTTCCAAAACGTAACCCTCCCACAGTCAACTACCCTCGAAGGAGTGGTGACCATCCATGGTTACCGCGCCGTTTCGTTTTAGCGATAACCCCTATTCGGACAACGAATACTAATTTAATATTCGCTGGTATCACCGCCGATATACATTACACACCACATTTCACTCCCCAATAGCACTTAAAGATTTAATCAAAATTCATCCTAAAATGTATCTTCAAATAGCAACTAAAAATGCACCATACTTCTGAGCTTTCATTGTAGATATAAATTTTATTTAAAAGAGAAAGAAAAACATTAAAATAGGAAAAGATCTACTGCATAAGGGAAATTTTAAATAATGTTCGGATCATTGCCGATTGAATTTCAATATATCATTATATGATTCTTCTATGCGAATCAAACACAACGATTTCTTAATGACAGAATATATGTTTAATTATATAGGTAGGTAGCTAGTAATTTGTTAATTCATTAGTTCACTTCTTCAATATTTCAAATTATATATATATATAGGTATTCAATTAAGTAGGTAGCTCAATTTCTTTTATTCATTTTATCTAGATTTACTTTAGAGTTTAAGTTTAATTTAGAAAGTATATTAATTGGCTTTAGACATTTTTTTGTTGTTTTATTTTACGTTAGATAATATTTAAACTTTAAAATTGCACCCTAACCCCACATTCTTGATCAATTATCACTTTATGATTCGATCTTAGTTTACTTATTATCAAATTATTTTAATACCTATCACAGTTTTCACAAAATAGCTCGTTCAATGTAAAAAAAAAATAACAAAAAAAAACCGACTCACCAATGTTAATTTGTTTTGTTTGCAGACTCCTATGGATGATGTGCACAGCATTCATGGATTTTGTTGTTATTCAATTCACGGTTGACGCTAGATTTAGGGAAAAGAACATAAAATTCACTTTGAACGAACTTTACACAAATATTATTTAATTGGTAGGTACTTAGCTCTCTTTTGTGGGTTTTACTTAGCACAAATCAATTTCAAATGCAGTAGAGGGATAAGGGATGGGAAGTAGGAAAATCTGGGTACGTTGCACAGCTGCTGAAGTGACGATGGTGACTTGATAGCTGGTCGACAATGCGTTATCACACCACTAATGTGGGCCGCTGTCTGCCTGCTCCTCTTCTGTACTGATGGCCGTGGTGTGCTGCTTACGAATTGTGCGTGCACAGGTCTGTGGTATAATATATAAGCGCATATACATATATAAATACATATAATATACGTGAGCAAAATTGCTTCGTCGTTATCTGCAGCGCGTTTATTTTGCAGGACTTTAGGTATGTAGCAATTATATGCTGCAGAGATTTGGCAAGAGTTTTCACTCCCGACTACCGCTTGCGCTGCTGGTCAAGCTTTTGCTTGTTATGGCGAGGGGGTTGAGCTACTGCTTCGATGACAAAATATGATGATGTGACGTAGCCAATGCAGGTACACAGCTGACAGAACACTGTCTGTCAGAAGGCAAAACTGTGTTATTGCTTTTGGAGTTCTCAAAATAACTTTTTGTTGGATGATTCCACTGCACGTGCTATCTGGGCGGTCGATATGATCTCGCACTATATGGACGATAGTGCCGAGTATCAATCTTGATTGCCCGAAATTTTGAGGCGATCGGCCCGCTGCGTTCGTCGCTGCTCTGTTCGTTGCAGCTAGTAACGAGACTTTCAGCGTGGTTTGCTTCGCACTATATCCTTGTGTGCAGGATTGTAGCACTATTAAAAAAAATATGATAATTTCTTATTTTGCAGAATTTATTAATTATACCTTTCAATTTTAGATGGGAAAATTTAACATAAGCTAAATTATCACGCTGATTAGCGTATAACTTCGATTGAAAGCTATTTCAATAACCACAACCCGATTCGGAAATGGTAAAACGTATAATATGATTTTAATTGCACGTGCAGAACTTCTTTCGACTCAGGTTTGGAAAAGAAAGAAAGATGCTCGGTAGTAGGAGGAAAAAGCAGTCTGCGACGGCAAATACACTTGGTTTCCGCCAAATTTCGGGCGAACAAATTACAGCTGATTGCTAGTAGAATTCCGTGTGTTGCTAGAATTGCTTGAGTACAGGGTGTACATTTTCTTTTATTTATTTTTTTTTTCTTGAGAGGTCCCCCACAAGTTTAACTAGTGAAAAATTAAAATATTTAGGTTGGTGTCGGAGAGGATCTTGGAATTCACCAATCAACAGTTTCTTTGACTAATTGGTATGTGTGTCAACAAATAGTCCAATAAGCCGATGATTGGATACAATTTCCCACAACTGAAGAAGAAATGAAACGACATCAAGCGATTTGGCAAACACAATTCATGTTTCCAGCTGCAATTGGAGCTATAGATTGCACTCATATTGCAATAAAAAAAACATCTATACATGGCGATGAATATATTAATCGTAAGAATGTTGCTTAATTTAACGTACAAGCAACATGCGACGGATATGAAAAATTCACCAGTGTTAATTGTAAGTGGAGTGGCTCTGTACATGATGCGCGTATATGGAGAAATTCAAATATTCAGACCGTATTAAAGAGAAACATTGCTTGCGCGATTCTTTTGGGTGACGAAGGATATCCTCAAACACCATGGCTTATGACTACATATCGCAATCCTCAAACCTTAATTGAAAGAAATTACAATAAAGTGCATAAAAGTGAACGATGCATTATTGAACGTATGTTCGGCCAAGTTAAACAAAGGTTCCCGATTTTGCAATCAAAATTGCGAATGGCCACAGAAGGAGTACCTTCAATCATCGTAGCTTGCTTTGTGCTTCATAACGTAGCTAAATATTTGAACGATCCAGATTTTGAATTGCCAGAACAGCCAATTTCAAATCCTGGAAATATAGAAGTGTCTGGAGTGGAAGAAATCAACGATACCACCTTCAGGCGAGGACAAAGAAGACGAAATAATATTGCCGACTTCTTAGGTAGAATCATTTAGAACAAAACAATCATTATGGAATGTAATTTATTGTAATATATTTTCTTTTTAATTAATTATTTCTATTCTTATCTATGCTTTTTATTTCCTCGGCTAAAAGTTTCTCTTTCATTTCTAATATAGCCATTTTCTTTGCATGTTGCTCTTGGCTCCTTTCTTCTTGTGCTTTTAGCATCTTGTACTGCAACTCTATAAGCTGTAGTTGCTTTTCAAGAACAGTTGCTTGTAGATCGTTGTTATTACTCTGTTAAGGAAAATAATAAAAGAAATTAGTTTCTCTCACTTAAAATAAAATTACCGTTTCAGATATCCGACGTCTTTTGGCCGATGATTGCGGCGGAGTGGATGATACTACAATTTCCACATCTGGCGATATTGTTTTGGAAGTGGAAGGAATTCCTACCTCAAATCCACCTATAATTTCCAAAGAATATAATAATGAATAAATAGAAATTGATTATTTAACATTTAACCCAACAATTTGTGTTAAAAAAATACTTACATGTTATAGGAGTAATGCTTGGATTACTTTTGGCGTTGAGTAAGTCCAAGAGCAGTTGTTCCGATGTCTTTAAATGTATGGGTTTGTTTCCCGTCGCCTTCATGTCAGCTTTCTTCTTAACTCGCTGTTTTAAATTTGCCACTTTCTTAATAATTTGATCCGGCGTATATGAAATTGTGCATTTTTCCATTAGCAAATGACACATTTTATTTGCAGAGCTTTTCTTTAACACCTTTATATTTGGGGTTTGCGATTTGTTAAGCAAAATCTTTCCTTTTGCTTCTAACGTTTGCACGAATAGCAGCTCGTTTTGGTCACTATTGGAGGTAGAAGTAGATGGAAATTCCTCATCGTCAGCTGAAATACAGAGCAATTATAATTTGTAATAGAATTTATGTAGGTTATACACTTATGCGTACCATTAAGCTCTTCCAAATACTCTTCTTCATCATTCAGTTCCCAGGCCATAGTTTGAACTCTTTTTTTTGTATTTATGTGAATCTCTTTTTATTAAATTACTTTAGCTTTTGTTAATTTTTACTCAAAAATCGTTTTAATAATTCTAAATTAAAATTCAAAATAAAAAAAATTCAAAAAATAAACCACATGAAAGTTGTCACTCGCAAATTTTGACAGAAACTGCAAGGGAAGGACACATGCAGTGAAGTAAATGCTTTGTTCGAATTTTCGAACTTACTTTAGCAAAGTATGTTTTTATTCATACCGATTTAAAGCATTTGCTAAGTGCTTTTACTTCGCTACCACCTTTTACTCAAAGCAAATGCTAGTTTTTATTCATACGACCCATTGCCTCACATTCACAAAGTATATGCGTTATGTCCTCTTCAGCTTGCAGGTCATCGCAGAATCTACAATTGTCCGAGTCTGCCAGCCTGAGCCTTTTGGCATGTTTTTTAAGAAGACAATGCCCTGATAATATGCCGATCAGTGTCCTGAGCTGTTCCCTGCCTAGTTTGAGGATTACCCTAGATCTTTTACGGTCGTATTGCGGCCAAAGTGCCTTAGATACTGCGTGACCGGTGAGGCCCTCCCACCTCCGGTCGGCTTCCTTAGTGCTTCAGTGGTTGTGTTACCAGCTCGAGCTCGCTTCGCATCGGATTGAGGGGGAGTGTTATCCTCGGATCGCGTTCGCTTCACCTCGGAGTCCTTCTGTCTACCCGCTTATTTTGCGAATTCCCTCGCTTCTATTTTAGTACGGCCCTTATTTAGCGCTTGCTTAAAGCGGCGCTGCTCTGAGGGTGTAAATATGACAAATACCGATACACGGTGCTTGTCTCTGAGATGTAGTCGCTTAGTTGAGACGAGTTATAGTCTAGGCTTTTCATCTCAGCATCTATTATTTGTGACTCTTCCCGATTGGCAGATGGCACGTCATTACTGACAGGGTGTTCGTTGTTAACAGCCCTAGTTGTTGATGCAATTGTAGAGGCATCATTCTCTAATAGGTTTTTGTTTTTGGTATCTATGTTGTACCCACGAGTAAGCGGGATATAATCGGTCGCCCGTGGTCTACCCGTATAACCACAGGAAGGCTATCTTGAGATTGGAGAAATTCGCAAACTAGCGGCTTAAAACTCCCTTTTTAGCCATGCATCCGTCGGCGTTCGCTGTTCCACCTTAGATTTGGGTTTTTCAAATAATACATAGACCGATCTGATCTGGGAACATAAAGAAAATAGTCCATTACATTCTGTGGTTAAGGAGAAAAACTACTACCGGACAGGTGTCTTCACATAAGGTCACCAAAAGACAATTTAAAACATTATGAAACATTCAATAATAATTATTTGTATTGCACAAACCTTCAGCAACTGTTTGCATTTCAAAAACTGTTGAATAAACCCAATTTATTAAAACACCACTGCGAAAATGTTTAATCTTTTTTATACCCTCCACAGGAAGGTAATTCACTTTGTCATTACATTTGTAACGCCAAGAAGGATTCATCGGAGACCCTATAAAGTATATATTCTGAATCAGGATCACATTCTGAATCGATTTAGCCATGTCCGTCTGTCTGTCTGTCTGTCTGTTGAAAACACGATAGCGTCCAAACGAATCGACCTAGGCGAATGAAATTTTGTAAGAGGACTTCTTTTTACCGTTGCGACAGGTTGGTATTAGGCGTATTTTTTTGGCAATCTATAGCTAGCTCACTTTTACTTTTACATGCAAAACCAAAAGTGGGTATAAAAGTGGCTATAATTAACGCAGTAATAAAGTGGAGATAGGAAAGTTGAAAAATTTCATTCATAGATGGCGGTGTTGTAAATAGGAAGGAATTATTTTTCATCCTTGAACGTTGAGAGCGGCTATTTGTCACTAATGGGTTGTGTTCGTTGATTGTTGTCTGAATTGGTAAATATTTTGCAATTCTCGGATTGGTTGAAATGCATTTATACTTTTTAATACTTCATATTCTTACATAATATTATTTAAAATACGATTGAAAATGCTACATAAACTTTGTTGAAAAATAGATATTAATATTATGTACTTACTGCAATTTGTTGTATTCAAGGTAACAAAATGCAACGTGAACATTCAATAGATGTAATAGACGCGATTCCTTTTTGAATATTTTAAAGATAATCACTCCTGTGTTGAATTCCGACCGAAATTGAATTCGTGTGGATTTCGAGTTTTCTGTGTGATCAGTTCGCTTAATACATATTTAGTTTTTTTTACAGTAGCTGACTTGATTTGTTTCAATTAAGAAATAGGTAATTGGAAAACAGAAGTCAATGCGACTTAAAGTAATCAAAAATGCATGTTTGGTACACCGAAAATTCGAAAACCGCACGAATTCAATTTCACCCGGAATTGAGCACAGGGGTTGATGTATGCACATAATTTCACCGCATTTTCCCGTAAACAAGGCGTATTAAATTTTGATGCTCATATTAGATCAACAAAATAGACAGACCTTTTTCAAGCTATTTTTGTTTTGTTTTATTCCACCTTCAAACAAAGTATTTTTTAAAAAGGTTAAGTAATTTAATTTCATAAGATGATGGATTTTATTGTTTTAAAAATTAAAAACATCTGTCTAGAACCGAATATATGTCTTGGCAGCGCAGATAGTCGCAGTAGCACCCAGCAATAAAACATCTGCACCATCACCATTAGGGGTCGTAAACTAATTAATTAAAACCCAGCGAAAGACAATACCTACGATCAACACGCATTTGCACGTTTTCCTGAATTCTGCCAGCAGTATGAATACGGCTGGAATTTCGAAATACAGTTCATTCAGTATTAGTTAACGAACCTTTGTAGTCGATACAATTTAAGAACGATTTTCAGTTTCTGCAATGAGTATCAATTTTTTGAACATACCCTTTTCCAACTAATATGTCAAGTTGAAAACACGCGTACCAACTTCCAAATAAAAATAAAGTGTGCTAAAGTGAGTTAGGGATGTTTTTTTGAGACTCGAAAAGTGAGTATAGTAAAGAGTCTCAAAAAAATACGCCTATTGAAAATGGGCTATGTCGGTCAAGTAGTTCTGGTACCTCCCATACAAAACCACTATTAGACCCATGTGTCTCTCTGCCTGTTCTCTCTGAATTGTCGTGGGGTGCGCATCTCTCAGAGACCCTAATTAAAATTATTTAAAATGAATTTCTCCTTGTGTAGTCAAAAAATTTATCGCAACTGCTTAGCCAAAATAAATTGCAGTGATTGCATGAATTTCTTTCATCACTCATGTGTTAATATCACTCAACAAGATGCTGAATATTTTACATCGAGTGGTAATCCATATCGATGCGATAAATGTGCAGTGCTAAGACGCCGCTCTTTACGTGCTCCTTTGCATCTAGTTTCTGACATTAATTGGGATTTACATTTATTGAGAAATTGGTTTGCTGAGCACAATTTGATTATAAGCCCAGTATCCTGCTCGCGCTAAATTTTATCTCCCATACAAAAATGTCTACAGAGATAAAATTTAGCGAGGCAGTTTAGCAAAGCAGTATCCTGTTCCGCATGCTAAATTCTTATTTTCATATAGATGGGACACACTAATTGTCAGTCGAGTATAACAATATTGTGTGTTATACGTACTACGCACAATTTTGTTATACTCGGCCAAGAAAATGTCTCCACTAATTTAGCTCACGAAAGAATTGTCTGGTACATTAAATCAGCGATAAATTTTGACATTTCCGAAACAAAACAAATTTTGAATTGACTATTTCGTGGAATACTTGATAATCGATGTAAGTGAGTAGGAAAAAAGTTAAAAAATAACAAAAATCAAAATACATGTGGCAATAACATATGGGTGCGTGTCCCATCTATATCCTGGACAACGAATTTAGCGAGCATTTATCTGTGCTGTGGAGAGAAGTGCGGTCGCTAAAATTTAGCGCGAGCAGGATACTGGGCTTAAGCTCCAAAACTAAAATAATGTTTTTCAGTTTCTCGTCACTAAATAATTTTGAAGCGAATGTTTTTTATCACTCACCTGACTGCCTAAAATACAAGCTTTCTGATTGCGATTGTACGTCTTCTCCCACATTCTGTGACAGTTTAAGTTGCAATGATAATTGGTTTTTGATTGAGAAAGTAACTGAATTTAAATACTTAGAGCTTACAATTGATTCCAGATTGAGCTTTTCGATTCACGTAGAAACTCTGAGGAAGTATTTTCGTTGCACGCTTAGACATTTTTTCTATTTGCGAAATATATGCTCGACAATGCTCTTAAAACCTATTTATTACGGTATCTTCCATTCCAAACTGCAATATGGAATTGTTTGTTGGGGAGGCGTTTATGCGAACAAAATTCAATCACTTTTAGTTCTGCAGAAATATATTTTACGAAAAATATGTCGCAAACCTAGTAGACATCCGAGTTTTCCATTGTTCTGCGACCTGAAAATTCTGCCGGTCCGACATCTGTACTGTTTTAAAGTTTTAAAGACATTCTTTATGATGTCTGGTAATCGCAACTATCGATTAATTTCAAATTATAATTTACGTGGAAACTTTTTTTACCTAGTACCTGTACCAAAATTTCGCACTACTGCATTTCGTATTTTTTATACAGTTTCATCATGTCGTTTATTTAATAAACTTCCTCAATCGATCAGGACAATAACAATGCCTGGAATGGCCTTAAAACTTCTAAAACCTTGGCTTTTAAATTTGAATCATAATAATATAGAAGCCATTATTTCTGATATTCTGGTTTAATTTTAATTTTAATTTCAGTAAAATTTTAATTGTAGATATAGGAATTAAAACGTAAATTGTTCAATCAAATTTGTTGTTCAAGTACAGTTTTGCAAAAGTTTATATTTTGTTAATGCGAATTGTTTTATTAGGATCACCCCACCCAAAAAATAATATTTGAAGTTGTTTAGAGCCCATTGAAGAGACATTCAACACTATTTTTAATACTTAGTATTCAAAAATACAGAATGTCTTTTATATTTCTTATATTATATACTTAAAGTAATAATTAAATTTAATTTTTAAAAACTATTGTTAATTTATTATGAATTTATCTATCTATCTATCTAATCACGATAGCACGAATCGAATTAGGCGAATGAAATTTTGTGAGAGGACTTCTTTTTACCCTCGTGAGGTTGGTATTTAAAATGGGCAATGTCGGTCAAGTAGTTCTGGTACCTCCCATACAAAACCAATATGCAGTGGAGGGTATCAAAGCATAGGCCGATGATAACTCTTTTACTTGTTTTCTATTCTTAACATTGCAAACGTGGACTTGCAAGCCAGAGCTCGATTTCAATTTCAATTGCTTTCTCACTGAGAGATATTACATTCGGCTTCGACAATAAGGTCTTGCTCTGAGATTTGTTTATATACACTTACGTTTTCGCTCTTTGCTTGATTTTTATTTTTCAATTTTAGATTTATCACTCCTTAGTTAACTTTTTCCATACAAATTAAATGGAAATGAACAACCAAAGACCTCATTCTTCGAAAGTAAGTTAAAAAAGTCAAAATTGTATTGAATTCAGTGTTGTCGTTCTTATTCAACATAATATTTTTTTTTGTATTTATTTATTTAAATATCGCTTACAAAGTAAGACAAAATACTATATATAATTATTTGTCAAATACATGAAGAGACATGTTTAAAAACGAGTTGTATTTCTGATTCTTCTCAGCGCAATTGGCAGGGAGTTCCAGAGGCAAATAACGTGAACAAAATTGTCGGCCCGATGTAAGATAACGATACCGAGCTCGGCTCAGGTTTCGATTATGAACACTAAGAAAATTTATTTTTTTTTGTTAAATTGACTTATTCTAAGATGTACCTACTGTAAAAGACATTTTCTGCGGAAACTTTTTTTCTATTTTTTTTTAAATTTTAAAGATTTCAATTTTCCTTGAATTTTCTAAGCAAATTTTATTTTTTTTTGTTTAAATAGACTTATTCTAAGATGTACTGTAATATAATTTTTCTGCGGAAACTTTATTTTCTTTTTTTTTTTTAATTTTAAAGTTTTCAATTTTCACAGAAAAGTGCATGTATTTTTATTGACTGAAAATATTATACCTACTCCAGAGTAAATATAATTTAACTTTAGCACCAGGCGCCTGCCAGACAGTTGTTGACATACCCTTAGCGGAGCGACGAAGTCGCGTGAGCGGCTGAGCCCCGCGAAAAAAGGGTTAAAATCCTGTTAGCGAGCGAAGCGAGCTACCCACCCCATACTTTAAATACACTAGACTTTCTTACAGGCGCCTATCTGACAGTTTTTGGTATAGACTTATTGAGCTATGTAACCGGAATGAGTCACATAAACATGATTTGATTAAAAAAAAAACACAAAAAAAATTATTAAAATTTAGACAAAAAAAAAAAAAATTTTCATTTCCTCAGGAAAATAATATTATATTCATGTTTTTTAGGTCATTTTAAGCCAGAAAAAAAACAAAAAAAAATTTTGCTCAGTGTTCATTGGAAACCCGCCCCCGAGCTCTGTTAAGACAAAAGAACGTGTCGAGGGGGGAAATTAATTCAGTTGTGTAGATAGAGATACTCAGGTTGTTTAGTTTCAATGACTTTGTGCAGGAAGGACAATGTCCGAAATTTCATTGCGCTATCGAGGTAGCACCCACATATGCTCTTAGAGAACGGAGAAACAGGATCATAATAGTGCAGATTTTAGACATAACCTAATTACCTAATTTTTTTTATTATTCCAGAGTTCTTTCCCAGGAGTGAAAGAACTGAATTTGTTTTTATAGAACGACTTGATTGACTTGACTTGATCATCTGAATGGATAATAAGAAATATTTTAAGAATTTTAGAATTAAGTTTGACTACAAGTAAACTCTCAAGGGTTTTAGCAATACCTTTTCACATTACTTGTGTAGCCGGTACACTTTCACTTGCACTGAACTTCCTTAGACGAGTGTTAACCAATGACTCTTCAAATCACTAATGCAATTCCGCATGCGCTGCTAACTAATGTCAATAGTTGTAGTGAAAAATTTACAAATGAGATTTATTTTTTTCTGTCAGTGAAATCTCTCACGGGCTTTGGAGGAGGAGATTTAATAGCGAACTCTACAGCTCGTACAGTGACATCAACCTGGTCAGAAAAGTACGTAACAGTCGACTAAGATGACTGGGACATGTAGAGCGAATGGACACCAAACCAACCCAAAGATCGTGCTAACTGGAGAGGCGTGTTGGTTGAGGCCCAGGTCCAGCCCGGACTGTAGCGCCATCTAAGTAAGTAAGTAAGATATCTCTCAGTGGTTGACCGAAACCATACAAAAAAAAGGGGTTTCTCTCTGAGCGTAACCAAAAAATACTGTGCTAAGAAACTGATAATTATTGGTTATGACTAATTCGCATGATGTTATGCTTTTCTTAAAGCTACGATATTTCTTTTGAAGTGTGCTTTGTTTTTTTTTAATAACACCAACACAAACAAAATTACGATTATGCCATTTTTCATAGTCCGAAGCCCCACTGTGCGATGGGAGGACTCATATAGAGACTTATCCCGCTTAGCTGTCTGTTTCGATTTGTTTTCCAAGCTCTCGTTGTATTCGTCAACGATTGCCTGATATGTGTCTAGAGCTAGAGTGTCTACACGCCTATTGCGCCAACAATTTTTTTGTATTTTTGTTTTTTTTTATTAATATCTGTTAAATTAAAATAGATTTTTATAAACAATTTTTTTCCTAGATCGGAATCAGAGGAGGAGTGCGATTTCATTGGGATAAGTGATGACCCTACTTTCGTAATAAAAGAAAACAATATTAGATAGGTAATACCCAAATTCTATAAATTGTATAAAGCTCAAATAAGTTACCTTTTTTTTGTATATTCTCTTAGACATTTTATGAACGAACACGACGATGAATAATAATTGTGGCAACAACTATGAGGAAGCAATTGTCCAATTTCGATTATAGATATTAAGTACCTACTGATTTCGAGGTGAAGACAATCAGCAACTTTTTGGAATGGTAATACTATATAATATTTAATTCCACCAGTCCACAATGTACATAATTATCAGTTTGTGGTATTATGCAATTTTATATAATTTGTTTCGAATTTTTCGAAATATCAATAAAATCAAGTATATACAGATTGTACTTTAGTTTTGATGTTTTTTCACTATGTTATACTCCAGTTTCTGCCTTAATTATAGCCTTGAGAGCCTTGAACTTGAAGCAGATCTCAGTATCGCCCGCCTTTCCTGACATGTTATTGCTTTGCTGACTCTTCCTTTGCGTTTTTTTCCATAGTTCTCAGGGTCCTTAATAAAGCTGTTAACAACAGTGGCGCCTCTTCCAATCTTGCTGGCTATGAAACGGATGGATTGTCCTTGTGCCCGGTAAGCTCGAATTTGGCCTATTTCCTCCTTGGTTAATGTCTTTCCTTTACCCATAGGTGTGGATTGTATGCAATTATTACTTAAACTAAGCTCTCTAATACTCAAAGTATCCTTTTATTTGATTTAAAACATGGTAACAGGTAGATTTGACTACTGTTCCTAATCAAGTGGCACGAAAAAAACAGGTCAATTTTATGACTCTTTTGGGAAAAGTGTCATAAAAGTTACATTTATGAACTCAATCCCATTTTTCTTTTTACAATATGAACATAATATATCCCTCATTCCTTCTGCAATTGGTTTTTCCCAGATTAGCAAAGGGTTTGAAAAATATCGTAAAATTAAAACAAAAAACTGCACGTAAGCACGTAATTGTGTGATCATATTCTAAGCATAAGTCACTACATCCCTTCCATTTTCTCTCCCGAAGGAACATTTAATACCATAACTGAGCAATCTGAATGCATTAAATATGCTTTCCTTTACAGCAGTCTTGCGATTAACTGTAATCCTTTCAAATGCAACATATTTCCTCAGAATTTTCTAGACATTTAAAGTGATGATATTTAGTATCAAATCGATCCGGATCGGGATAAACCCATAATGGTGCCTGTTTACCTTAATCTAGCGGCTAGAGTCGACTGACGTCGTTCCTGCTTTTTCATTAATTTAGAATTTTCATTAATTTAGACAACATTGTTCATAATCTTATGTAATTGTCTGAAACGTTATTTTATGATAGATAAAGGATAATCACAAATATATAATTATTTTATTCTGTAGAACATTTGGTATTACTTTTTTTTTAAATACTTCTCTCGGGAAATGCGAACCTATAACGCTTCAACAGCGCCCCGAAATGCTTGCAGAGGTATGTTAGTTCTGCACTTAAATTGCTGCAAATTGTATACTTCTGGAAATAAAGGGTCCGCCAAATAACTTTTTTTTTTTGAAAATGCTATAAAAAAAACTACTGAATATTTTCTCAAATTTCTTTTTTTATTTGAAAGGACAATCCTTCCGGTTAATAATGGAAAATAATTTCATTCAAATGGCTTCCTCGGCTGGCCATGCAGTAGCCTACACGATCGGTCCACATTATCGATTGTGTGCAGCTGTATTTCACCAATGGCTTCACGATATTGTCCTTTAAAGCGTCAATTGTCTCTGGCATGTCGGCGTAACACTTATCTTTTACGGCACCCCACAAATAATAGTCCAACGGTGTCAAATCGCAGCTCCGCGGTGACCAAACGACATCAGCTCTGCGGCTGATAATGCGATCTTCAAAAACAGGGCGCAAAACATCGAGTGTAGCTTCGGCTGTGTGGCACGTAGCGCCGTCCTGTTGAAACCAAATGTTGCCAATATCCTCCTCTTCAATTTTTGTGAACAAAAATTCGTTCAACAGTAACTCGTTTTGGGTATATCGGCTTTTCAATGTATGCGTGCAGGTTTTCTGTGCCCCAAATGCCACAATTTTGCTTGTTTACATACCCGCCAAGATCAAAATGAGCTTCATCTGAAAAGAAGATTTTTTTGGCAAAATCGGCATCTTCTCTAAGTCGATCGCAGGCCCACTTAGCGAAGCGAAAACGCATTGGATGGTCAGTTGGCTTCAACTCCTGAACCAATTGGACTTTGTATGGCGTCATACCAAGGTCTTTATGCAAAATTCGTCTCAATGATGTCGGTGAATTGATGTTGATGGCGCTTCACGCACACTTTCTGCCACAGCAGCAATTTTCTCGGGTGTACGCCACGGTTTTTGGCTTTTCACGCTTTGGTTTATCGATGAGGATGCCAGTGTCTTTCACTTTTTTCACAAGATAACGAACATACGGAGCTGACGGTGCTTCTCTTCTTCCAAAATCCGTACGCAATTTTCGCACACATTCTGCAACATTACCATGATTTTCAAGGTAATGTCGCAATTATTTCCCATCGTTGTTCAAACGTATACACAACCATATTCGTTCAGCGGAAGGATAAAACTAATTATCTGTCAAATCAGACATGAGCCAAGTGTTACCATTCGCGAAATAAGCACTAGTTGAAAAAAAACGGACCCTTTATATCCCCAGGAAGTGAGTTCCAAAGTTTGCTTGTCCTGTAACAATAAGAGTTTTGGAAAGTTGATGTCCTCGCGGTTGTCAAGTGTACCTTATGGTCATGAGCATTAGCAGCCTGTCTTGTGGGGCGCCCAAAAGTTGCATTTCGAGGGATAATGTCTTTGAGTTCCTCGGAACATCTACCATGGAAGTACCTATAGAACAAGCATAGGTCAGCGACTTATCTCCTGTGCACCAACGGTTGAAGATTTGATGTGAGTGTAGGGTCTCCAATAAGTCGAACTGCTCGTCTCTGTATGCTGCCAAGTAGGTTAAGTGAATGTTTTGGCGCCGAGCTCCATATATGGGAACAATATTCCAGGCCTGGTCTAACCTGAGCTTTGTAGAGAAGGAGAAGTTGCTTGCGGCTAAAGTACCTCTTTGCTCTAAATAGGTATCTCAAATTAGCGGACGCCGATCTTGCGATATAGGAAATGTGGTCCTGCCATGTGATTCCTGAATTGACTGTGACTCCTAGAAGGTGCATTGAGTCCTTTGGATGGTTATCCATTTGGATCTGAGGAACTGTTGTGCATTTTTCCTAAAAAATGTTGTGAGCTGTGTCTTGTTTGCATTAAATACAACCAAGTTGTCTTTTCCCCACTTCAAGATTTTGTCCAGATCATCATTTAGAGAACTAATTTGTTCACATCTCTGACTGTGTGATGTAGCCGCATTCATAGGACCACTATTCGAGATGGAGGATATAAGAGTACTGTCATCAGCAAAACTGTAGATATTATTATTTGTAGATCCAAGCAAATCGTTGATGTGGAGAAGAAATAGAGTTGGAGATAGAATAGATCCTTGGGGCACTCCTGCATTTATAGCAAACGAATTTGATGATACACCATCTACAACAACTTGGATCGATCTTCCCAGAAGAAAATTTTGCCTCCATCCGCAGAGTTGTTGTGGTAATCCATAAGACGCTAACTTGCCTAATAGGGCTCTATGCCAGACTCGGTCAAATGCCTTTGATATGTCCTACTCACATATAAAAACTTATTTATGTAAGGAATAATATCTACTAGGAAAATATTGCCGTATGCACAGGTTCCATTCTTATCCCATTTCTTCGGTTGCCCTTAAAAATGCGATAAGTTTTGTAGGAAACCCGACGACAAAATTTTTTTTTCTTATGTAACAAAAAAAAAAACTATGGAAGGTAAGAAACATTTGAGTGATAAAAGTAGGAGAATAAAAAAACAATCTGACGTCTACTAGCACTGGAAATCCTATACCTAGTGTTATTCTAGACTATGGTATAACATTTATTAGATAAAAAAACCCCATTTTTTATTTTACCCTATCGAAGAACCACTCCAATACCTAGCTTCCAAAATATCCCCTGAAGGTGTGGCTTAGCAATTATAAATGCTCGAGACATGGAGTAAGGTTTGGATGAGAGCGTGAGAGGAGCGAAATCGTTGCTGTATAATTTCCATGAAGGGCTACGGATCTTTGTTTTAGGAGTAAAACAGACCACTCGTATGTACTACATAAGCGAACGGATGTCAAAGCCGTTTTAGTGCTCGCGTGATTCCTAAAAACGCTTTCCATGGACCAGTTAGGATGTAAAGTCGCGAAGGGAAATCGAGTAGTTAGTCAGTCGGTGCTTGGTATCGAGACAGAAAGGTCTCTTTTTGAATAGACGAACAAAACTATTCAATTTGCGCGACACGTTTTTTTTAAGTCTTTTTGTTTTACGTACAGTAGTCACTTAAAAAAATATATATCTATTAAATTGTGGATTATAATAAAGTACAACATTAAGTTAATTTAACTGACGCGATAGTTTTATAAGACTCAACGTAAAAATAATTAAAAGTCAACGCAAAGTTTGTGCGTACGCGTTATTTTTTGTTTCCTGTCCTCGAAAACTGCCACAAGAGCAGCAGAGTGATATACCAAACTTTATTAGTTTACTGGAGTTCCTACTCCTACTGTTATCCTAACTTATATAAAGTGCCCTACAACAAAAAAAAGAGCGACGATCATATTAACTCGCTATCGTCAGTGTAATCAACTGCGTTGATCCTCCCGTGTCGCTTCCCCGTCAAATTGTTTCCTTCGTCAGAGCATCGTCAATACCCGGCACACGTCCCGTCTAACTCATCTCGGGTACAGCATCGCAAAGCAACGTGGGTGTATGCGATTCAGTTCAGCTAACACAAGCTTTTGCTTATCGCCGACACCACATACAACTGCATCCGAAGACAGCCCAATTCGTCATTGTTGTGTAGTTATCCAATCGTGGTAATAATCAAACATTTCATCGTCATCAATCGACACAGCAAAGCGACCGACCGACGACGCAACGATTGTACTTATCGTCCATCAGCCTGTCGAACAATTGCAAGATCGATATTCACCACGAAGCAACTCCGACAGCGAACATCTCTCGAACAGCGAAGCTTACAACAACTCTACCTTCATACATTGTATATAGACACTATAGTACTATCATCCCGTCGCATTGAATTACGCGTCTTCGACGATCCAGGTGGCGCGTCAGTTGATTTAGTTTGTACACTGCCAACTTCGAGCATTGGAGAAATGTGTATAGAGAAAACCAAAAGAAACAAAATAAAGTCAAATTGGTATGCCTCTTCTCTTTCTTCATTCATATCGCCTTTCCCATTCCGCAGTACCTACACAATTATTTCTGATGTGATGTAACAGGGTAGGGAACTGCATTTGGAAAGGAAAGGAGATGCAATATTATGAGCAAGGTAAATCAATAGCATGGTGTAGATGTAGAATACGATGGTGCGATGGTGTAGGATTTGTGTGTTATGAGAGGGGGACGATGCAAGGGGTGATCAGTTGGGAGAGACAAATTGAATAAAAACTGAATTTGGCTTTCTTTCTGTCATTGCAGAAGATTTGAGGATTGGGCATAAAATAATGTAGACTCTCACTATTAGGTATGTCTATATTTTTGTCAAATATGCATCGATTTAAGTGATTCTTTTTTTAATTGATTCAAAAATATTATGTGTCTACTTTATGGAGTAGGTATATAATGTAGAAACTTTTTATGTCTGTACAACGAGCTGCTAACTATTGAATCTACTACATTTATCTCTATATAAAAATCAATTGGTGGCCGAAAAATCGAAAAAAAACTGAATTTCCATTTTGTATGGGAATTAAACCACCAATGATCGCAAAACTCGAAAGTCACCGAACCGATTGAGCTCAAATTTCCAAGCAGTCTTTGAAGTTGCTGTGAAGTTTGGGCAAATTAGACAATGCAAAAGAAAAAAATAAATTTCAAACGCTTTTCTTCGACAGTCATGGGAGCAAAAGTTTTTAAAATTTGGAACATTGACATGCATTTTGCTGAAGACAAAAATATAATCATTTCGATAAAACAACTAGCGAATTCAATCTGAAGAGTAGATAAATGCATACATATTCACGGGATTTATTCCGCATAAATATAAAAGTATGTATTTCATGTATGTATTTAGAAAAAGTTCTAAGTTTGATTTTCATATAGTATTAGTATTACTAGCAGCCTTGCTTGCGTTATTTGGGGTTACCTGCCTAATGCTGCCATCTCTGGTCTGGAGATAAATCTGAGCAATTCGCTTTTCTTGAGTTCGCTCAATACCTAGCCCTTTATAAGGACGTAGAGGGTATAATTGTAAGAAATCCCGAACCAGCTAGGTATTTAGTATACCTAATGTTTGACATAATTCTCTATTCTCCTATTCTCCCTTATAGGAATTACCAAATGATTGGTTTAGTGCATCTATGTTAAAGTCATTAACAAATTCTCTTACATATCTTATTCCCTTTGATTTTTATTTTCCCTCACTTTCGTGTGATCGTTGATCAGTTGTTGGAAAACGGGCTTAGATTATCCGTTGTTGGCTGTGCGTTGATGACTTAGTTATTTAAAACAAACACCAGCTTACTTAATTTCATAACAAGTTTCTAAATATTCGTTAATTTCCTACATACTATAATCCATATTTCAAATTTATAGGGATGAGTAGGTTGATTGCTGCAATAGCACTCAGCGTAGCACTGCGAACTGCGTATAGCTGCTCAACTATCATTTGGTGGTTTATGGTTATGGTGGTTTTCATCCCAAAAGCAGGAAAGACCTCCCAGAGACTCTCCAAGGACTTCAGACCAATTAGTCTGTTCTCTTTCTTCTGGAAACTCTCGAGAGTATCATCGACCTTCACACTAAATACACTGTCACTGAAAGCCAATCGAAACTGCTTTTCACACGATTGTTGGAACGATCGAGAGGTCCCTTTCACTCAAGGGATGGATGTCTTTCTTGATATACAGGGGCCCTTTAACAATGTTGAGACTCGATCGATAATTCAAGTCTTAGACAATAGACAAGCTTATAATCGGAGAATCAATCTGCCGCGTAAACACCCACATTCTTACAAAAAGGATGGTAAGGGCTACATTTGCCAGCTGCGCTGTCGAAAAAGTTATGCACCGACGCACCCCCCAAGGTGGAGTGCTATATCCATTGTTATGCAATATAGTTCTTAACCCTAAATTAATAAACTACATTCATTGTTATATCGTTAAAAAACATACTTCCTTTAAAGTTATCTTATTTACTCTCTATACAATTTTTTTGCCAAAGCTCAATGGCACTCCACTCGAGTTTGTTAGCAGCGCTAAATATATGGGGCTGAAGCTGGACACTGGACAGAAAGCTTTTATGGAGAGAAAATATTGCCGAACGAGCTAGGAAATCCCTAGTGGCTCAATACTCCTGTAAAAGGGCTATCGGCACTAGATGGGGTCCTTCAACCCAATATAATGCATTGGCTTTATACTGCGGTTATAAGACTGATTATTCTATACGGCATCGTTGTGTGGGGGGAACAAAAGTTCCAATCTAAAGGTCTTACAGAAGACTAAGCGCTTGGCATGCTTGTGCACCACGGGCGCACTAAGGACATCTCCAACCGCCGCTCCACAAACCATGCACAACATACTTCGTCAGTAAAGAATATTCCACAAACGTGGCAATTAGATTAAGGAAGGGGAAACACTGGAGAGGGAAACCGAATGGACACGACGCCAACATCTTTCTACAGACGATCCCCTTGCCTATTAGGTACTACCGATTAACTGCCTACGAAAATCAACTTCGAAAAAGGCTTCACCCATGAAATGCCGGACAGGAATCAATGGGATCAAAAAGATCAAAAGAGCTTCTTCTTCGACTTAAAAGATCCAGGATCTCGAAAGTCGTTAATGTCTTCTCCGGGCACTGCATATTACGCAGATACGCCGCAAAGGCTCGGTCTGCCATACAACGACATCTGATGCAGAAGCTGCAGAGATCAAGAGGAGAACGAGTACTTCACTCACTTTCTTTGTAGTTGCCCTGCACTGGCCAATCTGAGAAAGGACCACTTAAAAAACTATTTTCTCAATGATCTCAGTGATCTAGGTAATACCAGCGCCGCTAACATTCTTAGTGTTATAACCGGTAGCAAACTAGCAAATGGTTTACATAATTAGCCAGTAAATGAAAGGCTCCCTAAATCGCAGTGATATGCACAAGCGGCCGACTAACGGCCTAAGTGTTTCTCTCACCGAGAGCCACTCTAACTAATTAACTAACTATCATCTTAATATACATATTTCATAATTAATAGATATCTATAAATTTGGACTGTAAACAATATCTTTTTCATACTACATACCTACATTATGAGAAAATTGAAAAATGGGATCGTTCTAGGTACGTGATTTTATTTCCTAAGATTCAACCAAACTTCCCCACTAGTACACCTACCAATCCTACCATGCTCCTCACATGCTCACCCACCCCATAACTTTCAAATCAACATAACCTACCCTTGACACCTAAGTCCAAAAGCCACACCATGACACCATCACTGCTGCCCATAAATCGAAGAAATACAAAATATTGTAAAGAATCTGCGATTTCATATTTTCCTATTTTGTTATCCTCTTAAATATCAACAATTCCAATCGTCATCTCATCACTCATTCATCGCACTCATCATGCTAAAAGTGCTAACCTACACACCACCTAACCTACACACCACCACTACTAACTCCATACGAGTATAGGTATATGCGAAAAGTACCCGATCATTCACTTTATTTCCCTTTGTATATTCCACTTCCCCCACAACCATTATGCTATCGGTGGAGAATAAAAGACAACAGAAATAATAATGGTTCTTTCTCTTTCATCTGCATGTTGTCAATGAGACGAATAAGAAAAGAATAATTTCGTTTCAAATAATCAAAGACAACTACCATGTTCGATGTGAGTAGTTGGTCTTGGAAGTGGTTGGTGGCGCTAGCGCATAAATGCGAAGTGATAGTACTATAGTGTCTATATACAATGCTTCATACCAACGTCAGCAGCTCAGCAAGTAATAACAGCGATTCGCCCACCGACCCAACTCATCTTTAATCTATGTTTGTGAATGTTATTTCCCTTATGTCCCTTCTAGTTTAATTAATCCCAGCAATACATACTATCTAATACACCAGCATAAAACAAAAGAACTATTATAATATAAATCAAAGAAAATAACGAAACTAATAGAAATAGAAAAAAAAATATGATACATCGAAGCGTTCTGTTTGGGTAAGTCATTGCACATTTTATTGAATCTTTTTTGAGTTTAATTTGAACGTGATAAATGAGATAGTTACATATTTAGTCTACAGATTAATTAATTATTTTAACACAAATATAACAACGATACTTAAAACAAAATAGTTTGTACGAATTACAACAAAGTACATAAAGTATTACAAAACAAATATAAGACATTGGATTCTTTGAAATACACACGAAACAAAATACGAATATTTAAATTTGTAAACTTTATCAAGCCTAAGAAAGACATGAACATAATAATATTTTTGGAAAACACAAATGAACAATAGACTTTACCTCAATTAACAGAGTTCTTAACATAAAAGGGTAAATAAATAAATTAAAGAAAAAATATCTGGACATTTTTATTACACCGCCAAAACAATACTGGTGAATACATAAGGGGCAACACTGAGATTCCAAAAACGAACACAAACAAATACCAATACTTATATTTTTCCAATTAGATGAGTGTAAACACAACTCAAATTGTCACTATCAGTCTTATAGTTCATGCTCTTCTGTCTTCTCCTAATTATGTGCACACATTCTAATATTTTTCGTTTTTTGTCATTCCCTTCTACACCCAACACAGAGAAATTATCGAAATCCATAATATGCTCTTTGTTGCTGTTCTTATGGTGCTCTGATAGTGCTGTCTCTTTCCCTCTATAGGTAGCTCGGCAAGAGTAACTGTGTTGGTAAATTCTCGCTGAGATCTTTTGTTTTGTCTCACCCACATATACTTGTTCACATTGTTTGCATGGAATTTCGTAAACAATTTCTTTCTGGTCCATTCTGTGCGCCTGGTCTTTGATTTTGGTGAAAAGCATTTCTGTTGTCTTGAAACTATATGGAATCAGCTTACATTTTCCGTCTTGGAGCATCAATTTCTGGAGTTGGGGAGTCAATGTTGGTATATTTGGAAAGGTACATCTTGATGTAGGTATTTCTTCGTCATTTCGTGCAATCTTAGTTCTTTTTGGTCCAAAATATTCATTAATAACTTTATTATATAAATACCTTGGATAGTTATTATTTTTAAGTATTTCACGAATCTTCTGAAGGTTCCTTTCCAAGAATTGTGGGCTACTGAGTTCCTTTGCTCTATACACCATGTTCTTGATGTTGTTTACCTTTTGATGCATAGGATGGGATGAGTAGTAATTCAGTATCCTCCCAGAAGCAGTCTGTTTAGTGTACCAATTCGTTAGGATCGATCCATCGTCTGTGCGAATGACTTCTAGATCCAAGAAAGCCAATTTCTTGTCCACTTCTAGTTCATATGTGAACTTCAAACTTGGATGGTAGCTATTGAATGCTGCAACGAACTCATCAACCTTGTCTACAGGTATAGAATATAAGCTGTCATCCACATAGTATACTGATATTCCTGGATGAAATTCTAGTGATTCCAACACCTCCGATATCAATATGTCCATTATAAAATTGGCAATTGATGGACTAGCTGGATTTCCCATCATTGTACCCTGGATTTGGCTGTAGTATTGCCCATTGAACAGAAAGTAGCTTGAATCAAAGATGAATCTAATAATCCTCAAGAATAGATCTTTGGGTATGTTCAGATAATTCTCAATCCATTTCCAATGCTTAATCAACTTCTCTATCACCAGATTCTTTGGTATACTTGGGAATAAAGAGACCACATCCAGCGATATTAACACATGATACATTGGAATGGTGGTTTCTCTCAAGATATCAGCAACTTCAAAAGAGTTTTTCATATTCCTATGGAACGTTGAACAAATCTTGGTCAATTCCTCATGTACATACCTTGACAAGTTGTAGCAAGGTGATCCGATGTTGCTGACCACTGGTCTGTATGCCACAACTCCTTGTTTGTGTGTTTTCCGGAGACCATAAGCCTTTGGTGGGACACAGTTGTTGTTCTTCAGAAAATACGATTTACCAACTGTGATTACTTCTTGATTTACCATAGATTTTTAATTTCTTTGCACTGATCTTCTACTTTGTTGGTGGGATTCCTAGCTAATTTCTTGTAGACATGCTCATCTTCAAACATAGAAGTCATTGCCCCAAAATACTCATCTCTAGATACCAAAACTGTGGCATTACCTTTGTCTGCTCCTCCGACAATAATGTTTGGATTTTCTTTGATGAATCTCTTTGTAGCCTTGACATCTTTCAGTAAGTTGTTGTTAGTATCAAACACATTACAAAAATTCACCTGTCTCCAGAAATTGGTGATAATGTTGACCCCTTTACTTCGAACTACATCAGGCTCTTCATTGGGATCCTCCAAATTTCTTATTCCATACTCGAAATCTTTAATGATCATTGGAATATCAACATCTTTCTTTTCCAATGGTAATCCAAATTTCGGTCCTAAGGCTAACATATTTTCCACAGCAGGGGGGATAGAAACACTTTCATCTAAGTAATTGAAAAGGAATTCCTTTCTGGTGGTTGGAATACAGTGGCCCTTCTCTTTCTTCAATCTATCTAGTTTGTTAAGATTTCTCTCTTTCACAGATGACATTGTGGCTTTGAAAATAGAATCCATTCTCTGAGAGTAATTGTCCATTGTTATCTTCGATAAGATTTTGTCTAGTTGTTCAATGGTCGATTTCTTGTTTTGTTCAATTTGTTTTAGTTTCCAAAAAGTTATCTTTATCTCCAAATTTAAAATCTGTTTCTTAAAAGAAAACATCATCCGATCAACCTTTTTCTTGTATCGGTGATCTTCAGTCTGGAGCGAAATTACACAATTCAGATTAGAAAATATATGATTTGGCATGGTGTTATTTGCTCGACATTTCAACAGAAATGTCTTTCTGTTAGTGTAATTAGCTTGATTTCTCACAAGCTTCATCCAATTTTTCAATAAAAATGTAGCATTATGTCCATATGTCAAAGTGATGTGGTCAAAAAAGCCATTGTTGCAGTTTGTTAAGTGGTTATTGGCTGTAGAATCCATTGTGTTGTTCGGTTAGTGGCAAAATCAGACACCCTCCAAAATAAAACTCCTTCAAATTTTCAGCGACGTTTCGTTTATTCTTTGTAAACTTTATCAAGCCTAAGAAAGACATGAACATAATAACAGCATGTTGGTTTGCTTCCGGAACCAACATGCTGCCCGCCTCTGGGTTTGGTGGTGGGTTTGTGGCTCACTTTTGATGGTGTTTCTAGGAGCTTCCCGGTGCATTGTTGTTGTTGTGGTTTGCTGTTCGGTCTGTTCCTCAACATCCTCGATCCGTTGCCGTTACGATGTGTACCATGCAAAAAAAACAATGAGTTAGAAATTGTTTTATCGTGAAATTGGTAACTAAAATAATGTTTATAATCTTTAGCTGCATTAGAGATTGTCTATAGAGGGGTAAGTTGACCTTGATTATTAGGGTTTAATTTTGGATTATATTTATATTATGTAGATGTATTATTATGTGTTTGTTTATTAGATTTCATGTCGGTTTTGGTTTTATGTTCTTGGGGTTTCTTCATTCATGGGATTTATATTGTTCATGTTGTTTTATGTTATTGGGTTTTTTTTTTTTTTCATGGGCTTTATATTGTTCATAATGTGTCTATTGATTCGTTCGACGAATTTGATACCGGCAATGGGGAAATTTTTGCGATTGGCCGCTTAAGTGTAGAATTCGCCGTTTTTATGGTCACCACGCGCGTAAGACCGTCGGAACCGGGATGTAGTTCCGTGATCCGCGCGAGTAGCCATGATGACGGTGGGAGGTTGTCTTCCTTGACGAGGACAATATCTCCTACCTTTACATTTGGTTGTTGTTGTAGCCATTTTGGACGCTGTTGGAGCAAGTGGAGGTATGATGTACTCCACTGTTTCCAGAAATCCTGTGTGATTCTTTGGATATATCTCCATCTGTCCAGGCTGTTGATGTTCTTCTCTTTCAGGTTTCTTTCAGGAAGCATTCGTAGTGGTGCACCTATTAAAAAATGACCACGTGTTAGTACCGTGAGATCGTCTGGATCTGACGTCATTGGACATAAGGGTCGTGAGTTGAGGCAAGCCTCAATTTGCGCGAGAAGTGTCGCGTACTCTTCGAATGTCAGTTTGGATGTCCCAATGGTTCTTTTAACGTGGTGTTTTATGGATTTAACCCCAGCCTCCCACAGACCTCCGAAGTGTGGGGATGATGGAGGGTTAAAGTGCCATGTTGTGTTTAGTGATGTTAGTGTGTCCGCTACCTCGGTCGACCATTCTGCTGATATAAATCTGCTCTCCTTTCTCAGTTCATTGTTAGCTCCCTTGAAGTTGGTGCCGCAATCGCTGAATATATTGGCACAACTTCCACGTCTTGCAACGAATCTTCTGAACGCTGCGATGAATGCTGCAGCGCTTAGATCGCTAACCAATTCGATGTGTATGGCCTTTGTAGCCAAACAAACAAATACTGCTATGTACCCTTTAGTTATCTTGCTGCATCTGCCTCTCCATAATTTGATCTCTACTGGTCCAGCGTAATCGACTCCCGTGTTAGTGAATGGTCGTGCGATCCGTACCCTCTCTGCTGGGAGATTTCCCATTAATTGTTCTTGCATTTGTGCTTTGTGACGGTGGCATCGTACACATTCATGGATAGTGTTTTTTACTAGTCTCTTTAGGTTTGTTATCCAGTATGTTAGCCTGCATTCGGCCATCATCATCTGCTGACCACCATGCAGGGTGCGTTGATGTATGTCCCTAACAACCAATTTTGCAAAATGGTGAGATGGATGGACTATTATTGGATGTCGTTGCTGGAATGGGAGTGACGAGTTAAGTAACCTACCCCCTACCCGTAAGAGTCCCTCTTCATCAAGAAAGGGGTTCAAGTTGCGTATACGGCTGCCCTTTGGTATCAATTTTTTCACTCCGAGTGCCTTGACTTCTTCATGAAAATTTTCGTTTTGAACGATTTGTATGAGTTTGTCATGTGACGTGCTTAGTTCGTTCGGGGTAATTGGGTGCGCTTTCAATGGCAGCCGTCCTTTTACGTTTTTTATGTTATAAAAATATCTCCGCCATATAGCTACGCTACGCACGAGACGTTTCATCGTGGAATATCGTTGAAAAAATGCATTATTGATGACAACGCAGTATGATGCTACCTGCACCAAACTTGTTGCCGTGTTTACAAAATGTGTGTTGTAGAAAGATATTGTATTTTGCTCTCTTTTGCCTTGCGCTTTGGTTTCCACATTTGTCTCTTGCGGGATTGTTGTTGGCCAATCCTTTGCCGAAAAGTTTCTAAGAAATGTGGGCCCATGCCACCACAACTGGTTGCCCATAAGTTCCTCTGGCGTTAATCCTCTGGAACCTATATCAGCTGGGTTTTCCTTGCTTGGTACATGTCGCCAACACGTTTCATCCATGAGCCGTTGGATTTCTGTGATCCTGTTCGCTACGAATGTGTTGCGTGTTGCTGGACTTCCTTTGATCCATGCCAAGGTGATCATCGAATCGGAAAATGCGAAGATTTCTACCTGTTCGAATTGCATGGCAGTTGATATCCTAATCAACAGTTTTGCTAATAATAACGCTGCACAAAGTTCCAACCTTGGCAAGGACACGCATTTTACTGGTGCAACTCTTGTTTTCGCTGCTAGCAAGTGAATCTGTTCTCTGCCTTTTGTTACCACTCTGGATGCGTTTTCATAGTTGATCCAACGCGGTATCTCCAGAGTTTCCAGCCCTTGCAAGTTATTTCGCAATTCCAACCAAGGACCTTCTACTTCAGAAGGTAGTGTTGCATCCCAAGATAGTTCTCGTACCCACAGCTGTTGCAGAATCATTTTTGCCTTGATAATGCACGGCGAGATCCATCCAAGCGGATCAAATAGCCGAGCGATATCTGCGAGAACTGATCGTTTGGTGTGTTTTTCTACCTTGGGTATATTGATTTTGATTTTGAATGCATCCTTTGCTGGATGCCATTGTATGCCTAATGTTTTAATGGCATCGGGTGAATCGAATTTTAACGGGAGATTCACTTCCCGGTCAGTTTTAGGTATCTGCTCCAAAATTTGTGATGAATTGCTTGCCCATTTACGTAGAGGGAATCCAGCTGCGTTTAATACAGCCAGAACATCTGTTTGTAACCTGATGGCTGCTTCTTCGTTATCGGCTCCGTACAGAAAGTCGTCTACATAGAAGCCCTCGATAAGCGCCTTGGTTACGTGTGGGTGTTCTTGTTCGCAGTTCATCGCCACCTGGTGCAATGTTCGTACTGCTAAATATGGTGCCGAAGCAGTACCAAATGTCACCGTATTCAGGGCGAAGGTCCTTATCGGTTCATCGTTTCTGGTTCTCCACAAAATAAGTTGATAGTTAGTATCTTCTGGTGCCATCCATATTTGTCTGTACATCATGCTGATGTCCGCAGCAAAGGCGACCTTGAACTTGCGCCACTGTGCGATAAGATCAATGATGTCCTTTTGTAAGCGTGGGCCAACCATCAGGTAATCGTTTAACGACTTTCCGTTTGATGTTGCACATGAGGCGTCAAAGACCACCCTCAACTTGGTGGTTGTGCTAGCTTCTTTGAACACTGCATGGTGTGGTACGAAGTAGTGTTGTCCTTGTACCTCATTGAAGCTTGGTTTGACTTCTCTCATATGTCCCAACGTAGCGTATTCTTGGATACATTTAGTGTACGCTTCCTTCAGCTTTTTGTTTGCTGCGAGCCTTTTCTCAATTTGAAAGAAACGTGCCATTGCAGCTCTTTTGGAGTCTCCAAGCCTTGGTGGATGATTCTCCTTGAATGGAAGCCGTACCTCATATCGTCCATCACTCCTGCGTTTGACTGTATTCTGGAAGTGTAGTTGACACCTCTCTTCTTCTTGAGTCATTTTTCGTTCCTCCATGTTCTCTTCCATCTCCCAAAATTGCTTCAGTTGATCATCAATCGCATTGTGGTGATTTTGCACTACTACCGAGTTCATTTGTGGAGCGTTATTGGTGGCTCCTGTTAAAATCCATCCTAACTCGGTATGTTGTGCTACTGGTGACCCATTCTGACTCTTAATTAGTCCTTGAAGAATTATAGACGCATATACGTCGGCGCCTAACAGTATATCTATCTTCCCTGGGTACTTGTAAGTGGGATCTGCTAGCGGAAGTTTTGCTAAGTGCCCCCACGTAGTTGATTGTATCTGCTGTGTTGGCAATAAGGAAGTTACTTTTGGGAGGACATACGCACTAACATTGAGACAAAATGAGGGATTAATGAACGAAAACATTTTGAATTGAACCTTACAGTATGAGCGACCCGTTGAAGTTTGCCCTAAACCTGTTACGGTGGCCACTGTGTGTTCCTTCTTTAAGTTTAGAAGCTGTGCCACGTTCTCTCTCATGAATGTTGCCTCTGACCCTGGGTCTATCAAGGCTCTCAGAACGTGGTGCTGTCCATTGGTTGAAAATACCTTCACCAAAGCTGTTGCTAACAAAACCTTGGATTTCATCTGGTTAAGGTGTGAGTTGAGATTTGGTGCAGAAGTTGAAGCACCACTTTGCTCATTGTATAGATTAGGGGGGATAAATTCATTAGAGTTTTGGATGAAGTGAGCATTGTATGATGACTGATTATGCCCTTGATATGCCCTCGCCTGGTTATTATTTTGATAATTGCTATTGTTATTGTTATGCGAATCAATATGCAGCAATGTGTGATGTTTCTGTCCGCATTTTTGACATCTGTTGCTGCTATTGCAATTTGATGCATGATGATCATACCCTAGACAATTTGAACAGACAGAATTTCTCTTCGCCACTTCTGCTCGTGCCTTCACCTCCATTTTGAGAAATTGTTTGCAATAACGAATTCCATGCGAGGCCTTACAAAGACGACAGAGAAATTTCTTTGTTTCGGGTGACGATTTTATGTGATACGCCGTCGGAGTGTTCTTTTTATTAGATGACCCATAGTGGGCTGTACCCCAATTAGACTCCAACATGTTTTCTAAGGAGCTAAACCTTCCTTCAATAAATTTGGAAAATGCCTTCCATTCTGGAAGAAGTTTTGAAGTCCCTAATTTATCTTCCCAATCCTTTTGGGTTTGAGAAGGAAGTTTGTGGTATATAATATATATGAGAATAGCGTCCCACGTTTCGACTGCGATTCCCAAGTTGGAGAGTGCGTGAATACATTCTGTACTCGTATCGTGTAATGCCTTTAAAGTTTTGGCAGATTCATTGTTGAGTTTCGGCTGTTCCATTAAAATTCTCAATTGCGCATTTACTAATTTTCGTTTATTCTCAAACCGTTCATTAAGAATTTCCCATGCAGCCGCATAGTTCTTGCCGTCAATTGGCAGGTGCTGAATTAAACGCGCCGCTTCCCCGCACACGTGAGTTTTCAGATATTGCAACTTCTGAATGTTAGACAGGTCAACATTTTGATCGATCATACTCTCGAACAAATTGTGAAACTCACACCATTCATCTAACTTGCCAGAGAATGGCTTTATTTGAATTGGCGGAAGCCGAATATCGCAAACTGAGGTTTTCGTTACGTTTAAATTTAAACGAGAAACATCTAAATTTGCGTTGCTTTTTTCAGCGAACTTGTCCATTTCGTCGTTTAACATTCCCAAAAATGTAAAATAGACGCGTTTGATTTTTGAAAAAATTTCGGATTCAAAATAATTGTCTTTGATAGGATCAGACGCACTATTCACGATTCCATCGTGATCCCGTTTTGCTCGTTTAAAGCCCTCTTCAATGTCCGAAAGACATGCGTTAATATACCCCCTTGACTTCCGCGCCTCGGTTTCTTTCTTATACTCTTCAAAATCCACTTGAAACTCTTTAAGTATGAGCTCCTGTCGTTCTATATATTTGGCTAATTTCGACATTATTTCACTTAAATTTCACTTCTTAGAATGTATTTATATACACTTGATATGGGCGTTATATAGTGTTTAGAAGCAGATAGGGTTTTAAGTAATTCAGATAGATTTGATATAGAGTTGTGGTAATAAGCAATGGTTATTTGTACAAATATATTGTATATGCAGCAAAAGGTGTAAAAATGGAATAAAATTCCTACCTTAATGTGCTTTTGCAACTGCAACTTTAGTATGTTAACTCTCAGTTACAGTTGCAGAAGGCTTTGCGTTGCACAGTTCCTTGCTGTGATTGCTGGTGATGCGACCGTTGTGTCTCTTGTGGACCGTTGTATCACTTCCTATGCCGGCCGTTATGACGCTTGTGTCCAGTTGCGTTACTAAGTTTCCGTTGAGTCTAAGTAACGTTTACTCGTTTGGTTTGTAGATATTGCGATTCGTTTATGAAATATAAACGTAATGTAAAATTTGCAAACAATTGTATAAAAGAGGAACGATTTTCCTACCTTGGTTTGCTTCCGGCTCGAAGGACCATGTTCCGAACTGAGGCGAGTTGGAAAAAGGATGGTTTTAATTGCAAAGGTGTTGCAATAGGGCAGATTAATAATTGCACAAGAACTTCTTGGCAATCCACAAAGAATAAAGAAAACTCGTTAGGCGAACGTTATAATATTTTATTTCCGTATTCTTAGGCGATCTAATAGCGAGTGATTTAAATTTCCTCTACGGACATTTGAGGTAATCTCGGTACTTTATATATTCGAAACCAGCTGTTGTTTACATTTAGTCAATGACCCTTACAATTATTTGCAATATAAGTTGTATATAAACAATATTCGCACTATTCCCCTACAATTACTACATTCGCAAATTGATTCTATTAATGCCCCATATTAAGGGCCTATAGTTAGAGTGCAACATAACTATTTTTTTAGTACACAATGCACATAGGGTTTTACTTTGCATTACAAAATGTGCAAAATGACAGCACTATCAGAGCACCATAAGAACAGCAACAAAGAGCATATTATGGATTTCGATAATTTCTCTGTGTTGGGTGTAGAAGGGAATGACAAAAAACGAAAAATATTAGAATGTGTGCACATAATTAGGAGAAGACAGAAGAGCATGAACTATAAGACTGATAGTGACAATTTGAGTTGTGTTTACACTCATCTAATTGGAAAAATATAAGTATTGGTATTTGTTTGTGTTCGTTTTTGGAATCTCAGTGTTGCCCCTTATGCATTCACCAGTATTGTTTTGGCGGTGTAATAAAAATGTCCAGATATTTTTTCTTTAATTTATTTATTTACCCTTTTATGTTAAGAACTCTGTTAATTGAGGTAAAGTCTATTGTTCATTTGTGTTTTCCAAAAATATTATTATGTTCATGTCTTTCTTAGGCTTGATAAAGTTTACAAAGAATAAACGAAACGTCGCTGAAAATTTGAAGGAGTTTTATTTTGGAGGGTGTCTGATTTTGCCACTAACCGAACAACACAATGGATTCTACAGACAATAACCACTTAACAATATTTAAATTATGCTGGATTCTTTTATATTTTCATTATTTTTCCCTCCCCAATTCTAAGAATTTTGATAACTTTTGCCGAAAGTAAAATTTAGTTTTTAGATTATTTGTTTACATTTTATCAGATGTTGATGATTATTTTAGATTATATAGGTACTTCATTAATTAACCGAACATCTAGTTCTTAGTTTCTTCGATAAATTGTTATTAGGAATTGCATTTTCGGATCGTCAGATTATTTTTTGTTTGTTCTATAATTATTAGTATTATACATTTTTGAAATTTAAATAAATTTTGTTATAATTTGAAGTCAGATTTTCTACGTGTTCTTATTATGGGAAATATTTCGAGATGAAATCGGTGACAAGTGAAACAGGTAATACACTTTTCAGTGCAGGAGTAATAATATGCCATTAGATTAATTCAGTTCGGATGTGATGTGACAAATTAAGATGTAACCACAGGTAATATTATTTATATAGGCTTTCTTTAGGGGTTACTACTAATTTGAGTAGCGGTAGTAACCAAGGTGTGTTCTGGCGGAAGATTATTTCTTCCTTGCAGAATGCTAGGGGTGGGTTAATACTCAGGAGGCACTAACACCTATGCTCTCCAACAAAATGCGCGGCGGAAAGATTATCGAACTATTGCGGGTCCAACTTTTATTTTAAATATTTATCGTCGAATCGATGGTGTAGATTTTAATTGTAGGCCTGAAAAAAACGTAACACCGTACCTTTTCCCTGCACCAAGATCCCACCCATCCGACGAGCTAGGACGAGCTTTATGCTAGCAGGCCTACCGCTGTTAAGGGATGGGACACCCCTTTCACGCTCCCGGATGGCCTGAATGCCCTGTACCATTCAGTACTAAGGGTAGATTAGAATTTGGAAGGGTTAAGTAAGAAGGGTTGAAGAGGAAATTTTTTTTTTAGATTGCATCATTACCACCGCTGTAATTCGGGTTTTTATCAAAGCTCTAGATTCGTGGATAAGTTCGAAATGTTTAGTGACCGATATCTACTATCGGATTTTTTTTTGTGGTCATCTTCTCTTCCATTCCTTTGACTTTTCTTGCTCAAACTCCGCAACATGTCGGAGTAGATAGGTTACAAAAGGAAAATGTTCAAAATCCACGGAATGGTTAAGTGCACGTGGCCCGAGTTCGATTTTTTAAGGGAATTAACAGAATAAGATTAATTGCACCTTAATTCTTTACAGTCCAGCAGATATATTGTCTAGGCGAAAGCCTTTAGCAATTTGAAACACAAGAATCCGGCTCGATTTGGACCATAAATTTGCATAACAACGAGCATGAGAAAAAAAAATCATTGACGACGAGCGAAATAGTCAGCCACGATGAGAAAGGAGAAGACGAAGAAAAAAAATGAGCCTTTCTAACCACGTTTTAATTATTTTATTGTTACCCCTTTGCTGGTCCAAATACAAGTGGACGAGAAATCCACTCAGCAGCAACCAACAGCGCATCTCCGTAACTTACGCACTTATTTACTTCCATGTCAGCAAGTACATAAGCTTTACAATCGGTGCCATGGTAATCGGGAGCTTGAATTGCGGTAGCGATATTGATAAGGCGAGGCAAAGCGAAGAGAGTAAAACTGTTTAGAGTGCGATTGTAATGTGTGGGTGCTGCTGTGTGGATTGCTGAAGGTTCTCACTGCAAATGCATTACATAATCAAATTCGAAATGCATGTACAGTGAGTAACAATGATTGTTTGTTGGTTTACAAAATTTAATTATAGAATGTAAGTTAAATGTAAATATGAAAAAAGTTTAAATAATTAGATTTAAGTTGAAAAAAAGCAAAAATGAAATTTAATCCAAAACAAACATAATACAACACCTCCAACAAAGACGACTCATACTTACAAGGACAGAAACAAGTAGAGGACGAAACGATACATAACTTGGTTACCAAGTGCCGCACAAGAGAGTCCAGGGGAAGTCATGGCTGTCTTCGCCGACAGCATGAAACAGATGATGGTCACCTTCCAGAATAACATGACGGCTATAAACCAAAGAATCGCCAACCTGGAACTCTCGATGGCAGCACAAAGGGAACCGATACGAACGACTGTCTTAACGACATGACTAGGCAACAACAATCACCACTTCAGCATTCGGGTGTTTTCTCCAGGCCAGAAAAGCCATTTTCAGAGACCAAGGGCGGAAATTCGAGACGCCAGTCCACAAATGGGGCGTTAAATTTGATGGCACTTCAAAGTCCATGTCCGTCGAAAGTTTCATCTTTCGAGTGGAGACACTTCAACGTCAGAGTAGCTTATCAGAAAGTCAATTGTTTTCCCAATTTCACCACCTTCTGTCAGGCCAAGCAGAGCGTTGGTTCTGGCAGTATCTACAAGAAAACCAGGCAGATGAAGGGCTCTACTATTTCGACCTGAAATTAGAATTGAGGAGGCAATTTGGGGAAAATCGAAGAGACCACGAAATCTTAAGGTCTATCATGGACCGTACGCAGCAACCCCATGAGACCTTCGACCACTTTTATAGTGACATTAGGGCAATGACTTTACAGATGACGAACAGACCTCATGAGCGCGACTTAGTGGACAGGGTAGCGACGCTCATATTTGGATGCTCCATTAGGACCATTCAAGACCTAAGGGACGAAGCCAGACGAGCAGAACGACACCTGACGACTAGGGAACAAAAATTTAGACGAACGGTATCAGAAGTTGACGATTTCCTTGGGAACAAACCCAATATCGACCAGCAAGAGGACATAGAGGACAATGACGTGGAGATTGCTGCTCTCCAACATCATAAAACGAACCGACCGACTACTTACAATCGAACGGACAAGACACATAGAGTAGACCAACAAAGGGCTACAGTAGGCCCAACTAGAACGCCAATGGCGAATACACCATCGTGCCCGTCAAATTTTCACGCCCTGACCTGCTTTAGCTGCGGTCAGGGGCGTCAGGGCAACATAGGCTTCCAATGTGAAAAGTGTCAGGGAAGCCAGCAGATCAGCGGTGCACCCGGGAGCAACCCGCTGATGGGACCATCTCTCACGGAGAATCAGGATCTCCTAGGGTAATTCAAATCCTGAAATGAGATCTCGCGGTGCCCAATACTCCAATCAAAAAGGAGATTCCACAAAAGCAGAGTCTACATGAAAGGCTAAATTATAACGAAGTTAGAAAACGAATCTTTGGAGAAGAAGTGACGCAGTCGGTGCAAAAGACGAGAAATTATAAGAAAATTAAAAGACTTGGGATTTAGTTTTTAGATTATTTGTTTACATTTTATCAGATGTTGATGATTATTTTAGATTATATAGGTACTTCATTAATTAACCGAACATCTAGTTCTTAATTTCTGCAGCAGAGGTGGGTGTAAGGGTGTAGTTTTCCCTGGTAGCAGATGGTGGCACGCTTGCGGAAGGCCGGGCAAAAGCTCGTCGTATTGGGGGGGTTCTTCCTGCTACTCATCCTCCTACAAAATAAAAGATCGTGCCAAGGTAGCTATACGGATATACTACCAAATGAAAATGCGGATGTCACTAGAACGGCATTAAAAGTGACCTTAACATCTGTATTGGCCATGTCCGAAAGAAAGGTGGTAATGGGTTTACCAAAGAAAAAAAAATGTGGAAAAAGGAAAATGAAAATGAAAATCATGACAGAAATCCCTTAATGAATGGCCAAGGTCATAAGAGATGAGGTATACTATGTTAGAGAAAAGTAAGAAAAGTAAAAAGTAAAGTAAGAGAAAGGTAAGGTTTAAAAAAAAAGAAGAAAAGAGAGAAGTATAAAAGAAAAAAGAAAGAAGGGGGATAGTCAGTTGTTGTCGACCTCACGGTGATCGGTAGGAGTTAAATCCGTTTTGCCACCGTGTCTTCGGCTATACCCGCCCTGACTGCAAACTATACTCTGCAGCTCCATGGCTACTTTACGCCGGTACGGTATAATGATATTCAGTAGCCCCAAAATTTGTAGGTTACGCCTCACCTACCTCATGATTTTGTTTCACCCTTCACACCTCGTATCGCACAGTCAACTTTTTACCAAATCATGTTAATCAAAATAAAAGAGCTAATTTAAATTCATCCATATGTATAACAATGTTTATTCATTAAACCAAAGTGCTTAGAATAAGAGAGTCAATATTTCTCTTAAAATATAATGCCGTTGAAAGAGCGACAAATTGCATGAAAAATGTGATCAAATGTCTTTGCATTAGAACCTAAGTTTGATCCAGATTAAATATATGTATATATATATATATCGTATTGATAAGAATAGGGATAATTATTAATGTAAGAAAAGTATGATTTATGTATGATAAGTGTGACCCGTGTTATGTATGAATGGTAGTTTTAGAAAATTTGGTGTTTAAATAAATTTCAATATTAAACTCAATAGAAAAAAAATCTCTTAGATTGTTTGTCAAAAGATAGTACAAAAATAATAGTTGACTTATACGCAGTTTTGTTTGATATTTTAGTGTAATTATGTTGCGATGAAATCGTTTTTAATGTATGTATGTAGTTCTTGTAAACAGCTGACTCCTCATGTGCGCACAATTGGTTGTCTGGTGTTTGTTCGGTGTGGATATTGCTTGATTTGTTTTTGTAGATATGTGTTTAATTAGCTGTATGGAATGAATTTGATTAATTAAAATGTATATTTGTATAATCTTTGTATGGCATTACCTGGGGGTGGGTCACTTCTTATTACGAATTATGTATTGTATAATATGTATATAAAATAAGAATAAAGAAAATCTAAAACTAAATCTAATTCTACACTAAAACTAATTTAATCTAAAATTCCTTAATATTTGCAAGGGGATAGTTTTAGCCTCATGCATCGATGGTAGATGGATGTAATATCGTGGTTGCCGGAATCCATGGGATGTGGACGTAGTGCGGAGCAGTTGGTCTAGGTGGCTTTTGACCCTGTATTACGAATTACTGCAAGCTCACACGTGTACATACACTTGCTTAAGAGGATGTAACAATTCACTTTAAACTTTCGCTAGCGATGATTCTGCTACTTCTTTTTTGGGACACTTTTCACAACACAGCTTATATGATCGCACTGATATGTCGTTTTGGGGATGGGAGGGGGTTTTTGGTTCCTCAGTAATTCGACCAGGAGACACACGTGGTTGATAGCTGTGCTATGTGTGTACGGGTCTAGCAAGTAGAGGTTAACTTCTGGGTAGCGTTCTACAACTCCCGTCTCGGAGACGTTGTTCTGGTGTTCCACTGCGCATGCACCTATAGAGAACGCTGCAATAAAGAATGTTTTTCGTCGATTTTTATTTTCAATGAACCTAGCACTTATCTCTTACCAGATAGAACAATATGAATCCGGGGGTAAACGGGAGATGGAAATTAGTAAATTTCACTCTTGATCTAGGTTTTCTCACCTCGTGGATGACCTTTAGTACGTGGGGGTCGTACGAGGGTGAGCAAGCGTGGCGAATTTCTAGTGATCGGGTTGTGGCACCAGGAACACGACAAAATGCGGCAGAAATTGAGGTTGTGGGACACGTTTTGGTACATCTACGTGAGAAGCGCTTCGCGACTGGTGGTGGATGTGGAAATCGTTGTTCGCCTAGGTGCGTTGTTAGCACGTGGGGTTTCTACGAACGATGAAATCAGTGAGTTGCCTGATCACTAGAGCAAAAATCACTAAAACTTACCCTGACGAGGGATAATATTAATATTAATATTAAATACGGCAGGTAAAACACTCGATATTTGTTTTAATAGGACTTTTGTGTCCGATTTAAGAAATTCGGTCGACTTTCACGAACTCGATTTTATTCGCGGATATTTGCACGCTCACACACTATCACTCTTGACACAATAAAAAGATCGAGCGCGCGTTCACAAGGGTTTTTATAGATGTAGGAGCATCGAATGAAATGGGAGATAACTCTCCAATAATGTACACGTTGCGTTTTATCTTTGGGTGCAGTGGCTCTTCCTGTAGGAAGGCGCCATATGCGTTATGATAAGGTAGTAATATCAGTTTCTTTTTAAATAAGTGTGCTAGCAAAAAAAAAATATTTTGATGGTTTGTTTTTAGGAACAAGTGTTACGCTACAAAGTCATGCATTTTGGGAACACCTGTGTGGTCAAAAGACATGAAAATCGAAACACTTCGAGCTCTAAAAATGAGGTAGGGGAGTACGTGGATAGTTTCTCGACCCATGACCCTGTCTCAATGTTATCTTTCGAGTAAGTCGACGTATCATAGAAGCGTTGAGGAAAAGAGAAAAACAGAAAAGTTCGAGGTATCAATGCTTTAGATCTTTAGCATGATAAATGCCAATTGATTTACCTTGAAGGTTCTCAATTTCGTACAACGATCTTCCAATCTGACGGACTATTCGACAACGGACAAACTTTTGAGAAAGTTTCGCGTTAAAGTGTTTAGAGGCATTGCTCAGAACGTAGTTCCTGTGGTATATTTCCTCTCCGGGTTTAAAAATTCGCAATGACGACCGTAAGTTGTACGACTTTTCGTTTCGCTTATAAGCTTCATGTAATTTCTCTTTAACTTTCTCTCTTACTAGCTGTAGTGCATTCGAATGAGGTAAATATTCAATTTCGCCATCGCTCAGGGTGTTAAGTTTTTTGCCTATCTTATAACAATCTCCGTGAGACATCATATGACGACCGAACAAAATGAAAAAGGGGGACATTCCAGTCGACTGATGCACTGAGGTAACTAAAGCCTGTTGTATTTGAGATAAGTGAACATCCCAATCTCTTTGATCCTCTTTCAAATATGTCCGTATTGCAGCCAAAATAGACCTATTTACCCGCTCCGAAGCATTCGCTTGGGGTGAATAAAATGCATTTTTAATGTGGGTGGTTCCGTATCTCGATAAAAATTGACCGAATTCTTGCGACACAAATTGTTTGCCATTGTCGCTATGCAAGAACTCTGGCACAACGAATTTTTGAAATACTTCCTTCTCTAGAAAGTCGATCACAAGTTTAGTGGTAGTTTGTGCATTGCTTTAAGAAAAACAAATTTGGAAACATAGTCTAAAACAACAAAAATAAAAAGATTGCCTTTCTTAGTTCTGACATATGGTCCCATAAAGTCAATGTAGATCTTCTGAAAAGGAAGATCTAACTGCTGTTGTGCACCCATAGGTGGTCTAAGTGTTATATTTGCAGATTTGTTTTCCTTACAGTCACTGCAATTTCGAATAAAATTCCGCACCTGTAGTGCCATATTTGGCCAATAAAACGTCTGTTTAATTCGCTCTAATGTCTTATGAATTCCTCCGTGTGAACAATTTGGTGGGTTATGATTAAGTTCAATAACCGTGTTAGTTGAACCTGTTGGTACACACAATTTCCAAACATATGGATCGTTCAAATTGTCACTTCCGCTTTGAAAGACTCGTTTGAAAACCAAGTTGTCTTTAATTTTTAGATCAGGCAGCGTTTCTTGATTTTCAGTAATAGATGAAATAAGATCTAAATACTCCGAAGATTTAAATTCCGGTGAATTTAGATCAGGTAAATTACTTGAACAATTTATTGAGGAAATATGTTCCACATACGCCCTCGATAACGCATCGGGTACAATATTCTGATTTCCCTTTCTGTGTTCGATTTTGAACGTGAACGCCTGAAGTTTAAGAGACCATCGCGCAAGCCTACCGCTTAGGTCTTTAAGACTTATAAGCCACTTCAGGCTGGCGTGGTCTGTAATGACAGTAAAGGCGGTACCTTCAATATACGGACGAAATTTATGAATTGATCTTATAGCGGCAAAACATTCTAACTCGGTTACACTATACCTAATCACAGACTGTAGCTTCTTTTGTTGCTCCGTAGTGAGTTCATGCATTGGAGGCATAGGTTTAGTGCTTTCACTGACATCACGCTTCCCATTCAATTCTGAGGAAACTTCGCTGATGATGTGTGGGGCAATCTGGAATTTGGACCAAAAGTCTACGCCGAGATATAGTGGTTGTACTAATTCCGGAACTAAGTAAAGGTCTAATGAGTTTTTAATATTTGGAGAAAATTCTCCTTTATGTACATACAAAAATTATACAAAAATTATATAATTTGAATTATTGATATTGTGAACTAATCTTAAAGTAAAAAACTCTCCAAGAATTTAAATTCGGCGCTCACAGCCATCTTTTTTTGTTAACGAAAAACGAATAGAAGCACAAAGCATAAATAACGATCAATGTAATGTATATAAACTAGCAAAAATGAAAAATAAAGTTAGTTGCTAATTATCGCCACCCGAGTCAGTCTCTTTATTCTACTCTCCACTTTCAGCTGTTCGTCGAGCTTTCGAGCGAGGAAAGCAGTTTTCTTTCATCGTTGTCGTCGGTTCATCGTCTCGCTTTTCGGCTTTCTCGGTGCGGTCTTGTGTGCACCGCACGATAACAACGGCTTATTCCCCAGCTCGAGCTAACACATTCGCGACGTTTGGTTAGCAGCAACGAAACACCATTGGGTGGCACTTTCGGCAACCCATTCTTCGTGCAAGTACCTGCGTTAGTCGACGAGCGCAACGACCGAAGGTAGCTTGCCGGCAGCAAAAAATATTGCCGTCGAACATTTTTGGCGCCCAACGTTATTTTTATTGGTGAAGAACCAGTTCGAATTAATAATTGTCGTCAAAAAAAAAAAAAAAAAAAAATTTGTTTGAGAACTCATAAATCAAATCAAATGAGCATTTGCAATCGTTCGCTTACGAAATTACCACAGAGTGCAAAGAACAAAAGTGAATTTTCAGTGACATTTTTATGAGACAAAATTAAAATACAAGTGTGAAAATTGTGGTACGGTTAAAACGGTACACGGGTCGGTTCGGTACGAAAACTCAATTCAGTGCATTGACAAAGACAAAAGACAGAAACTCAACTCAAAAAGAACGGTGCAGCGGAAGGAAGCAGCAACAACAGTAAATCGTACAACATTGCAGTAAAACAGCTATTGGAAGAACAGCCACAACAGTAAAGAGGTTAAGTAAAACCTCAATCAAGGTATGTTGCAATAATATTAATACATACATCTTTTATCGAATATTTTCAACATTTTCGCTATACAAACAAATACATATTATATTAAATATATAACAAAATTGTTGGGTCACTCACTGCTCGTCGACGTTCGTTATTTGCTTACTACATTGTACCAAAACCCACAATCGCACATACAGTTGCGTTCACGAAGATAGTAGTGCTGCTCTACACAAAACTTGAACCAAATGAAACGGTACTTTTTCCGTTGAAAAATATAAGGATGCAAACTTTTTGTTTAGAATGCAAAGAAGAGAATACAAATTTCAAAATTCCATTACTTTCGGTCAAAATTTATTTACTTTTGACTATTTTAGAGAGATGCACTACTATTTTCATGAACACAGCTGTATATGCCTACTATTCGCTAACATTCCACAATTACCATATGCACTTTGTATACTCTCGTCACCATCAGGGTTATTAGAGCTATTGGAGTTTAAACACGTTTTAATTGTCAGTTTTAAGGGCATTCAAAGAAAAATAATTAATTAGCAAACTGTTTATTTGCTTATTGCCGCGGAGGATAATTGTCGTTAAACCATAAGTCTCATTTCGTTTTATAGACAAAGTAGCATTACCTACATTCATCGTTTCGCTCGCTAGGTAAAATTGTTGCTAGAGTCCTGAATAAAGGTAGCGGTAATTCCTTCTCATCGTCGCCAAATAGAAGTTGTTTGCTCTTGGTTATTCAAATTTCATTGATTCAGTTAGCAGATTTTTGCGATAACCTATCTCATAATGTCTGAGGAGCAGAGACTGGAAGAACTGAAGCAGCAACGTTCATCCACAAAGGGAAGCATCACCCGCATAAAAACCTTAGTCGATGCAAAGGCGAGTAGCCTTTCATCAACAGAATTGGAATGCCGACTAGGAATTCTAGAATCGTATTTCAAACAGGGTCTAGCGTTTCAAACCCAGATTGAGCGATTAGCACCAACGGACACAGGAAGGACTGAAATTGAAGAGTTGTACATACATACAAAAACAAAAATTTTAACTCTCATGCCAGAGAAGAGACGAGGTAGCGTACATGAAGCAACATTCAGTATGCCGCCGCCTACTAGTCGATTACCGTTTCCCAAATTGCCCAAATTCAGCGGCGACTACTCGGACTACAAAAACTTTATAAATTCATTTAACCAATTGGTACTAAACGAGCCGTCACTTACCAACATAGAAAAATTGAACCATCTGCTCTCATGTCTTAATGATCAAGCTCTAGGTACTGTTCGTGCGTTTCAAGTAACAGACGAAAATTATCCCAAGGCATTAGCTAGACTAAAGGAGCGTTATGACAATGATTGTCTCATTTTTCTTGAAAATATAGCATCGTTACTCGACCTTCCAAAGGTTTCCAAGCCATCTTCTTCGCAGCTTCGCAATTTAGTTGATAGTATCTCGGCTCTTTTTTCGTCGTTGAAGTCACTAGGAACCGAGTCTGACATTTGCAACGCAATCATTATCCATATTGCGATGTCAAAGGTTGATGAGGACACACATGCTAAGTGGGAAGAAAGCCTAGATTATACCAAGCTTCCCAAATGGGATGAATGTGCTACCATGCTAAGTAGACGTTGTCAATATTTGGAGGCCAGTGACAGCAAGCAGCATAGGTTCGAAAAAAATCAACGGCATCAACAAAAATCGAAATGTGAGTCATTCAATGCACGACCTCGCACATCGTTAAGTGGCACGCAACGGGAATGCGCATTTTGTAGAGACATGAACCACGCGATTACTAACTGTCTAAGTTTTGGTAAATTGACAGTTATGGAGCGGTACGCGAACGCAAAAAAGCTTGCATTGTGTCTTAACTGCTTGACAAAGGGCCACATTGTTTCAAAGTGTCCATCTCACTATAGATGCAAGAAATGCAAGCAATCCCACCACAGTTTACTTCACAGAACCCAATCGGATCAGCCTTCCATTAGCACCGAATCACCGTCAACATCGGGAGTCACATCGTCAACGGTTGCAAGCGAGCCAACCCAAAATGTAACGTCACATTCAGCTAGCAATTCTCGACGGTCATTCGCAGAAAATCAAGTCATACTAGCAACGGCTTTGATTTTGGTTCAGGATTCATTAGGTTGTTTTCAGTTAGGAAGAGCATTGCTTGATTCAGGGTCTCAGGTTAATTTCATAACTGAAAAGTTTGTTCGATCACTAAAGCTCAACAAACAAAGGAAGAGAGTCGACATTAGTGGCATTGGCGTTTCTCAAACAAAAATCAATTATGAAACTCAAGCCACCATCAGGTCTCGGTATAACCATTTTGAGCTGTCTCTAGACTTTTTGGTATCATCGGTAATCACAGGATATCAACCGGACAAGGCCCTCAGTACCACTAATTGGAATATCCCAAAGAACATCGATTTGGCCGACGAAGACTTTAACAAGCCGTCTAAAATCGACATTCTCTTGGGAGCAGAGGCGTTCTTCGACTTACTCGCCATCGGACAAATCAAATTAGGGCAAGAACTGCCTACATTGCAAAGGACTTCGTTGGGATGGATTGTTTCCGGAAAGTACAAGGCAGACAACAGAAGTCAGTCTATTAAAAAATGTCTTATTTCCCACGACGAAACATTGAATGATTATGTCGAACGGTTTTGGCAGCTAGAAGAAGTCAGTGGTAGGAAATCGATGTGGTCAGAGGAGCAACGTCATTGTGAAGAGGCCTTCAAGGAAACAATTGAAGTCTTACCAACAGGTCGATTGATGGTAAAATTGCCGTTCAAAGGGGATCCTAAGACGCTTGGTCTATCGTATGGTATCGCATTTAGGAGATTCCTTCAGTTAGAGAGCAAGTTATTGAAAAGTTTAGATCAGAGGGAAAAGTATATCAAGTTTATGAGGGAATATGAAGAGTTGGGGCACATGTCAGTGGTCAATGGTCCCAGATTAGAGGAACCTCACTACTACCTCCCACATCACTACGTGCTTAAACCAAACAGTCTCACGACTAAACTTCGAGTAGTATTCAATGCCTCATCTAAGACCTCGTCTCACGTATCTCTAAACGATATTTTGATGGTCGGTCCCACAATTCAAAATGATCTGTTTACAACCTTGTTGAGTTTTCGGCTACACAAATTTGGATTAACGGCAGACATCGTAAAAATGTACAGACAGGTACTGGGTCACCCTTCGGATAGAGCCTTTCAATATATACTATGGAGGGAAGATCCCCAACAATCCTTGAAAACATATGAACTAAACACAATCACTTACGGAACATCGTCCGCACCTTTTCAAGCAATACGAAGTCTTCGCTATGTGGCTGAACATTCGAAGGAATACCAGCTCGGTGCTCAAATAATTCAATCCGACTTCTATGTTGACGATTTGATGACTGGGTCAGATGATGAAGAAACCCTTTTACAAATAATAAGAAAGGAAGTGACAGCCATATTAGCAACAGCAGGATTCGAAATGTCAATGGCATAGCAACAATTCCCTGCTATTACACAAGACAACCACACCAATTAAGGACCTGAACAGTTACGAGCCTCATCTCACCAGTACCTTTGGGATAACTTGGAACTCAAATTTAGATACCTTTCAATTCTCGTACAACCCTAACAAGACGTATAGTAAGTTTACGAAACGAACTATTCTGTCTCTGTCGTCATCATTATTCGACCCCATGGGATTGCTTAGCCCTATTATTATCAAAGCGAAAGTAATTCTGCAAAAACTATGGATCGAAAAATTAGATTGGGACGCGTCGATTCCCCAGTCCCTCGACACCGAGTGGAGACAATTCATGGTTGACCTGAACTCCGTACAGAACTTATCCGTTCCCCGATTTGCGTTGAATGATAATAGGGAAGCTATACAAGTACATGGATTTTGTGATGCTTCCATGGAAGCGTACGGATGTTGTATTTACCTCAGAACTAGGAGTAAAGGAGGAGATATAACTACAAAACTACTGACGTCGAAATCAAGAGTCGCACCAACCAAAAGGAGCTCATCTACTCGCTAAGCTTTGGAAAAAAAATTCGAGGTATATTGAAGAATATGCCTTTTGAAGTATTTTTTTGGACAGATGCGGAGATAGTATTGCATTGGATAAAGACGCATTCTTCAAAACTCAACACATTTGTTGGGAATAGAGTCGCAGAAATTCAGGAAATAACGGCAGATGTCAATTGGAGATACGTTCCTACGCAAGACAACCCAGCAGACAAGGTCTCAAGAGGTTGCACAGTCCAGGAATTGGAAAACTCGATTTGGTTTTCTGGTCCGAAATTTCTCAAACTAGAAATGGAAGACTGGCCTCAAAACGCGTGCAACGAATTATCACTTGAAGAGCGAAATTTGGAAATTCGTAAAACTGCACTCATTTGCCAGAATCGTACACCGAACACGTTGTTAGAAGTTATGGAAAGATGCAGTTCATACAGAAAAACTCTACATGTGTTTGCATACATGTTAAGGTTTGCCGATCGAACAAACAAATTGGTAGGTGAACTTTCTCAGCAGGAAATCGAGAGGTCCTTACTCAGGATTATTTGGATCATTCAACAACATCATTTTGCAGAAGAGGTAAGGTCCATACTCAGGAACGAGACGCCAAAAGGAACGATCAAACATTTATGTCCATTTTTAGATAAGGTAGATGGATTCGAGCTTCTGAAAGTTGGAGGGCGGTTAAAAAATGCAATGGTCCCAGAAGAACGCAAGTATCCCTTCTTAGGAGACGATTTTGGATAGTCAACGCTAGGCAACTTGCAAAAACTATAGTTCGAAATTGTATTCACTGCGTCAAGTATACGCCCAAGCTTTTAGACCAACTAATGGGAGATTTGCCAGCAGCAAGAGTTACTGTTTCAAGGCCCTTCTCATCATGTGGTGTTGATTTCTGTGGGCCCATATCTACGTACTATAAAATCCGAGGCAAGGTGCCCTACAAAACATACGTGGCGGTTTTTGTATGCTTCGCCACAAAGGTAGTGCACATCGAAGCTGTCTCCGACCTCTCATCGGACGCGTTTCTAGCAGCGCTCAAACGTATGATAGGCAGAAGAGGTCTTCCGAAGAATATTTATTGCGACAACGCAACAAATTTTGTCGGAGCTCAAACTAAGTTGCGAGAACTTCATAAACTATTTTTTGATCCCAAAACCCAATCGTTTTTGCATCGACAATAACATAAATTTCATGTTTATTCCTCCCAGGGCGCCGCACTTCGGCGGTATCTGGGAATCAGCCGTGAAGACAGCAAAGGGACATCTCAACCGCAGCCTATCCAACGCAAAATTAAACTTCGAAGAGCTATCAACAGCACTGGTCGAGATAGAGGCCATCATGAATTCCAGGCCGCTGACACCACTATCATCAGACCCGAACGATTTAGAGGCACTCACTCCAGGACACTTCCTCATAGGCGCACCGTTGAAGGCAATACCAGAGAGTCTAGATCTGGCACCAAACATCAGTTTTCCCCAACGATGGCGTCGAATTAACGCCGTCAAATCTCATTTTTGGCATCGATGGGTAGAGGAATACATCAACGAGCTTCAAGGACGCACAAAGTGGACAACCGAATCGCCAAATTTGCACGTTGGAGCTATGGTAATCGTGCACGAAGACAACGTACCACCGCAGAAATGGTTACTCGGTCGAGTCACCGAAGTGATTCCGGGACAAGATGGACGCATCCGAGTCGCAGATGTGCGAACAACTAGAGGACAAATTCGACGCCCTATACGAAAGCTTGCTCTACTTCCTGCTTGAAAGGGTCCTTTCAAAGGGGCCGGAATGGAGAAAATTCTCCTTTATGTACATACAAAAATTATACAAAAATTATATAATTTGAATTATTGATATTGTGAACTAATCTTAAAGTAAAAAACTCTCCAAGAATTTAAATTCGGCGCTCACAGCCATCTTTTTTTGTTAACGAAAAACGAATAGAAGCACAAAGCATAAATAACGATCAATGTAATGTATATAAACTAGCAAAAATGAAAAATAAAGTTAGTTGCTAATTATCGCCACCCGAGTCAGTCTCTTTATTTTACTTCGTAGGAATCTATAGCTAGCTCACTTTTACTTTTACATGCAAAACCAAAAGTGGGTATAAAAGTGGCTATAATTAACGCAGTAATAAAGTGGAGATAGGAAAGTTGAAAAATTTCATTCATAGATGGCGGTGTTGTAAATAAGGAGGAATTATTTTTCATCCTTGAACGTTGAGAGCGGCTATTGGTCACTAATGGGTTGTGTTCGTTGATTGTTGTCTGAATTGGTAAATATTTTGCAATTCTCTGATTGGTTGAAATGCATTTATACTTTTTAATACTTCATATTCTTACATAATATTATTTAAAATACGATTGAAAATGCTACATAAACTTTGTTGAAAAATAGATATTAATATGTACTTACTGCAATTTGTTGTATTCAAGGTAACAAAATGCAACGTGAACATTCAATAGATGTAATAGACGCGATTCCTTTTTGAATATTTTAAAGATAATCACTCCTGTGCTGAATTCCGACCGAAATTGAATTCGTGCTCAGTTCGCTTAATACATATTTAGTTTTTTTTACAGTAACTGACTTGATTTGTTTCAATTAAGAAATAGGTAATTGGAAAACAGAAGTTAATGCGACTTAAGGTAATCAAAAATGCATGTTTGGTACACCGAAAATTCGAAATCCGCACCCGGAATTGAGCACAGGGGTTGATGTATGCACATAATTTCACCGCATTTTCCCGTAAACAAGGCGTATTAAATTTTGATACTCATATTAGATCAACAAAATAGACCAACAACATTTTTCAAGCTATTTTTGTTTTGTTTTATTCCACCTTCAAACAAAATATTTTTTAAAAAGGTTAAGTAATTTAATTACATAAGATGATGGATTTTATTGTATGTTTTAAAAATTATAAACATCTGTCTAGAACCGGATATATGTCTTGGCAGCGCAGATAGTCGCAGTAGTACCCAGTAATAAAACATCTGCACCATCACCATTAGGGGTCGTAAACTAATTAATTAAAACCCAGCGAAAGACAATACCTACGATCAATATTCATTTGCACGTTTTCCTGAATTCTGCCAGCAGTATGAATACGGCTGGAATTTTGAAATACAGTTCATTCAGTATTAGTTAACGAACCTTTGTAGTCGATACAATTTAAGAACGATTTTCAGTTTCTCCAATGAGTATTAATTTTTTGAACATACCCTTTTCCAACTAATATGTCAAGTTGAAAACACGCGTACCAACTTCCAAATAAAAATAAAGTGTGCTAAAGTGAGTAAGGGATGTTTTTTTGAGACTCGAAAAGTGAGTATAGTAAAGAGTCTCAAAGCAAAAGAAAGATCCCAACATGCGCAGTAGCACTTTATTTAAGGGAAATTGTTAATGCTTTTCTCTACTTTATCACAAAGTATAACGAAAATTCCATTTCAACCCTCTTAATAGTGGGTTTACGCTGTCATAATAAAGTTACTCAACACTCTGGGTTTCATTACTAAACACATACTTGAGAAGTGCAACACCCAGAAAATTTCCCTCTTCTTTGGGGTGCGAAAATGTGTATCTTTGGCGTATGCAACGACGGTGCTGTGTTGGCAATCAGTCATGGCTCCCTCGTCGATCGAGTGATATTTCTTCGCAAGCAGGGGTATGCTTGTTGTTTGAAATGCGCACATATTTTTTTATATGTAGGTAGTTCTGGTTGGAAAAGTAGTTTTGTTGTAGGTAAGAGAATAAAATCCCTAATGTGAAGAGACCTGCGCAAGAAATTTTCACTTAAGTCGGGACGGGCTATAACTTCTCGTTTTATGAAATTCTCTTAGCGCAAGATTAAAAAGTTCTTGATTATAAGATACCAAATGTAACTTGTCCTTTAAAGTAGTATACCGCCATCTATCGGTAGGTTTAGAAATAGGAAATGTAACCTCTCGCTTATGACAGCACTCGAAAGAGAGCCAACTTCACTTAAATAAAGAAAATTAACGAGTCCACACGTGATTTTGTGAACAAAGGAAAAATTGAATTTGGAAAAGAAAAAATCGTTTAATTCTTCTTGGTTTACAACATCAGATGTGGGGTAGTTCGTAAAATATTTTGAAATGCCAAAACTCAACAAATCCGATTTGATGGAAGCATTACGAGGCCATGATGTGGAATTTCCTGCATCTGCTACCGTGTCTCAACTACGGGCGCTGCTGGATTCCACACTGACGAGCGAATGCCATACTCAACCGATGCAAGAAGATGATGGATTGCAGCGTTGTTATATGGTCGTAAATATCGTAATTGTGACGATTTTGGAAAGCAAATACGACGCTCAGATTTTTGATTGATTTGGCCTTATTTCTACGATTTGCTGATTTTTTGTTCCGATATTTACGATTTCTGAAGCAGTCAAATATGACGTATAAAATATACCTATATAAAATTACAAATTTCAAAACCTGGGCGTAACTATACTTCTTTCCGGATTTTAAAACTAGGTACGAAGACCAAATGTGCAAATCAAGAAAAGTTAGAATTTATTTTCGTATTATTTTTAAATACTTCACACAGGAAAGGCGAACAGAAAATTTATTAGTTTTTCACTTAATTTGTTGTATGTTGTAGTCCTCTGGAAATATGTTTTCAAGAAGCTAGCTAGTTATAAAGTTTACTTGTTTTATACTTTCCTCGCGATTGTCAGGATTTCAGGTGAAGTGCATTAGTTGTTTCATATGTCACATGTCTCATAATGTGTCGCATGTCGAGGTATAACTAAGTTCCTCAGAATATATGCCATTGTATAGAACATACGACGTACCTATAGAAAGATAGAAGGCTTGCGTTAGGTCCCAACCCAATGGTACTTTCGCCGGCTCCCGTGGTGTAATGCTAAATTATTGCACTAAAGCAATAATCTCTGCAACAACTGGGTAAATATGTATATTATATCTCCCATTAATTGCTGAGTTATATGTTATTATAGAACAGATAGAGACAATAATTAAATTGTTTAAAATGTTGTCCCATTTTCATTGGCATTTTGCAACACTGTTCGATAGTACCTATGCCTTCTTTTTGGCGGTAGACTGGGGGTAGTGTTTATAGTTAAAGCCATTGCATGTGATTGTGACCCGATCAGCATAAATTTGACGACAGCGAAAAGTTGATTGCCAATTTTAAAAACAAGAAAACTGGTTTCTGCTTTAGAGGGCAATCGAAATGGAATTTGAATTTCCCCTTTTTAACTAATTATTTTTAATTAACTCAATGTTGCTTTCGATATTGTTTATACATTACTCATCACAAGCCTTGAAAATGTCTTATATATTTTTTTTAGTTTTCTGTGGCTGTATGTTTGGGTATGCTATACAAGATGCTGTTTCCAAACTAAGACAAGCATGAAAATGCACACAACATACGTTGCATTCCATTTCAAGCCCTCTGACTCTAAACGTCATAGTGTAGCGAACTTGTCTACTCATAATAAGAACTGTTTCAGGTTATTGATCGTTATGTTGCAAGTTGCTGTAAATGAAGTTCTACTTCTTTTAGTTTTTTTGCTACATTATACAATTTCATTCGAAAATAACGCCACTTACTTTGAAGATATGTGTATTAATTCCATCGTTTGGATCACTGGATCACTGAAGAGGACTCTATTCACAGATTAGCTAGTTATCATTTACGAAGTTGCGTTACCCTGTATTTTAGAACTACTCATTGCCGCTTCCAAGTCATACAAAAGCCGTGTAGAACCCATTAAACTGTTTACCAAAATAAGTCGGACTGTATTTTTTTAGTAGCGAAAGCGTAGCGGGGGCGCATAGTAGATACTAATAATTTTAAGTAGGTATCCATATTACATTTTACGAACTCAAAATTGCGAAATTTCGAAATTGAATTTGAATATCTGGAGAATTACATAATATTTAAAGTAAGCATTTAAAATGTTTAATATTAAGGCCCAGAGTCCTGAAGATTTTCAATCGCTTACCGTTAAACACGCTCGGACGCGCACTCTCGAAAGAATACTTTTAGTTAAAATCTCCCTTCACTTTTTTATTATAATCTTAAACACCAACCTTATTATTAAATTGTTCTCAAAAATCCCAAACAAAAATGCTAGCTGAACATAACTGCCTTGAATGGCGAAAGTGGGATTAACCCAGTTTTTAATTCGCTGGTCATTTGCGTCCAAAAATGCTGATGACTTTTTCGAGTTCGATATCAAAATAATCTCAATTTCGCAATTTTGGGACCTAGACCTACCACAGTAGCACTACTGTTAAAATGTACATATAAGTATCTCTAATTTAAGAGGTTCGCAGCCAACATTATTCGCTTATGACATTTGTTAGAATGGCATATCTTTCTAAACACCCTAATACGTCCCATACCCTAATTTATAAAAATTTTTACAAAATACGATAATTACGATTTTCACAATCCCAAAAATACGATTCTCAGAAAAAGTTTATAACAACACTGATGGATTGCCAACACCGCTGTCTCAAACTGATGAGGAGTTGTGCCCAGAGGTAGGTCATTCACTAGATGCTACTTCCAGAAACACGTCTGGTGTCGGAACGTCAATTTGCCATGTGCTGTCTGGCAATGCAGAAATTCTTGCCAATGACGCCGTGCCCGTTACTGCTGTTACTACTGCTGTTACTACTGCTGTTGCTACTGCCGCTAGTGCTACTATTGTTAGCTCTTCTGATACCGCTGTTACCACTGCTTCTGCTTCCACCGCTGTTGCTGCTGCCACCGCTTCTACTGCTGTTACTGCTGCCACTTATGCCACTAATGTCTGTAAGGCCACTGCTGCGCCCATCGCTACTGCTGACACCGATGTATTTGCAATACCCAGTGTTCCAGATGCTGCCGAGGCATTTGCTTTGAGTACGGCCACTGCTTGCACCACCAATATGCCCGCTGCACAGAGAGAGTTAATACCAAACGCTGCCGATTTTGAGCTGGCTGCTTTGGAGCAACAGTTGACCATACTTCGCAGGAAACAGGAGCTCATTCAGCTCACTCGCCAATTAGAGCAAATGTCGCCTGAACCTGTAAGCCGTGCTCGAGTGGAAGACATCGTGCGGGTAGTACCCAGTGTTGCCAGAAGTTTTCTAAGAGAATATGCCAAAATAAGAAAAAAATATGCTAAATTGTATGGAGGAATTAAACAAAATATGCTAACGTTTAAAAACAACTTTTTTATTACAAAAAAAAGGAACAGAAAGGGAATTCAGTACATATATTGTAATGAAATTTACATTTAGTTATTTAAAAGCACGTCAATTGGCTACAGAACTAAAGTCCGTATGACTCTACATTTTTCTCTCAATTTTTCCTCATTTTTATCACATTAAATCATGCTAAAAAATCAGCTGCTTGTAAAAGAGACAAAAAGTGTAGGTATGTATTATGAAAGGGGTAGCAATTGTTTGCAAAGGAATACACATTTTCAAAAAGTTTAGACTTCAAAGTAACGGGAGGAGAAATGCCAAATAATGTTCAAATGTCAAAAAAAAACTTACAGGTGAAAAATATAATTTGAATACATTTTCAATGCATTTTTTATATACATTAATAAAGTTGTTGTGTACGCACTCACACCTACATATGTCCTATCGGGAATTTTCTTTCTAATTTTTCGTACGGTTCTAGTTTCATTTTGAATGCGTGAAATTTGCAAACAAAAAATCTAGTGTCATACGGGCTTAAGGTCATCATCTTCCCCGTCTTCGTCATTCTACTGATATTTTGCTGAGTCTTTATTTTTTATTCAACAATTTTCTTGTAGTACCTAACAATTCAATCAGAATTGTCAGACATTTGACAATTGACAGCTGATTTGAAATTTGTTGAACTATTTGCCATTTTGGTATTATGCTACATTATTACTATTCCCATTTATGTTTTGATTTCTTTAAAAGAAGTTATCTACTTTAATTTCGAATAAATTTCATCGCTGGATGATTCAGCTAATATTGGTAATAAATTAGCAAATTCTTCGCGTTTATCACACATTTGAAATACCTACCTACTTTTTTACTACTCCAATTATAAATTATTGTTGTAGTGGTCTGTTGTAGCCCTTAAGGAACTAAAGCCCATCACCAATAATTGAAAAACAAAAACGTCACATCGTATACTGTAATTTATGGAAAAGAAAATGCATCTGTTATTTTGCTTATAGTTTAGGTACTTTAAAAGCGTTCAATAACTTTTTTCGTAAATTTCTCTCACTGTGAGAGAATTATTCATCCCCAGCACCATCATTTTAAGAGTCGTTTCCATTTTTACTGCAAAAGTAAAGAAATAGACCTCTAGGTACTATTGAGAAGCTTTGATTTCATTTAATTGAATAATTGTCATTCACATAATTCAGTAATATAATGCCAAATACAGAAAATGTTGATGGCTACATATACCACGAATATGTTCATGTTCATGGGTATAAAGTTTTTAATTTTTTTTTTATGTTGAATGTTGAAAATATGCTAGATTGCATATAGCATATTTTATTTATACTAATATGCAATTTAAGGTTTAAATATGCTAGATCTAGCATAAAAAATGCTAAAATGGCACCACTGGTAGTACCAAAGTTTTGCGGTGACCGCACGTCGGGCTATGACGTCAAACATTTCATCAACGACCTGGAACAGATTTGCAAAACATACAAATGTGATGACGCATTTAAATATATCTGCCTACGCAGTTTGTTGACAGGTGCTGCCGCTGACTGTGCCAACCAGAGTGATGTACGAGATTTTTGCGGTTTAAGAGCAGTTTTGATCCAAGAATTCGACCACGTGATGAGTTATACCGAGACAATCAATCGCCTTCGAAGGCGTAAATGGAATCGGAACGCTGAGGAAATGCACCATTATGTACTTATAATGAACGGTTTGGCAAAACATAGTCAACTTCGAGAACATGAAATTGTGGGCATAATCGTAGATGGGATGCATCTACCACATGAGGACGCTGTTTTGCTGTTAAGTGGTACATCTACAATCGAACAACTGAAGGTCGCGGTGGGAATACATCGGGAGCGCATCACAGATCACATCAAACGACTGGCTGCAATCCAACCTCGGCCACAGATGCGGTCTGCTGCCGCAGCTCCAGTCCCGGAGCAGAGGGACACTGAACAAATTCGATGTTTCAACTGCAGTAAGATGGGGCACTACCAAAGCAAGTGCCCATATGAAGTACGTCCGCCGGGCTCATGTTTCAAGTGTTGGAAAATGGGCCATGACCACAGACGTTGCCCGAATCCGTCAAAGTTCCTGATCCGTCGAAATCTGGTTGCTGCTGTTGAGGTTGCTGATCGTGAAGTAGATGCATTAGATGCTAGGGTTGCTGAAGTAGATGTAGTGGGTGCTGTTAATTGGGTAAGTGTTGGTTTCAATTCTGAATCTGCTGACGAACGAAATTTTACGAATTTCCTTTCTTTGTTTGATACCGGTAGTCCGGTTAGTTTTGTACGTTACTCATCAATCAACAAACGCATTTTTCTTAAGAAGCAAAAGACTTCGTTTCGTGGATTGGGGAACCAAACCCTTATGCCATTTGGCTGTATCGACTGTACTATACGATATAGAAAGATGTGCCTTAAGCATAAATTAATAATACTTCCTGATGAACAAACTAATATTCCACTTATTTTGGGTAGAGATTTCTTAAGAAAATATAACATTGAATTATGTCAGTTGAATAAAAAGTTTGCTCATGTAAGCAGCGATATGGCCAATAAAAACATTCTTAACAAAAGTTCGTATTTTTGCGTCAAATCAGGTGAACCCCCACCAATCGAAACTATAACCGTTAAGAAGCCCCATGAGGCCAAAGTCGAGTCGTCCGTGTTGTTTGACAGTGGTGATAGTGTAAATGTTAAAGAAGATATTCTGGTTTGTCCCGAGGTGCACACAGTCGAATTGAGCGACAATGTTGAGAAAGAGCTGTTGTTAGCTATCAATGAGTCACTAACGAAGCAAGATATTGACGCTATTAGTCGTACCATTTATGAACAATATTTGTGTCCCGCAGATATAGATATTAAGCCGCATGACTTCGAAATGAAAATTAGGTTAACAAATCAGGCCAAGCCAATCTCCATATGCATCTGCAGTAGTCCTGGTCAAAATGAAATCGGGTGAGCTTCGTATGTGCGTTGATTTTAGGACGCTTAATAAGGTAACAGCTAGGGATAATTACCCGCTACCTCTCATAGAGGATTGCCTAGGATATTTTGGGGGAAAAAAATACTTTTCCACATTAGACCTACGAGATGGTTTTTTTCATGTAGCTATGGCACCAGACTCGATTCAATATACATCTTTTGTTGTGCCGCATGGCCAGTTCGAGTATATACGAATGCCGTTTGGCTTGAAAAATGCCCCTGCCGTTTTCCAGCGATATATATGTGAAATTTTTGCTGATTTGATTTCTTCTGGGCAGATTTCGGTCTACATCGATGACATAGTTTTGGCCACTGTAACTTTGGATGAACATGTCCAGTTATTGAAGAAGGTTTTGCGTCGCATGACGGAGAAGGGTTTAGTTCTGCATTTATCCAAATGCAAGTTTGCTTACAACAGGATAGAATATCTTGGTTATTCGGTTACGTCAGACGGTATCCGCCCGAATGATGACCACATTGAAGCAATAAAAAGATTGCAGCCGCCTCGTAACTTAAAGGAGTTGCGTACTGTGTTGGGCATGTTTAGCTATTTCCGAATGTTTGTTGAGGGTCATAGTAAAATGGCCAAACCATTGACGGAGTTGACCCGTGAAGGGATACCTTTTTCCATGACTGCCGAGCGTGTAGATGCTTTCATTGTCTTAAAGAATAAGTTGATAAACAGTCCAGTTTTGGCGATTTATGACCCGTCGAAGGAGACCGAGCTGCATTGTGATGCCAGCTCATTAGGGTTCGGGGCAGTACTGATGCAGCGGCAAAGTGATGGGAAGTTTCATCCTATTTCATTCTTTTCGAAAACGGCATCCCCGGCTGAACAGCGATATCATAGTTTCGAGATGGAGGCGTTGGCTATTGTGTATGCCCTTAGGCGCTATCGGGTTTATTTAGAGGGGATAAAGTTTAAAATCGTTACTGATTGCAATTCACTTAAGTTGACGTTGGAACGCAAGCAGATGAACGCCAGGATTGCTAGGTGGGCCCTTGAGTTGCAAGCCTATGAATACACCCTGCAACATCGCCATGGCATTGCTATGGGACATGTAGATGCTTTGAGTCGGTTGCATCCAAATCCTGCAAGAAATTTGGGGCCCATGAATGAGCCCAGCTGTTCCAAAGACGTTTTAGCCATCGTTGATTCGGACATTTGGGACGACGAGATGTCTTCTGATATTCCTTGTCGCACCATTCATGCGATTGATGGTAATGAGGTCTGTTTCCGGGTTCAACTCACGCAAAGTCGTGATGAACACATTGTGAAGGTTCGTGATAAATTAGAGGATGGCCCCGTAGATGGGTTTGAGATGAAAGATGGTCTTGTGTTTAAGGTAAACGAAAGAGGTAGACGGTTGTTATACGTAGCAAGTGAGATGGAGGAAAACGTTATTAGGTTAATGCATGAGAAGCTATGTCATTTAGGTGTCGATAAGACGGTTGAGAGTTTGCAACGGCATTATTGGTTCCCGAATATGAGGGATAAAGTGTGCAACTTTATTCGTAATTGCATTCGCTGCATTTTGTATGCAGCCCCTGTTCGATTGTCTGAACGGACGTTATATAGTATTGAAAAAAAACCAGAGCCATTCGACACGCTTCATTTAGACCACTTTGGTCCACTTCCCTCCATCAATTCAAAAAGAAAACACATTCTACTGGTCACTGATGCCTTCACAAAATTTAACAAGCTTTACGCTGTCAACTCTACTAGTGCCAGGGAGGTTTTAGCTTGTCTTGAAAAGTATTTCTCATATTACAGTCGGCCCCGGCGCATTATTACGGATCAAGGCACGTGTTTCACCTGTTTAGAATTTGCGGATTTCCTTAAGAGTCACAATGTAGAGCATGTTAAGGTTGCTGTCGGGTCGCCGCAGGCAAACGGGCAAGTAGAGCGTGTGAATAGGACCTTAAAAGCCATGTTAGGTAAATTATCTGAGCCAGTTAGTCATGCCGATTGGGTCCAGATGCTTCCACCAATAGAGTTTGCTTTGAACAACTCGAGGCACAGCTCGACGAAACATTTGCCAAGTGAGTTGCTCTTTGGGGTGGCCCAGCGCGGAAAGGTTGTTGATGAATTTTCCGAATACCTGCAGGATGAGTTTGGCCCGGCAGCTGTCCGCGATTTGAGGGTAATGCGCGCAGATGCAAATGAGGCTATACAAAAATCACAATCTTATAATGAGGCGTATTTGGCTAGGAAATGTTCACCGGCGAAGAAGTATGCGGTAGGCGAATATGTTGTTATTCCAAATGTGGATGTTACCCCCGGGCAGGCACGTAGCCAGGGGGGGGGGGGGGGGGGCTTGAGGGGCTGAAGCCCCCCCGAAACGCTAAGCCAAAAAATTAAAAACTAAAACTTTCTAATATAAATTCAAATCTTCCGCAACCATTCAAATGCAAACATAACTTTAAAAAATGTCATTAAAAAACACGCACCAGAGAGCCGAAAAACTCGACTTCTAAGCCTTTATGAAATGCAAGATTCATTGAAAGGTATAACAGTATTATTTCCTTTGTAGAATGTAGAGCTCTTCAAATGTATCTCAATAAGTCTTGAAGAAATGACCAGCAGAACGTGGGCGATGTCTTCGAAAGCATCAACACTTTTGGCAGCGATCCAAAAAAGTGATTTCCTAGTAAGCCTCATTGTAGGCGAAAAACTATTCAGTTAAAGCTACCCTTATCAGTTTTCGTACAGACCAAATCCTTAGATTTTGTTTCTGCTATCGACCGCACAAAAGAAGTTCTGAATTCTCTTAAGAACATCAGAAAAAATTCCGAAGATTTTTTCAGAGAGGCTTTTCAATCCGAATCCCACCCAACTTGCAGAGGACTTATTTGAAGTTGAATTAAGAGCCCCAAGAACTTCATTCAAACAAACAACGCGTTCCAATCCAGAAACCTCTTCTACTGAAACCTATTTTAGAGTGTCTATACTGATTCCTTGCATAGGAAACATCGTTAAAACAAAATCTTACGGACAGATTCATGGTCAACGAAGACGTTCTACCATCATGTAAAAAAAAAAAAATAAAGATGTCTTCTGCTTTGAAAAAAAAAAAAAAAAAAATTTTAGTAGGTATGTTCGTTTAGGTACATACGATTTAAAAACTAATAAGAATCAGTGAATTGGAATATACAGGGTGTCCCAGTTAAGCAGTATAATCCTTTAAAGGAAGATTCCTGAAGTTCCGCCGAACAAAAAATTGTATGGCAGGGGGGTTTATTTTCACCATATTCCCCGTTTTATTTTTTTTATGAAATTTTTATTCTTTCGAATTTTTTTTTTAATTATGTTAAGCAACTTTTTTACATATGATCAACGGATTTTGTAGTAAAATCCGTTTTTTTTGTCAGACAAAAATGGTTAAAAAGAAACTCGATGTTTCTCTAAAATCAATTTTTTCTTTCACAGCACCCCAGATGAAAAAATCCGTGGTTGTTAGATAAGGAGATCTGGGTAGCCAAGGATTGGGCCGAATCGACCAGTTCACCCGTTCATTAAAAGTATGGTTAAAGAATGGATTTACCCCGCTGCTACTGTCACAATGTGCTCCATCTTGTTGAAAGAACATCGCTCTTCTCTGAAAAAGAAGAACATCCTCAAGGAGCTTCGGCATTCGTTCTCTAATAAATTCAAAAGAATTAACTGTTTGTGAAATGAACGTGCGGGCCTAATAAAGTGTTTTCAAACATTTACGCTAAACATCCTTTGAAATAAGCACACATTTTGAAGAAATTGTTCGAAATAATTAAATTCTTACCTTTGAAAGGATGTTGTGTGTATTAAATGGGGATTGGGGTCTGACCAATGGTGCAAATTGTGGAGGTTTGTAGCTTTTATAACTTTGTTTGTGAATTGCGCTTCGTCAGTCCACAGAATGTTCTTGAGGAAGTGTCCGTACCGGTGCTAAATGGAAAGGGTGTAACCTATTACTCTGGAGAGCTCTGTGAATCCTGGTTCTGGGAAGTTCCAATTGCACAGCTTGTCCTCGGACCTGACTAAAGGCTTAACTTCCACAGCACGCACATCCCACCCTCAATTTCTATGCCGCCGCTGCGTCTGAACGTCGTTTTTTTTATTTCGAGGAGCTCACCCGGTATCAACAAGGCGCTGATACGCATCAGTACCCGGCTACATAGTGTACTACGATTTGGGTATCGCTGTTGGACTTCTATCTCGCCAACGAAGCGTTTCCATGGCAGATCCCGTTTACAAACACTATGTCCGCGTAATCACATTTTGAATACATTTTGTGGAGATCAACTTATCAATGTTAAGCTTTTTTCATATTCGACAATTAACTGTTAACCATTGCTCATAATTACGTTAGTTTATTATTCTGACTTAATTTTGTTTGACCATTTTTTTTTTTATCAAAAAGGGCTTTTACAACAACTTCTGTTGATCGTACGTAAAAAAGTTGCTTGACATAATTTTTAAAAAATTTCTCAAGGATAAAAATTTCATAAACAAATAAAAATTTATTAAGTAAACATTTTGAGAAAAAAGCATTGTAAGTAAAAAAATGTAACAACAAATTTTCAAAATGTTGAGTTTAAGGAGACATAACTCTTTTGTAGCTGCACATATGTACCTTATGACTTGTATGCACTTCTAAATTGTCTTTTCAAAATGCACAAAACAATTTTTGTATCTCTAATAGTTTAGAAGTTATAGCGGTAACACCTCCAAATTAGAGGTCACATGCTTTGAAGGGCCATAACGGGAAATATGATGAAAATAGACCCGGCGGAACTTCACGAATCTTCCCTTAACCTTCACATTGACGGTATACACCCGGGTGTAGATCCCAGTTTTCACTTTAAATATCTCAGTTATTTTTTTACCAATTCTAAAATGAAAATCATTTTAGCTCAGTGACTGAATTGATCTGTACTCTCGGAAAAGAGATAATAATGAAAATTTTTTGATATTTTATTTTGCAGAAATTTAGAAATTTTTAGTATATTTTCGACCACATTGACTGTATACACCTGGGTATAGATTTTTTACATTTACCCGAAGTTGTATCTAGAATTCGTCTTCAAAGATTGTTAAATCCAAGGATAATATTGACAATATGCACGCACAAGTAGAATCTTGTGTTTGTTTGTATTGCAATCACTTGTTTCTGTAGTAGGTAAATAATGTAATGTTCAATAGTTCAATTAATGAAAGACAATTTCTACACCGGGGTGTTCGCTGTCAGGATAAGGAGTTTTTATTGAGCGACAAAGTGAAGGTTAAAGGATTATAATGCTTAACTGGGATACCCTGTATATAGTTTTTTGTTTACAGAATTCCTCATAAGATTTGGAAGCAAGCCCCCCCCGAAACAAAATCCTGGCTACGGCCCTGCCCCCGGGACAAACAAGAAACTGATTCCGAAATATCGCGGTCCGTATGTAGTTTCTAAAGTATTGGGAAATGACCGATATGTAGTTCGCGATGTTGAGAACTGTCAAATAACACAGCGGCCATACAATAACATTATTGAAGCCGCTCGCATGCGGAAGTGGGTTGAAAGTAAAAATGATGATGAAATTGAAAGCAGTATTGAAAGTAACACCGGGGTAGTTGATAAGTTAGTTTCTTAAGCAAAAATGTAATTGTAGATATGTATCGAGGTCGATTGTTATGTAGATTGGCCGAAGCTATAAGATACCAAATGTAACTTGTCCTTTAAAGTAGTATACCGCCATCTATCGGTAGGTTTAGAAATAGGAAATGTAAACTCTCGCTTATGACAGCACTCGAAAGAGAGCCAACTTCACTTAAATAAAGAAAATTAACGAGCCCACACGTGATTTTGTGAACAAAGGAAAAATTTAACTTGGAAAAGAAAAAATCGTTTAATTCTTCTTGGTTTACATGATAAAGAAAAGCAAAAGCTGTGAGAGCGGGCAGCAATGTTGGAACCCGCCATACAAAAATGTTCAGTAGAAACATTTGTATGAGATGCGTCTTCTTGGTAATTCTATATTCTTTGGTAATACCCACATTAACAAGGTACTCGGGTACCAGGGTAGTTCTTTAAAAAAAAAATCGAGATGTCACTTACTAAAAGATTCAAACATAGCTAATCAAAGAACAGATTGTGTTCTTTCAAATGCATCCTATATCATTTCAATCGATTCAGTATTAATTTAGCTAGAAAGGCAACGAAATACCATTTTTCGCACTTTCCTCACTTTCTCCTGATTTCTTTTATATTAAGTCTGTAGGTACTGTCTAAGTTGTTAATTTTTTTTTTATGTTCCTTTGGACCTGCGAAAAGCGAAATAGGTAATATGATAGTAAATAGAAGAATTTCATTCCAATAACACATAAATTATATATGTATCTAAGTAGGGATCTATACATAAAAAAAACAATACAATTATTTTTATTTTCTTGCTTATGTAGGTATCTGTATATTAAATATACATGTTACATATTTTCACACTGTAAAACAAATATGTATACTACTAGTGTATAATCATGTAGGTAGAACATGTAATCATTCATACTTAGTTGAACAGCTACCTATGTTTTTTTTTTCTATATATAATTACTATAAATTGTCTCTTCGTGTCACGAAGATTGTATTTACAAAGATAGAGTTTACTCCAGTTCAGATACCACTGCATTATTTTCATCCTCACACGATATGTATTTTATTTTCAGTTGTACATTGTCTTTGCGTTCTATGCAGATATATGCCGGTGAGCTATAATCATTTGAATTAATGTTTACAAAATTATTCTTTTCACTGTCCCGATGATGACAGTGAATGTCATCATGATGATTATTAGGGCTCCCTCGCTTAATTGACAAATGAGCAGCCTGTATCTGTGTTTCAATTGTACTTCTTTTCCATTTAACGTTTACATCAGTACCTGAAAGTATTTATTATAATATTTGCATATTAAATATCTACCTATAGCGGTATAGGAGTTCACCATATTCCATTTTCCTATTTATGCTGCTTCTTATACCTTTTGGGGTTTTGTTTGTATGTTGCGAATTGAAAAATCGACAGCAAATGATTTGCTGGAAATACTTGCGAAATCTAGTATTAAAATGGAAAAACAAATACAAAGTTGTCTTAATTAAACTGAAAAACAAACCTTTTATTCATCCAGTAATATATTATCGGATTTACCATAGCATTAGACATGGCGAGCCAATAAAAACCCAAGTACATATGCTGAACATATCTTGTTGATGTTACTTTATTGTCGTGGTATGAGTAAATGAAAAACATATGGTAAGGAAGCCAGCATACAGCAAAAATCGATACAATCGCTATAAACATTCGAACAACTTTTCTCTTTGATTTCATCGATTCAATTTGGCGATCTGTATTTTCTCCGATCGATCTGCTTCCCCACAATACTCGACCCATTAAAAAGTAACAAATTATCATAACCAACATTGGAATACCATATGTTAGAATAAGTATTATTATATTATATCTGCAAATAAAGAAAAAAACAATTAATTAAAGAGGCGCTTTACTAATTTATACAGTGATATGTGTATCTAATTTATACCTAGATTCAGTTGCGTAACTATAGGGTGGCAGGGCTGGCAAAATGCCACGGGCCCCCGACTCGAGAGGGCCCCGGCCCAAGAGGCCGTGATCTCAAAAATAACCTAACAAAATGTTGTGTGCTTAAAAATTATAATTTTTTTAAGTATTTAAAATCAGTTAAAGTGAGACTTAACTAAGGTCCATATACAAATTCAAACTAATCTAATCATTAAGATTTCAACACATTCAAAACAAGAAGATGCCGATCAATTTTAGAACGCATCCATTGGTTGCTTAATTTTTTGTCGCGGTACATCCAAGAAAGAGTCAAGAAGGCTACAGTAGCACTCTTCTCTTGTAAAAAAGCTATTGGGAATAAATGGGGTTTACAACCTCGAGTAACTCACTGGCTCTATATCTCAGTTATAAGACCGATACTCACCTATGGGATAATTGTCTGGTGGACAGCCTTGGAGAAGGCCACTAACCGCGACCATATAAGCAAGGTCCAGCGCACAGCCTGCATGTGCATAAGCGGTGCACTACGCACAACACTCTCTGCGGCACTAGACATATTGTTTCATATATTACCCCTTGACATATTTAGCAAGCAAATGGCAGCGAGTACAGCCATTCGCCTTAAAGCTATCTCACAGTGGTCAAGCAAAGACTTTGACCACGCCTCTATTTTGAAAAAATTCGAGATCTCAACCGAAAACACTGACTACACCACCACATCTCTAAACTTTGACAAGAATTTTCTCGTCACAATTCCATCCAGAGCAACCTGGAATGGAGATGCCTTCCCGGAAGATGAATCAGTTCACTTCTATACTGACGGCTCAAAAACCAATGATGGAGTTGGTGGGGGTGTTTTCTCGGAACGTCTTAATCTTAAGCTCTCCTTCCGTCTACCAAATTACTGTAGCGTGTTCCAGGCGGAAATTATGGCGATTAAAGAAGTCTTATCCTGGCTCAAGAAAAACGTCATATCCGTTAAGGATATCTACATATTTTCGGACAGCCAAGCAGCCATCAAATCCTTGGATTCGATCTCTATAACTTCTCTAGTAGCCCTCGACTGCCGATCGTCTCTTACGGAGATGGCCGAACAGTTCAACATTCACCTAATTTGGGTGCCGGGGCATAGAGACATTCCAGGGAATTGTAAGGCCGATGAACTCGCTAGAATAGGAACAACTCAACCCATTCTGCCGGATAAAGGCACCCTAGGGATACCAATCGCTACTCGCAAACAAAAATTGAAGCTGAATGCTATCGAGAGTACAAATCTTAGGTGGACGAGGTTAACCACTTGTCTAGCGACAAAACAAATTTGGCCTAAGCTGGATCTGAAACGCTCTAAGTAATTGATCTCTCTCAACAGATTGCATATCGGCACCACAATAGGTGTCATTACTGGACACTGCTTGATTGGCAAACATGCCGCAAGGCTGGGCCTCTTCGCAAACGACTTTTGTAGAAGCTGCATGGACGAGGAAGAGGAGGAAACAATCCCTCACCTTCTTTGTTCCTGCCCAGCTCTCTCCCGCAGAAGGAAGCTTCACTTAGGAGCCTTCTATTACAACGACTTGGGCGATCTGACAAGCATAGACATCAGAAGCCTCTTACGCTTTATAAAGAGCTCAAAATGGTTCAACTAGTAGGGAGATCTCAGATCCTGCATCGTGGCATCACAATGGACCTATACTGGTCTAAGTGTGTTGGCGTTTTCAGCTGACAGCCACTTTCAACCAACCAACCAACATTGGTGGCGCGGGCAAGCTGGGGACGGTCGGTTCCCTCATTTTGTTAACCAAGAAAGTACTGTTTTCGTAGCGCTGCCGCTCGGGTTAGCTAGCAACGCTCTCAGTGTTAGAGGAATCCAGGATTTCTTTTTTTCATTTACGTAGAGCTCTACTGCGCATTCTTTGTTTGATTGTTATAACTATTGGTCATTTCTGTCTCTGGTTTTTCGTAGTTTTTGTTTTATTGAGGCTGCAAATGGAAACAAAGTAAAGCTAATGGTGAAAGTTAGATATCAACATGTCTAGGTCTAGAAAACATCTAAGTGGGAGCGAAAAAGGAAAGAGAATGAGGGTGACTGAAGAAAAAAGTATAAAGTTACCTAAAATTTGCCAGTCCTTTAAAAATGATGACTTAATTGATGAAAACGCGAATGAAAAGTGCTCCGAAAGTGAAGAATTGGACGTGGACCTAACTAAAAATAACTGTATAGCAGATGCAGTGTTTCCAATTTCAGTGTTTTGCAACCTTTCACTTTGCAAATTTTAAATGATACTGATCTATTAAAAAAAGCTGTAGATATCAAGTTCGTTTATATAATATATATAAACCAGTAAGACAATTATCTTCGACTATGCCGAAGCTCAAATACCCGGTACAATATTATTGTAAAATAAAAAAAAATATTTTAGTATTAAAAAATTATATATTTGTATGGGAGGTATGGGTACTTTTTATTCGACCAAGCTCATTTTTTGTCAAACATTTTTAAATATTATTAAAACAATATGTGCAAAGTTTAAACTTGCTAGCTTTACTGTATCTATTTAAATTTAATTTTTAACATAAAAAGCTATATAAATCTGATATTTTTGTATGGGAGGTAGTAATAGTTTTTATCCGATCTTGCTCATCGAACTTAGCCTCACTTTGGTGGATAAAAGCTTACGTACCAAATTTCAAGTCGATAGCTCTTAAATTACGGCCGTAATCGTGCGGACAGACGGACAGACAGACAGACGGACATCGCTAGATCGACTAAGAAAGTGATGCTGATCAATAATATATATAGTTTGTCATACCTACAACGCCTCCTTATGGGCGTTACAAATGGAATGACAAAGTGAATATACCCTCACCACAGTGTGGTACCGGGTATAACAAAATACATATCTGAATCGTTTGCCAGGGAAATTCTCAGTTTTCGGTCCACTTTCAGAGACGAAATAGAAAAGTCTTCGTGTATTCGAAAACTTGCTGTTTTATTATTAATAACGAATCATTTTATGTCGTGCAGCTTTCCTGAAGTATGTACTGCAATAATGTTTACACTTCCTGTGCCTACAGCTAGTGCTGAACGATTATTTTCGAAACTAAAATTAATAAAAACCTATTTAAGAAACTTTATGGGACAAATCATTCTACTTAAATAGTGTTGGGTAACTACGTAAGTGGTCTATTAAAATTAAATTACAACGTGAGGATTTTACTGGGAGGGCCCCATCCAAAGAATTTGCCACGGGCCTCAGATGACATAGTTACGCCACTGCCTAGATTTATAAATAAATAAATAGCAACAGGCGGTAAACACCCAAGGCCTAGCTTCTCGCAAACATTCGTTTTGTGTGAGTTTGTAAGAATAGAAGGGACCTACAATTTTATTCCGAGTCCGAACGGCTGAATTGAAAAGCTTTTTCAGGACAGTCATACTCTCGGATGTTTGTCAGACGTTCGCGAGAGGTGGCGCAGTAGGAAAAACCTTAAGATGTAATTTCTGTTTTTCCGAGGATCGAACCTGGGATCTCTCGCACAGTAGTCCAGCATATACCTAGATTAAGGTTTACTTATCATTTAAGAAATATGTACATATTATTTTCTTTGAAAAGATAAATCAAATACAAAAAAAAACGACCAAGCGGGAGTACAGTAGTAGGTATTGGGATGGTTGGTCCTGGGAATTCTGTGCTAGAAAGAGACAGAAAATGTGCGAGAGAGAGATAGAGCGAGATGGCTGTGGCTGGGTGTGTGGCTATGCGTAGGTGGTAGGTAATGAGTTGATTGATTAGGTGTGTGGCTAGGGTCGGTTTTTTTTTGTGAGTTGGTTGGTTGGGTGCGCAGGTGGTGGTTTATTGCTTGGCTGTGAGTTGAGTCCAGCACACTAACCACTGCGCTACTGCGCCCATTTCTCTAACTCATATTGAATAAAAAACGAAGGAAAACTACATTAAAATAGGGCTTTATTTGTAACCTTTTATATATTGACATCAATTTCTTAATTCTAATCAATTTCATATAATATGCGCAAGTCCTTCTTGACATAGATTTGGGGCTGAGTACCTATAACAAAATTATACGTAGTACGGACCGATTGTTGATCTTGGGAAACGACGGTAACGCCTTCCCACACTCATCTTGTATATTGTAGGGAAAGGCATTAATAAATGATGTTTGATTCACGCAGCTCTTCCACTATAGGATCTATTTCATTCTGATGATTATTATTGCCAGCTTTTCGGGATGCGATCAAAAGTCTTAGTCTATCAACTAGTTCATTGGCATTATCCCAATAGACATAATCGACGGGATTATTAGAGTACACAGAATATGATTTTCCAACTTTCTTTGTTAGATGCTTTAGTAGAGGTTGAATAACATGTTTGTACTTGTATCCTTTATTACCGTTGACTTGTTGAGTACTATCATGGTTTCTTAAGTGGGCTGTTGTTTTTTGTAATATTCTAAGATATTCATTCAAGTCTGAATCGGTATACCCAACAATTTTTTGTAGGTTTCTGTCGGAAAATTAGTTCCTTAAGTCCATCCGTTCCAGAGAAAATTTCATCATCGATAACGAAATCCGCGTGTTCGTTAAAAGTTTGTACTACCTAATTTCACAGAGTTTGACTGCATATCGAAATATGGACCATAGATTTTGTAGCGATTAGATTCAGAGTATGACGATTGGTTGAATGGGGTACTTTGGTTAGTTGGTGTTCTAAATGAAGCATCTTCTTCTTCCGGTAGAGTTGATTCTGGAGATGAAAATTCCAAGCTCTTCTTTACACTTTGAAGTTTGTCTGAGGGACTTTGAAAATGTAATTGACGTTTGACGGTCTCTTCCACATCTTCCACTGTATCATCATTTTTATTATTGATTGCCTCAGTCTTAATGCTTTCAGCAAATGATTTCAGTGGTTGAATTATGGGCTTAAAAGTATCTTCAAATTCGGTTTTTCTCATAATTTGTTCCGCCTTTAGGAGCATGTACTTTTTCTTTAAGGCCTTCTTTGTTTTTATAAGATTTTTCAATAATTTTTCATCTATATTTATATTTGAGCAGGATTCTATAACAGGTAAAACGGGCTGTTGAATTTTCAAAATGGGCTGTTGTATTTTCAAAACGGGCTGTTGCACTTTCAAAAGGGGGTTGTTGCAGTTCCTAGTAGAGCGGTAACGGTTTAGGTTCTATTCGCTTAGGCGGATGCTTGACGACTGAGCAGTGCAATTGCTTCAAATGATTTCTTATACCTACCTTTATCAATACTTAAATGTTTTCATCATTATTCTGAATTGAAGAACTTTTTACTCGATTTTTTAACGCGCCCTCAATAATGCTCACATTCTACTTCAAGAACTGCCTTGAGCTCTCCTTATGACTATTCTTCCTCAGATGTCGAGAGAAATTTTTTATATCCATTGCAGACAATGACAAATAAACATTACAACCATGCTTTTGCTTGATTTTATTTATGAATTTTCTATTCAGCACGTGCGCTATTATTTTCAGATTTCCTCTGCGATGAGCATAGATAAACATCGTGGAAGTAAGCTAAAGTTTAAACTGCTTCTCCCGGTCCAAATTGTGATTGTTGGATGGATTTTATGATGATTCGGCAATTGTTGGTCGCAGATTGGACTTATGGGCGTGTTGGATGCTGTTTGTTTACATTATCAATTTTGCTGGTCACAGAGAGGCTTTGCAAGGTGCAGTGACATCATCGCTAGTACTGTATTGCCTGCTAGATGGTGTTGTTCTCTCTGTTTAGATGGTTCGGTTCTGTGATAATGCTCAGGCTAGATGTTTACGTTCGCTTGTTTTTTTTTTTTGCTGGATTAGGTGTGATTCATAGAAAGAGTTTAATGGCGCTGTTTATTAAAATATGCTTTCTAACAGGGTTGTTGCAGACCCAGATTTGACTTATCCTTCCCACTTGCACGATATTCATAATTGTCTACCATTTTGCCCCGAAAATATAAAAACCCCTGGCTGTTAGTTTTTCAAGTTGATTGTTAGCCTGAATGAAAAGAATCGATACATTATTCATTTAAGTAACTTGCAACAGTGTATGAAAAATGGTCTTGTTCTTAAAAAGTTCATAGATTATTAAAATTTATCTAGTCTAGATGGTTAAAAACTTACAAACTAACGGAGGTTGTTGCAGACCCAGATTTGACTTATCCTTCCCACTTGCACGATATTCATAATTATCTACCATTTTACCCCGAAAATATAAAAACCCCTGGCTGTTAGTTTTTCAAGTTGATTGTTAGCCTGAATGAAAAGAATCGATACATTATTCATTTAAGTAATTTGCAACAGTGTATGAAAAATGGTCCTGTTCTTAAAAAGTTCATAGATTATTAAAATTTATCCAGTCTAGATGGTTAAAAACTTACAAACTAACAGAGGTTGTTGCAGATCCAGATTTGACTTATCCTTCCCACTTGCACGATATTCATAATTATCTACCATTTTACCCCGAAAATATAAAAACCCCTGGCTGTTAGTTTTTTAAGTTGATTGTTAGCCTGAATGAAAAGAATCGATACATTATTCATTTAAGTAATTTGCAACAGTGTATGAAAAATGGTCTTGTTCTTAAAAAGTTCATAGATTATTAAAATTTACCTAGTCTAGATGGTTACAAACTTACAACCCTGTTAGAAAGCATATTTTAATAAACCGCGCCATTAAACGCTTTTTATGAATCACACCTAATCCAGCAAAAAAAAAAAAACAAGCGAACGTAAACATCTAGCCTGAGCATTATCACAGAACCGAACCATCTAACCAGAGAGAACAGCACCATCTAGCAGGCAATACGGTACTAGCGATGACGTCACTGCACCTTACAAAGCCTCTCTGTGACCAGCAAAATTGATAATGTCAACAAACAGCATCCAACACGCCCATAAGTCCAATCTGCGACCAACAATTGCCGAATCATCATAAAATCCATCCAACAATCACAATTTGGACCGGGAGAAGCAGTTTAAACTTTCGCTTAAAACGCTTTCAGCAGAGGAAAGCTGAAAACTGTGTGCTGAAAATAATAGCGCATGTGCTGAATAGAAAATTCATAAATAAAATCAAGCAAAAGCATGGTTGTAATGTTTATTTGTCATTGTCTGCAATGGATATAAGAAATTGCTCTCGACATCTGAGGAAGAATAGTCATAAGGAGAGCTCAAGGCAGTTCTTGAAGTAGAATGTGAGCATTATTGAGGGCGCGTTTAAAAATCGAGTAAAAAGTTCTTCAATTCAGAATAATGATGAAAACATTTAAGTATTGATAAAGGTAGGTATAAGAAATCATTTGAAGCAATTGCACTGCTCAGTCGTCAAGCATCCGCCTAAGCGAATAGAACCTAAACCGTTACCGCTCTACTAGGAACTGCAACAACCCCCTTTTGAAAGTGCAACAGCCCGTTTTGAAAATACAACAGCCCATTTTGAAAATACAACAGCCCGTTTAAAATTTAGGTATTAGAAAGTATATATGTAATTCAATAGTGGATCTAAGGTAATCTTATACTTATTAGTTTTCAATTTTATCTAGGTATAAGTTTAATATAATATTCATAAATGTAGGAGAAGTAAAAAGGTAAATATTAACAATAAAAAAGAATTAAGATCTTACGTTCGGCAGGCCTGACGATGTCGTTGACTGAAGAATAATTGATGAACGGGATTCTTTGAATTATATCGTTGTTTTTTTTTTCTCTCTTTCTCACCTTAGGTACACTATACTAGGTATAAAATGTTTTTTTTTTAATTATTTCACTTAGCTAATAATAATTTTTTTCTTTTCCAACACTTTTATATATATATATTTTAACACACTAACTATCTGGGTATATTATACAATTAAATATTCACAAATGTGCTTTTTTCACAAAATTAATATCGGAAATTAAATTTACGTTCTTATATTATAAAACTAAACATACTACTAGGACAACAAAAAAAACACAAAGCGATGCAGAAGACGCGGCGATGAAACTGGAACTGAGGAGAATGGCACTATGATGACGATGCGCCTTGGCGTGGGAGATTTGCTGAGCAATTGAATTGCTGAATATCGGTGGATATTGGGTCTTACTTTGGAGACTTTTTGACCTCTGCACGGCGCGTGCTGATTAAAATGAGCGTACCAGTAAATCAAACGCTTATGAAGGTATATATGTATATACGATTTTTCTTCTATTATGAAGAGCTTGTCAGCACGAGAGATTTGCGGACCAAATAAATAGCGGGACCAATAAATTGTTAGCGAATTGATAATCGGCGATACTTCTTTCCCAGTGCTTACTTCGCTCACTGCACACTTTGCTGATAAAAGCAGATTTTGAACTTGATTCGATGGAGTAAATCAATATATTGACTCTTTTACTTTTTAATGATTTTGGACGATGAGTGTATGCGGGTTACTACTTTTAACTTTTTATAGATAACTACTGATTTTTAGTTTTAAGTTTACTTTTACTTTTGCTATTACTTTTAGCTTTAATTTAGATATGGTTTCACTAGTTTTATAGTGTATTAAATATAGATTTTCGAAGTAGATACTTTGAGGTGGTGTTACAACGTCCAACGCTCCAACGAAAAAGAAAGATCGCGCGGAAAAATAAAAGTGGATACCTCCAACAAGAAAAACCAAAATGGTGGAACCATTTCCGCGTACACTGAACTATGTTCTAGTGTACTAAAATCTAGCTCGAATTATTCCGTTCAATGTACATACACAAAATGCATTTTCAGGTCAAGTAGGTATAACCATCACAAAGCAGATTCCATTCAACCTGCTTTGCTGGAAGAATGAAATCTGAAAAATGGTTATTTTAGGGACGCAAATCCTTCGCATGATATGTGCCAATTGACTTTCCGACTAAATTTTCTATAACATAATAGCAAGAGCCTAAACGTTCCTTATCTCTTCCTTTGCGATATGTTGGCGAAAGTTTCGCATTGAAATTCTTGGACGCGTCGCTCTGCGAAAAGTTTCGGTAAAAGACTTCCTGTCCTACTTTATAGGAAATTGGCCTTGATCGTAAATTATAAGATTTTTGATTATTTTCGAAAGCGTTCTTTATATGTCTTTTTATGGAGTGTCGTACTAGCGCTAATTCGTCCTGCTTTTCCAATTTCATAGACGGTTCTTCAAGGAATTGCAATTTTCGAAGTATTTCGTAATCTGAGCCATGAGTTAGCATATGTTGACCAAAAACAACAAAGTATGGACTATGTTTAATAGTTTGATGTATCGAATTTCTGAGTGCACAGTTGATACTGCTGAGATGCTCATCCCACTCTCTCTGATCATCTTTTATGTATGCTCTGAGAGCAGCGTTTATCGAGCGATTGACGCGCTCGCTAGCATTAGATTGGGGAGAATGAACAGCGGTGCACAGGTGTTTAATTCCACACCTGGTCAGAAATGATTCAAATACATTAGACTTGAATTGACTACCATTATCAGTCAGCACTATTTCTGGGGTACCAAATACATTAAAAATATGATCGTCCAGGAATGAGATTACTACCTTTGAAGTAAACCTTTTCACTGGATGAAGGAAAGTAAACTTGGATAAGCTATCTAGGACAATAAGAATTCCTATATTACCCTTTTTGGATCTTGGGAATGGACCAATAAAATCCAAATAAAGCTTCTGAAAGATACGTTCGATTTCTTGCCGATTTCCCATTGGAGGTCTCATTACTTTTGTACAATGTTTGGTGGACTTGCAAGTTTCACAAGCCAAAATATGTTCGCGGACATCTTTCACTAAACCTGGCCAATAAAAATACCTACGCAGTCTTTCGATAGTTTTTGCTATGCCTCCATGTGCAGACTTTGGAACATCATGGGCATCGCGAATTGCATCAGATCGTAATTCCACTGGAATGAATAACTTCCAGGTAAGATGGTCTTGTTCAAGATTTCCTGATGAAAAGTTGGTTCGATAATAGATGAATCCTTCAATAATCCTAAAATCTGGATATTTTGTCTGATTTTCGGATATTTGGTTTTTCAAACGAACGTAGTCTTCTGAATCAAAAGCGGGAGATGATAAATCAATCGGTTGTACGTTGTCAATATTAATGCAAGCCAGTTCATCCAAATTTTCAGAAAATACTCTCGATAGAGCATCTGGAACAACATTTGCACTGCCCTTACGGTGTTGAATGTCAAAGTCAAGAGACTGTAATTTCAATGCCCATCGAGCCAAGCGACCACTTAAATCTGTTTGATTCATAAGCCAACGCAAGCTTGCGTGATCCGTAATCACGGTAAACTTATGTCCCTCAATATACGGTCGAAATTTTTTTACTGCCAATACTGCAGCAAGACACTCTAGTTCAGTAACGGAGTAGTTACGCTGCGCTTTATTGAGTTTTTGGGACATAAATGCAATAGGCATTTCATCCCCAAAATCATTCTTTTGAGCGAGTACACTACCTACTCCGTACTGACTTGCATCACATTGCACAATAAACGGCTTATCGAAATTTGGGTTTGAAAGAAATGGAGCAGATGAAAGTCTCCTTTTTAATTCATCAAACGATTTTTGAGCGTCACTAGTCCAGTGAAATTTCTTGGATGTCTTTAAAAGGTCGGTTAGAGGTGTAGAGAAGGTAGCAAAGTTAGCTATAAATCGCCGGTACCATCCAGCCATTCCAAGAAATCTTCTGAGCTGTCGCACAGACTTTGGAGCTGGGTATTCAGTTATAGCTGCGATTTTCCCGGGATCAGTTTGCAAGGATCCGTTACCAACAATATATCCAAGATAACTAACTTGCTTCAAACAGAATTTACTTTTCTTGATGTTTATCGTAAGTCCAGCTTTTCGAACATGCATTGCCACTTCGTAGAGAAGTTGAATGTGGGAGTCGAAGTCTTCGGAAACCAACAATAGATCATCGAGATACACGAAAACTCTCTCTCTTACAGTATAAGGAATGACCTTGTCCATAAGCCTACACATTGACTGTGGAGCATTGCAGAGCCCAAACGGCATTACAGTGAACTGATATAGAGGTCGGTTCGGTACTGTAAATGCCGTCTTTTCGCGAGAGCTCACCTCCAGCGGGATTTGCCAGAAAGCATCTTTCAAATCTAAGCTGGAAATGAACTCCGCTCTAGGCAGCCTGCTCAAAATCCCTTCAATGTGAGGCAATGGATAAGCATCCTTCACTGTAAGAGAGTTAACTTTACGTGAGTCAAGACATAGTCGTACCTTTCCTGGTTTACCACGAACTATGCGACTCCTCGATAACACCTAGTGCAAGCATCCTATCGAGCTCTTCGCCCACCAACTTCTCTACGGCAGGAGATATTGGAAAATGCCGCTGTTTAATTGGCTTGGCATCTTTGACATCGATCAAATGTTCGATAAGTGAGGTCTTACCCAATCCTTCCTCTTCAAAAGATGGAAAAGGTTGAATTGCAGATTGAAGTTTGCGCTTTTGGATGGTGGTTAGAGAATGTGCGTTCGGGTCAGTAGCACTATCGTCGATTTCACTGATAATTCCAGGAGCCAGTTGGAATAATCTCCAAAAATCGATTCCAAGATACAAGTCTTGAGAAAGGTTTGGGATTATATAAATTTCTAATGGATGAGTGACTTCGCGAAACGTCACATCTACCATTAAACTCCCTACAACATTTTGGAGTTTACCATCTGCAGTTCTCGCAAAGCTATGAAATTTGTTTATTTTAATGTTGGAGCCAAGAATTTGATCGGCTGCGGATGAGCCCATACAACTGATGGTAGCTCCACTGTCCAACAATCCTAAAAAGTTCTTACCGAGAATAGTAACTTTGGCATATGGTCTAAGGTCGTTTGGACTCGAAACAATTGAAGAAATAAGTTTTTTCCGATTTAATTTCACTTTTTGCCAAAAGTTGCGTATACGCCTAGTTGACCGACGAACTGGTTTAAATTGGTCTTCCGCGAAAATCTTTGCTCTAAGTTTGTTATATTGTTTTAGTCTAATATGATATGGAATGATTTGAAATAAATTCGTATCCGAGATTTTGCGATCCTTTTGATCTTCAGATTGTCTTAACACAATCGATTGTGGCGTGAATTGTTGCCCGTATGTCTCCTGGTGATGTTGGAGGCATCCAGCCTCGAGTTTCCCGAAGGCGAACAATTACGACAATTCGGTTTAAAAACTGAAACCGCACCACACCCATAGCAAAAAATTCGTCTGCTCTGCAAACAATCAATGTATTTGTGCCCTATGCCGTCGCAATTCCAGCATTGGATTGCATTACCTGCATTAGGCATAGTTTCTTCGCGCGGAAGCGAATCCTCTATCTTCGATCTCAGAAATGAAACGCCTTGGTTGGAAACCTCGATTTGGAACCGAATTCTGACTAACGTTCTTAAAAAAGGTTTCGCGTTTACGACATTCTTTGCGCAATTGCGAGACTGAAGTTATATCTAGATGTAGCAAACCCAAGCAAACATTTGGCTGAAGATTGCGAAGAATTGTTTCGATAAGCTCTTCATCAGATAGCGAAGAGCGTAAACGATCAGATAAAAGCATTATTTCATCAAGGTACTCATCGAAAGATTCCTTATCGTTTTGCTTTCGATTACGTATCAATTCTTTTATGTCAAAATCAGTCCGATAGTCTTTAAAATTCCGTTTTAGTTCGTTACAAAGAGAAAACCAATCTAGTGAAGCAACACTGCGATGGTAACGCCAGAACCAAGTTTTGGCTTTCCCATCAAATAGGATATGAACATTTTGACATAAAGCTTCGAAGTTACTATTGAGCGACTGTATGGTCAGGGCGTTTACCCTGTAGATAAATTCATCAACTGGCAAAGTATCAACAGAGCCATCAAATTTTAATCGCCAATTGAGAATGATGTTCGATACTTATTCAGGTTTAATCACGGATGACTGAGGAGTTGCATTGGACACTTGACTATCTCTATTAAGATCACGGCTTGAACTACTCTGCTCATGATCAGATCTATTTGGAAGGTCTTCCGAAGTTACTGGTTGGTGAATGACAGGTGAATTCGGACGAACGTTATGCAAATTCATATTACCAAAGAATGTTTGTAAAGTCTCTGTAATCGTACCATCTACTGTATTTCTAATGCTGCTCAGAGTTTGCTGTTGAAATGTCTGAAGAGAATTATCAATCATGTTTTGGATATGACTTGGGTCTAAATGCGGATGTGTACTAGCCGAAGTACTAGGATTCCCATGCTGTTGTCCTTGCCATGGTGAGTTGCAATTACTTGGACCTTGCATTGACCAATCAAGTACATTAAAGCGAGTGGTTTTTGATCGTGTCCTTGGACCTCCTCTGGGCTTAGAAATATAGCCTCTAGAAGTGCTTTGAGTCTGTTGCGTCTGAGAACGTATTGAATCATTTAGATTTGAACTAGGTCCTGGGAGTAGATCACCAACTTGACAGGAAATCTTGCAAGTCGGACAGGTAGATTTACTTTGAAACCAAGAAGACATGCACTCATTGTGAAACCGATGGTTACAAGGAGTTATCGACATATACACTGCTCTTCCTCAGCTACAGCTTGAGCAATATTTTCGTTACTATGATTAACCGGCATTTTCGAAAAATATAAAATGCAATTAAACCGATACTATAAATCGCGAAACTAGAAATGTGAAAGGTAAATTTAATGATTAGTTTTATCAATAATATACATATATAGTTTGATTATTTTGGCCGATGCAAATGATTCTATTATGATGAGGGGTGATACAATGTTTCCGGTATGAACAGAGTTGAATTCATGAAGTTGCTCTTTAGTTAAAATTTGAAAAAAAAAAAAAACAAATCTATAAATGCATAAAGGGTGTGTTATAAGTAAACATCAAAACAATCCTAATGAATAATTCCGTACAACAGAATTCCCTTCAATGAGTTCAAGTATAATTTAACCCAAAATCTGCAGATTGCATATGGTTAGCGTGATTCCGTTAAATCTACATAGATGCTACTACTCCATTGCATACAAATTTTTGGTTAGAAACTAAAAAAAAAGGTTCAGTAAATGCAAAAATGCATTATATAACTGTTGCTATATTTTCCTAGCTGGACAAGTTACCAGAAAACTGAAATCCAATACACTTGTAATTCCAAAACCAAGACAAAATTGCATATAAAATTTAAAAATAAAAACCTTGAGATAAGAAATGATTAATCTGTTTAAACTATAGAAGTCTCACAACCTAAGCTGCGGCTCCACCGGTTTGGGCGCCAAATTAATGTAATGACCCTGAGGGAGACGGAGAGGTAAATGCGGTGTGCACGCCTAGCGATGCTCTGATGCTAGCTCGTCGTTGGGTGGGTTCTTGCATCCCTTCACCGATCTCACATCACACTAATTAATTATTGCGTGCACTATTTAGAAACTATTAAAATCGAAAAAAAAACAAAGAAAAAAAAAACTAAAACCAAAACTATTAAACGTAACCCGAGTGAATGTTAAATGTTAATATCAAAATAATAGGATGAATCAATCCCTGCTCTGAGAACTCAGATGTAATTTGTTCTCAAGCCTAGCCCTCCCAACCATGTGCTTAACGATTTCGTAGCACCCTTGTGTATCACACCACTCGTATCAAACTTGAATCACTTACACCAGCCAAATCAAACACTATCTTTAGCACATATTAACTTTTAGCATAATTTATTTAACAAAAAAAAAATCCAATATTTTGCGGTAAATTCCATTATCAAAAAAAAAAATGTTAGAGATAGTTAGGTAACATTATATATATGTATAGTATGGTATCTATGTATGTGTTTGACATATAAATATATAGGCATGAATGTGATGTTAAAATTTAGGTATTAGAAAGTATATATGTAATTCAATAGTGGATCTAAGGTAATCTTATACTTATTAGTTTTCAATTTTATCTAGGTATAAGTTTAATATAATATTCATAAATGTAGGAGAAGTAAAAAGGTAAATATTAACAGTAAAAAAGAATTAAGATCTTACGTTCGGCAGGCCTGACGATGTCGTTGACTGAAGAATAATTGATGAACGGGATTCTTTGAATTATATCGTTGTTTTTTTTTTTCTCTCTTTCTCACCTTAGGTACACTATACTAGGTATAAAATGTTTTTTTTTTAATTATTTCACTTAGCTAATAATATTTTTTTTCTTTTCCAACACTTTTATATATATATATTTTAACACACTAACTATCTGGGTATATTATACAATTAAATATTCACAAATGTGCTTTTTTCACAAAATTAATATCGGAAATTAAATTTACGTTCTTATATTATAAAACTAAACATACTACTAGGACAACAAAAAAAACACAAAGCGATGCAGAAGACGCGGCGATGAAACTGGAACTGAGGAGAATGGCACTATGATGACGATGCGCCTTGGCGTGGGAGATTTGCTGAGCAATTGAATTGCTGAATATCGGTGGATATTGGGTCTTACTTTGGAGACTTTTTGACCTCTGCACGGCGCGTGCTGATTAAAATGAGCGTACCAGTAAATCAAACGCTTATGAAGGTATATATGTATATACGATTTTTCTTCTATTATGAAGAGCTTGTCAGCACGAGAGATTTGCGGACCAAATAAATAGCGGGACCAATAAATTGTTAGCGAATTGATAATCGGCGATACTTCTTTCCCAGTGCTTACTTCGCTCACTGCACACTTTGCTGATAAAAGCAGATTTTGAACTTGATTCGATGGAGTAAATCAATATATTGACTCTTTTACTTTTTAATGATTTTGGACGATGAGTGTATGCGGGTTACTACTTTTAACTTTTTATAGATAACTACTGATTTTTAGTTTTAAGTTTGCTTTTACTTTTGCTATTACTTTTAGCTTTAATTTAGATATGGTTTCACTAGTTTTATAGTGTATTAAATATAGATTTTCGAAGTAGATACTTTGAGGTGGTGTTACACCGTCCAACGCTCCAACGAAAAAGAAAGATCGCGCGGAAAAATAAAAGTGGATACCTCCAACAAGAAAAACCAAAATGGTGGAACCATTTCCGCGTACACTGAACTATGTTCTAGTGTACTAAAATCTAGCTCGAATTGGTCTGTTCAATGTACATACACAAAATGCATTTTCAGGTCAAGTAGGTATAACCATCACAAAGCAGATTCCATTCAACCTGCTTTGCTGGAAGAATGAAATCTGAAAAATGGTTATTTTAGGGACGCAAATCCTTCGCATGATATGTGCCAATTGACTTTCCGACTAAATTTTCTATAACATAATAGCAAGAGCCTAAACGTTCCTTATCTCTTCCTTTGCGATATGTTGGCGAAAGTTTCGCATTGAAATTCTTGGACGCGTCGCTCTGCGAAAAGTTTCGGTAAAAGACTTCCTGTCCTACTTTATAGGAAATTGGCCTTGATCGTAAAGTTTAAGTTTAAGTTTAAGTATGGACTATGTTTAATAGTTTGATGTATCGAATTTCTGAGTGCACAGTTGATACTGCTGAGATGCTCATCCCACTCTCTCTGATCATCTTTTATGTATGCTCTGAGAGCAGCGTTTATCGAGCGATTGACGCGCTCGCTAGCATTAGATTGGGGAGAATGAACAGCGGTGCACAGGTGTTTAATTCCACACCTGGTCAGAAATGATTCAAATACATTAGACTTGAATTGACTACCATTATCAGTCAGCACTATTTCTGGGGTACCAAATACATTAAAAATATGATCGTCCAGGAATGAGATTACTACCTTTGAAGTAAACCTTTTCACTGGATGAAGGAAAGTAAACTTGGATAAGCTATCTAGGACAATAAGAATTCCTATATTACCCTTTTTTGATCTTGGGAATGGACCAATAAAATCCAAATAAAGCTTCTGAAAGATACGTTCGATTTCTTGCCGATTTCCCATTGGAGGTCTCATTACTTTTGTACAATGTTTGGTGGACTTGCAAGTTTCACAAGCCAAAATATGTTCGCGGACATCTTTCACTAAACCTGGCCAATAAAAATACCTACGCAGTCTTTCGATAGTTTTTGCTATGCCTCCATGTGCAGACTTTGGAACATCATGGGCATCGCGAATTGCATCAGATCGTAATTCCACTGGAATGAATAACTTCCAGGTAAGATGGTCTTGTTCAAGATTTCCTGATGAAAAGTTGGTTCGATAATAGATGAATCCTTCAATAATCCTAAAATCTGGATATTTTGTCTGATTTTCGGATATTTGGTTTTTCAAACGAACGTAGTCTTCTGAATCAAAAGCGGGAGATGATAAATCAATCGGTTGTATGTTGTCAATATTAATGCAAGCCAGTTCATCCAAATTTTCAGAAAATACTCTCGATAGAGCATCTGGAACAACATTTGCACTGCCCTTACGGTGTTGAATGTCAAAGTCAAGAGACTGTAATTTCAATGCCCATCGAGCCAAGCGACCACTTAAATCTGTTTGATTCATAAGCCAACGCAAGCTTGCGTGATCCGTAATCACGGTAAACTTATGTCCCTCAATATACGGTCGACATTTTTTTACTGCCAATACTGCAGCAAGACACTCTAGTTCAGTAACGGAGTAGTTACGCTGCGCTTTATTGAGTTTTTGGGACATAAATGCAATAGGCATTTCATCCCCAGAATCATTCTTTTGAGCGAGTACACTACCTACTCCGTACTGACTTGCATCACATTGCACAATAAACGGCTTATCGAAATTTGGGTTTGAAAGAAATGGAGCAGATGAAAGTCTCCTTTTTAATTCATCAAACGATTTTTGAGCGTCACTAGTCCAGTGAAATTTCTTGGATGTCTTTAAAAGGTCGGTTAGAGGTGTAGAGAAGGTAGCAAAGTTAGCTATAAATCGCCGGTACCATCCAGCCATTCCAAGAAATCTTCTGAGCTGTCGCACAGACTTTGGAGCTGGGTATTCAGTTATAGCTGCGATTTTCCCGGGATCAGTTTGCAAGGATCCGTTACCAACAATATATCCAAGATAACTAACTTGCTTCAAACAGAATTTACTTTTCTTGATGTTTATCGTAAGTCCAGCTTTTCGAACATGCATTGCCACTTCGTAGAGAAGTTGAATGTGGGAGTCGAAGTCTTCGGAAACCAACAATAGATCATCGAGATACACGAAAACTCTCTCTCTTACAGTATAAGGAATGACCTTGTCCATAAGCCTACACATTGACTGTGGAGCATTGCAGAGCCCAAACGGCATTACAGTGAACTGATATAGAGGTCGGTTCGGTACTGTAAATGCCGTCTTTTCGCGAGAGCTCACCTCCAGCGGGATTTGCCAGAAAGCATCTTTCAAATCTAAGCTGGAAATGAACTCCGCTCTAGGCAGCCTGCTCAAAATCCCTTCAATGTGAGGCAATGGATAAGCATCCTTCACTGTAAGAGAGTTAACTTTACGTGAGTCAAGACATAGTCGTACCTTTCCTGGTTTACCACGAACTATGCGACTCCTCGATAACACCTAGTGCAAGCATCCTATCGAGCTCTTCGCCCACCAACTTCTCTACGGCAGGAGATATTGGAAAATGCCGCTGTTTAATTGGCTTGGCATCTTTGACATCGATCAAATGTTCGATAAGTGAGGTCTTACCCAATCCTTCCTCTTCAAAAGATGGAAAAGATTGAATTGCAGATTGAAGTTTGCGCTTTTGGATGGTGGTTAGAGAATGTGCGTTCGGGTCAGTAGCACTATCGTCGATTTCACTGATAATTCCAGGAGCCAGTTGGAATAATCTCCAAAAATCGATTCCAAGATACAAGTCTTGAGAAAGGTTTGGGATTATATAAATTTCTAATGGATGAGTGACTTCGCGAAACGTCACATCTACCATTAAACTCCCTACAACATTTTGGAGTTTACCATCTGCAGTTCTCGCAAAGCTATGAAATTTGTTTATTTTAATGTTGGAGCCAAGAATTTGATCGGCTGCGGATGAGCCCATACAACTGATGGTAGCTCCACTGTCCAACAATCCTAAAAAGTTCTTACCGAGAATAGTAACTTTGGCATATGGTCTAAGGTCGTTTGGACTCGAAACAATTGAAGAAATAAGTTTTTTCCGATTTAATTTCACTTTTTGCCAAAAGTTGCGTATACGCCTAGTTGACCGACGAACTGGTTTAAATTGGTCTTCCGCGAAAATCTTTGCTCTAAGTTTGTTATATTGTTTTAGTCTAATATGATATGGAATGATTTGAAATAAATTCGTATCCGAGATTTTGCGATCCTTTTGATCTTCAGATTGTCTTAACACAATCGATTGTGGCGTGAATTGTTGCCCGTATGTCTCCTGGTGATGTTGGAGGCATCCAGCCTCGAGTTTCCCGAAGGCGAACAATTACGACAATTCGGTTTAAAAACTGAAACCGCACCACACCCATAGCAAAAAATTCGTCTGCTCTGCAAACAATCAATGTATTTGTGCCCTATGCCGTCGCAATTCCAGCATTGGATTGCATTACCTGCATTAGGCATAGTTTCTTCGCGCGGAAGCGAATCCTCTATAGGATTACTTGTCAGATTATCTTCGATCTCAGAAATGAAACGCCTTGGTTGGAAACCTCGATTTGGAACCGAATTCTGACTAACGTTCTTAAAAAAGGTTTCGCGTTTACGACATTCTTTGCGCAATTGCGAGACTGAAGTTATATCTAGATGTAGCAAACCCAAGCGAACATTTGGCTGAAGATTGCGAAGAATTGTTTCGATAAGCTCTTCATCAGATAGCGAAGAGCGTAAACGATCAGATAAAAGCATTATTTCATCAAGGTACTCATCGAAAGATTCCTTATCGTTTTGCTTTCGATTACGTATCAATTCTTTTATGTCAAAATCAGTCCGATAGTCTTTAAAATTCCGTTTTAGTTCGTTACAAAGAGAAAACCAATCTAGTGAAGCAACACTGCGATGGTAACGCCAGAACCAAGTTTTGGCTTTCCCATCAAATAGGATATGAACATTTTGACATAAAGCTTCGAAGTTACTATTGAGCGACTGTATGGTCAGGGCGTTTACCCTGTAGATAAATTCATCAACTGGCAAAGTATCAACAGAGCCATCAAATTTTAATCGCCAATTGAGAATGATGTTCGATACTTATTCAGGTTTAATCACGGATGACTGAGGAGTTGCATTGGACACTTGACTATCTCTATTAAGATCACGGCTTGAACTACTCTGCTCATGATCAGATCTATTTGGAAGGTCTTCCGAAGTTACTGGTTGGTGAATGACAGGTGAATTCGGACGAACGTTATGCAAATTCATATTACCAAAGAATGTTTGTAAAGTCTCTGTAATCGTACCATCTACTGTATTTCTAATGCTGCTCAGAGTTTGCTGTTGAAATGTCTGAAGAGAATTATCAATCATGTTTTGGATATGACTTGGGTCTAAATGCGGATGTGTACTAGCCGAAGTACTAGGATTCCCATGCTGTTGTCCTTGCCATGGTGAGTTGCAATTACTTGGACCTTGCATTGACCAATCAAGTACATTAAAGCGAGTGGTTTTTGATCGTGTCCTTGGACCTCCTCTGGGCTTAGAAATATAGCCTCTAGAAGTGCTTTGAGTCTGTTGCGTCTGAGAACGTATTGAATCATTTAGATTTGAACTAGGTCCTGGGAGTAGATCACCAACTTGACAGGAAATCTTGCAAGTCGGACAGGTAGATTTACTTTGAAACCAAGAAGACATGCACTCATTGTGAAACCGATGGTTACAAGGAGTTATCGACATATACACTGCTCTTCCTCAGCTACAGCTTGAGCAATATTTTCGTTACTATGATTAACCGGCATTTTCGAAAAATATAAAATGCAATTAAACCGATACTATAAATCGCGAAACTAGAAATGTGAAAGGTAAATTTAATGATTAGTTTTATCAATAATATACATATATAGTTTGATTATTTTGGCCGATGCAAATGATTCTATTATGATGAGGGGTGATACAATGTTTCCGGTATGAACAGAGTTGAATTCATGAAGTTGCTCTTTAGTTAAAATTTGAAAAAAAAAAAAACAAATCTATAAATGCATAAAGGGTGTGTTATAAGTAAACATCAAAACAATCCTAATGAATAATTCCGTACAACAGAATTCCCTTCAATGAGTTCAAGTATAATTTAACCCAAAATCTGCAGATTGCATATGGTTAGCGTGATTCCGTTAAATCTACATAGATGCTACTACTCCATTGCATACAAATTTTTGGTTAGAAACTAAAAAAAAAGGTTCAGTAAATGCAAAAATGCATTATATAACTGTTGCTATATTTTCCTAGCTGGACAAGTTACCAGAAAACTGAAATCCAATACACTTGTAATTCCAAAACCAAGACAAAATTGCATATAAAATTTAAAAATAAAAACCTTGAGATAAGAAATGATTAATCTGTTTAAACTATAGAAGTCTCACAACCTAAGCTGCGGCTCCACCGGTTTGGGCGCCAAATTAATGTAATGACCCTGAGGGAGACGGAGAGGTAAATGCGGTGTGCACGCCTAGCGATGCTCTGATGCTAGCTCGTCGTTGGGTGGGTTCTTGCATCCCTTCACCGATCTCACATCACACTAATTAATTATTGCGTGCACTATTTAGAAACTATTAAAATCGAAAAAAAAACAAAGAAAAAAAAAACTAAAACCAAAACTATTAAACGTAACCCGAGTGAATGTTAAATGTTAATATCAAAATAATAGGATGAATCAATCCCTGCTCTGAGAACTCAGATGTAATTTGTTCTCAAGCCTAGCCCTCCCAACCATGTGCTTAACGATTTCGTAGCACCCTTGTGTATCACACCACTCGTATCAAACTTGAATCACTTACACCAGCCAAATCAAACACTATCTTTAGCACATATTAACTTTTAGCATAATTTATTTAACAAAAAAAAAATCCAATATTTTGCGGTAAATTCCATTATCAAAAAAAAAATGTTAGAGATAGTTAGGTAACATTATATATATGTATAGTATGGTATCTATGTATGTGTTTGACATATAAATATATAGGCATGAATGTGATGTTAAAATTTAGGTATTAGAAAGTATATATGTAATTCAATAGTGGATCTAAGGTAATCTTATACTTATTAGTTTTCAATTTTATCTAGGTATAAGTTTAATATAATATTCATAAATGTAGGAGAAGTAAAAAGGTAAATATTAACAGTAAAAAAGAATTAAGATCTTACGTTCGGCAGGCCTGACGATGTCGTTGACTGAAGAATAATTGATGAACGGGATTCTTTGAATTATATCGTTGTTTTTTTTTCTCTCTTTCTCACCTTAGGTACACTATACTAGGTATAAAATGTTTTTTTTTAATTATTTCACTTAGCTAATAATAATTTTTTTCTTTTCCAACACTTTTATATATATATATTTTAACACACTAACTATCTGGGTATATTATACAATTAAATATTCACAAATGTGCTTTTTTCACAAAATTAATATCGGAAATTAAATTTACGTTCTTATATTATAAAACTAAACATACTACTAGGACAACAAAAAAAACACAAAGCGATGCAGAAGACGCGGCGATGAAACTGGAACTGAGGAGAATGGCACTATGATGACGATGCGCCTTGGCGTGGGAGATTTGCTGAGCAATTGAATTGCTGAATATCGGTGGATATTGGGTCTTACTTTGGAGAGTTAGCGAATTGATAATCGGCGATACTTCTTTCCCAGTGCTTACTTCGCTCACTGCACACTTTGCTGATAAAAGCAGATTTTGAACTTGATTCGATGGAGTAAATCAATAGATTGACTCTTTTACTTTTTAATGATTTTGGACGATGAGTGTATGCGGGTTACTACTTTTAACTTTTTATAGATAACTATTGATTTTTAGTTTTAAGTTTACTTTTACTTTTGCTATTACTTTTGGCTTTAATTTAGATATGGTTTCACTAGTTTTATAGTGTATTAAATATAGATTTTCGAAGTAGATACTTTGAGGTGGTGTTACACCGTCCAACGCTCCAACGAAAAAGAAAGATCGCGCGGAAAAATAAAAGTGGATACCTCCAACAAGAAAAACCAAAATGGTGGAACCATTTCCGCGTACACTGAACTATGTTCTAGTGTACTAAAATCTAGCTCGAATTGGTCTGTTCAATGTACATACACAAAATGCATTTTCAGGTCAAGTAGGTATAACCATCACAATTTAGAACACCAACTAACCAAAGTACCCCATTCAACCAATCGTCATACTCTGAATCTAATCGCGACAAAATCTATGGCCCATATTTCGATATGCAGTCAAACTCTGTGAAATTAGGTAGTGCAAACTTTTCAATTAACGAACACGCGGATTTCGTTATCGATGATGAAATTTTCTCTGGAACGGATGGACTTAAGGAACTAATTTTCCGACAGAAACCTAAAAAAGATAGGTATACCGATTCAGACTTGAATGAATATCTTAGAACATTACAAAAAACAAAAGCCCACTTAAGAAACCATGATAGTACTCAACAAGTCAACGGTAATAAAGGATACCTCTACTAAAGCATCTAACAAAGAAAGTTGGAAAATCATATTCTGTGTACTCTAATAATCCCGTCGATTATGACTATTGGGATAATGCCAATGAACTAGTTGATAGACTAAGACTTTTGATCGCATCCCGAAAAGCTGGCAATAATAATCATCAGAATGAAATAAATTCTATAGTGGAAGAGCTGCGTGAATCAAACATCATTTATTAATGCCTTTCCCTACAATATACAAGATCAACAATCGGTCCGTACTACGTATAATTTTGTTATAGGTACTCAGCCCCAAATCTATGTCAAGAAGGACTTGCGCATATTATATGAAATTGATTAGAATTAAGAAATTGATGTCAATATATAAAAGGTTACAAATAAAGCCCTATTTTAATGTAGTTTTCCTTCGTTTTTTATTCAATATGAGTTAGAGAAATTTCAATCGTCGCCGTCGGCGGGTTATCATCAAAGAAACAACCGAAAAAATGTCTTTCATTATTGATGTTCAGGGATTTCGAGGACCGAATAACAACTTTATCGTCAAGGAAGTAGCTGTACTCCATAATAATCATTGTCATCATTTAATTTTGAAGCCTCCGTCTAAATCTATCCAATTATCATCATCACTAAGAAAGCAGGCAAAATGGCTCTATCTTAATCATCACGGCCTAACCTAGGATGGAGGATTTATTGAATTTCGCAAAGTGAAGCAATATCTTTAAAGAGAAATCAAGCATACATCTGTCTATACTAAAGGAAATGAGAAAGCACAATGGTTGAGAGGACTCTTTGAAGAAAATGTTGAGATCATCAATGTGGAAGACATGGCCTGTCCCAATATGGATGAATTAAAACTGACATATCCCAATAAAATTAAATGTATGTTACATAGCAAATGTTGCACCCTGCAGAATGTCTTTTTGATAAATAGATTTTTATATCCTGATAATAAAGAAAACAACATTTACATCTTGTGATTTATTTTATTACAAAATAAAGTTTTTTAATTTATTATTTCTGTCTTTTATAACCTAGGAGCTATGATCTTCTCTGCTCGGGGTTTGTATGTTTTTATTTCTGCAACAGTCATGTTCTCGTGTTCGGCGAATATTTTCTGATAAATTTTCAGCGTTTTCAGCATTAAGTATTGATTCCTCTGTTCAAGACGCCTAGCTAAATTAGAGTTGAAATACTGTAGATATATAAAATCATCAGCTCAATCGAGGAATTTTTTTGTTAATTAATACTTTGTTTTTCATTATTATTTTTTATTGTCAAATTATTCGAATATTTTTGGAGAAAATTGGATTTATAAATAAAACTAATAGCTACACAATTTAAGGATTTTCGAAGATTCATCAATTTAAGGACATTCGAAGTAAGTATAATTATACAGTCCACCAGCTGTCGAAACATGGTCCATCGATGGCCGGATATTGAACCAGAAAAAGTTATGTTATGCGCTGCCGGCTGGTCGGAAATTCAAAAATTGCGAAGATATTGTGGTACCTAGCCATGACAAATTGATAAATTTCTTGAATTATTTTGAATTAGCAGATTAGAGCACTATGAAGAAGAACGGAGATCGCATGGAACTGTCCAGTAGCATCAGTGATAGTTACGAATATGACCAAGGTGCGGTGGTCGTGGAGAGTGAGTATAAGTGTACGCAAACTGCGCGTCACTTGGAATGTTATTTGCTGCAGTTTTCTTTTTTGTAATTTTTACTGGCTTTGGCGTAGCAATGCTATGCGAAACACGGTGCAATTTTCCGTTGTATTTCTGTGCAATCCTGCGCGCACTTGAAATGCAATTGGGGCTGCGAGGCTGCACATATCGCACAGTTTCCGGTTGTATTTCTGTGCAATTCTGCGCGCACTTGAAATGCAATTGGAGCTGAGGCTGCACATATCGCAATTAACAACTGCGCTATTGCGATACTGTGTACTGCGATACTGTGCTACTGCCATACTGTGCTACTGCAATACTGCGAAACTCCGCACAGTTTCCGGTTGTATTTCTGTGCAATTCTGCGCGCACTTGAAATGCAATTGGAGCCGAGGCTGCACATATCGCAATTAACAACTGCGCTATTGCGATACTGTGTACTGCGATACTGTGCTACTGCCATACTGTGCTACTGCAATACTGCGATACTGCGAAACTCCGCACAGTTTCCGGTTGTATTTCTGCGCAATTCTGCGCGCACTTGAAATGCAATTGGAGCTGAGGCTGCATATATCACAATTAACAACTGCGCTATTGCGATACTGTGTACTGCGAATCTGTGCTACTGCCATACTGTGCTACTGCAATACTGCGCTACTGCGAAACTCTGCACAGTTTCCGGTTGTATTTCTGTGCTATCCTGCGCGCACTTGAAATGCAATTGGAGCTGAAGCTGCACATACCGCAATTTACAACTGCGCTGCTGCGATACTGTGCTACTGTGATACTGTGCGCCATCAATCGTAGTGGATTTACTGAATACAAACGTTCCAAGTGAAGCCACCAGCGCAACATTTTGTCGTATATAAGACAATATGAATAGGTAAGGGATAATTGACGCTATTTTCTTTTCAGCCATGAACGCACCAGGGAGATTTGTTCGTATTTCGCGCGAGCAGCAAGCAGAAATCGATGCCGAATTGTTTGAGTCAGAGCATTTAGAGTCATCACGCATGGAGGTCGATCCAGAGTTGGCTAAATTAAATTATCTGCCAGTCGGAATGCGCATGTATGCAATCGCTATGCGGCGATTTGTCGCGCAACAGAGCGATATGGCGGTGGCTCAAGCATCCATCGCTAACACGGAAGCCAACATGGAACAACTGCGCACATTGTGGCGTGGGTTTGAGGTCGGTTGGGAATTGGCTACGAACATGCCACTCTCACCAGTGCAGCTTAATGACGCAGCGCTGCTCTACAATGACATAAACGGATTGTATCTGCGTCGGAGTGCTGAGCTGCGCAGCCGCCATAAGCAACTAACATTGGAAGTGGCAGTGCCCGCAAACGAAATTTTACCCGGATCATGGCCATATGCAGCAACTAGTAGCAGGCAAGTGCTTCAGATTCAGCTGGCTGAGCCACCCAAGGTGCCAAAATTCTCGGGCCTAGAAATTGATTGGGCTAATTTTAAAGCACACTTCGAAGCTGAGGTTCATAGCAATTTGCAACTATCAAATGCACAAAAATTGCGCAAGTTGCTGGAAGCTCTGGAAGGGCGAGCCAAGCAAGCTATCGGTGACTGGCCAATTACTGATGAAAATAGTTATGCCATGGCGTGGCAAGCACTATGTTATCAATATAACAATGACTACAACACTATTCATGCGCATATGACGAAATTATTCACTCTGAATTGTATACAACAGCCGACGGCGGAGGCGTTGCGTGAGATATTAGATACAACGCGCGTCACGCATCGTCAGCTTTCAATAATGCTCACACCGGAGAAAGTCGCTGAGTACATCTTGCTGTACAAGCTCGAACAGCTTATGGACAGCGATAGTCGTTCACAATGGGCAACATGCAGAACGTCAAATGGGCTGCCAACTTTGTCGGAACTGTACGAGTTTTTGGAAGTTCGAGCAAGTTTATTGGCAACTATGCCTATAAGAAGCGCACTACATCCGCGTGAGGAACCAAAGCTGCTGGTACAATCAAGGGTAGCAACTACGGCTCAAACACAATATGTAGAATCCGACCCACGCCCAAGATGCATATTATGTCCAGGTGAACGCCATTTCCCGTACCGATGCAGGAAGTTCGGGCGGCTTGGATTGTCTGATCGATACTCGCATACGATCAAACAGAAAATGTGTGTGAATTGCTTCAGCTTAAGGCATGCAACAACTGCTTGCACCAAGCCACAATGCCCAAGATGCCGCGAAGCACATAATAGCACTCTGTGTCCGGCGAATAACAACTACGAGGATAAAGTAGAAAAGCGTCGGCGTCGTTTCGCAACAGATGCTAATGGTGGTGTAACGGCGTCATCATCAGTTAGACACTAGCAATCACTGCAGAAAAAAAGGCGCAGTGTCCTCGGTGTGCCCAATAATGCAAGCCAAGTTCTGCACAAATTAGAAATTAAAGCATCATCCAACATAGTTTCTGAAACTAACGAGGAAAATGTGTGGGCGGCACTACTAGCGACAGCCAAAATCCGCCTTCAAATGAAAGAACGTATTTCGCCGTTTCTGCGAGCTGTTTGCGACACCGGTGCTCAGGCAAACATGATAACGGCACGTGCATTCCAGCAGCTTCAGTGGCCAACGCATCAGTGCAATGTCAGATTCAGCGGTATTAATGGGATAGCCAACAAACCTTATACCCGCAAATTCACATGCGGATTACTATCACGATTTGGAACTGAACCACTAGCCCTTATCGAGATGGTCGTGGTGCCAAACGAAGCTCTGGACATGTGGATACCCAAAACACCAGTAGCAAAACACTTGATCCCAGATCACATTCGTTCTGATTTGGCCGACCCAAGCGCAGACATACCGGCTCCAATAGATGTGCTGCTGGGTGCAGGTGTATGGGCCGCATCAGTCAAAGACGGAACGATTTTAAACCAAGCCGGTATTGCATTCCAATCATCTCGTCTCGGTCGACTAATGTTCGGAGGCGGTGTCCAAGTGCGAAACGAACTAACTGCTGCCATCAACATAGGTAGCGAAGATAATGAAAAATTGGATTCACTTATGCGCCGTTTTTGGGAGATGGAAGAAGTATCCGTAATAAGAGTCCGAACAGCAGAGCAAGAGCAATGCGAGGAATATTTTGAACGAACACACAAGCGTGCGGCTGACGGAAGATATCAGGTACGAGTCCCGCTGCGTAATGATATCAAGGATTTAGGATCATCGCGAGGAGCTGCATTGAATCGATTCCACCAGCTCGAAAGACGATTCCGGCGCGACCCAGCGCCTAAGCAAAAATATTTCGAAGCAATGAATAAGCTATTGCATGAAGGGCACATGCGTTTGGCCGACAGAGAACCGACCGACTGGTGCTATTATATGCCACATCATCCGGTCCTAAAGAAGTTCCGTGTAGTGTTCGATGCATCTTGTCGCACTGACAGAGGAATATCTCTGAATGAGGTACAGTTGATCGGTGAGAAACTGCAGGACGATTTGGCAAACGTCATTATGCGCTTCAGATGCAATCCAGTAGCAGTCACAGCCGATATCCGAAAAATGTACCTTCAGGTTCAAATACAATCAGATCAGTGGGATCTTCAGCGCGTTTTTTGACGACCCGCAGAACAGGAGGAGATTCAGGAATATTGGCTCACCGTAGTTACTTTCGGAATGTCATCAGCTCCACACTGTGCCGTGCGTGCAATGATCCAAGGTGCAAGAGACTTGAAAGCTCAGTTCCCAATGGGGGTAGTGGCAGTCGAACGCGATTTTTATATGGATGACTGTTTAACAGGTGCACATAATGTTAGCGATGCAAGGCAGTTGTGTTATGAAGTGGACGCGTTGCTGCGCTCCTGCGGATTTGTGCTGGATAAATGGCGATCCAATCACTGTGGTGTTGTTCCTGCATCGGATCTTCTGGTAGATTCGGATGATGCGCTAGAGCTCAGTGAGCTAAGCGACACAACGGTCTTGGGCTTACGCTGGCTACCAAAAATAGATTCTCTCATGTTCAAATTCCAGCCGCCGCCAGTTCTCAGTGCGAAAGCGACCACGAAGCGGAAATTACTCAGCCACTTAGCACAGATTTTTGCTCCTAATGGATATATTGGACCGGTTGTGGTTCAAGCGAAAATGCTAATGCAAGACCTATGGCGCTTAAAATCAGGATGGGACGTTCCGGTCACCGACGGCATTTATCGCAAATGGCAACAGTTTCAGCAGCAGCTACCGCTGGTCACCGAATTTCAACTACCTCGCTGGCTGGGCATAAGTAATGGAATGAATGTGTCATTGCACGGATTCGCAGATGCATCCGAACGAGCGTACGGCGCAGTATTGTATGCCCGCGTTGAGAAGGCTGGTCGCGTCGAATGCATTTTGATCGCGGCAAAATCGCGTGTAGCACCCATCAAGACTATTACAGTACCAAGACTGGAACTATGTGCTGCACAGCTGTTGAGCGAGTTGCTGATATCATTTCAGCAGGCAACAAACTTATTCCATTTAGAAGTAACACTCTGGTCAGATTCGCAGATAGTACTGGCATGGCTAGTAAAAGAAGCGTCAACATAGCGTCAACTAGCAGGCAAGTGCTTCAGATTCAGCTGGCTGAGCCACCCAAGGTGCCAAAATTCTCGGGCCTAGAAATTGATTGGGCTAATTTTAAAGCACACTTCGAAGCTGAGGTTCATAGCAATTTGCAACTATCAAATGCACAAAAATTGCGCAAGTTGCTGGAAGCTCTGGAAGGGCGAGCCAAGCAAGCTATCGGTGACTGGCCAATTACTGATGAAAATAGTTATGCCATGGCGTGGCAAGCACTATGTTATCAATATAACAATGACTACAACACTATTCATGCGCATATGACGAAATTATTCACTCTGAATTGTATACAACAGCCGACGGCGGAGGCGTTGCGTGAGATATTAGATACAACGCGCGTCACGCATCGTCAGCTTTCAATAATGCTCACACCGGAGAAAGTCGCTGAGTACATCTTGCTGTACAAGCTCGAACAGCTTATGGACAGCGATAGTCGTTCACAATGGGCAACATGCAGAACGTCAAATGGGCTGCCAACTTTGTCGGAACTGTACGAGTTTTTGGAAGTTCGAGCAAGTTTATTGGCAACTATGCCTATAAGAAGCGCACTACATCCGCGTGAGGAACCAAAGCTGCTGGTACAATCAAGGGTAGCAACTACGGCTCAAACACAATATGTAGAATCCGACCCACGCCCAAGATGCATATTATGTCCAGGTGAACGCCATTTCCCGTACCGATGCAGGAAGTTCGGGCGGCTTGGATTGTCTGATCGATACTCGCATACGATCAAACAGAAAATGTGTGTGAATTGCTTCAGCTTAAGGCATGCAACAACTGCTTGCACCAAGCCACAATGCCCAAGATGCCGCGAAGCACATAATAGCACTCTGTGTCCGGCGAATAACAACTACGAGGATAAAGTAGAAAAGCGTCGGCGTCGTTTCGCAACAGATGCTAATGGTGGTGTAACGGCGTCATCATCAGTTAGACACTAGCAATCACTGCAGAAAAAAAGGCGCAGTGTCCTCGGTGTGCCCAATAATGCAAGCCAAGTTCTGCACAAATTAGAAATTAAAGCATCATCCAACATAGTTTCTGAAACTAACGAGGAAAATGTGTGGGCGGCACTACTAGCGACAGCCAAAATCCGCCTTCAAATGAAAGAACGTATTTCGCCGTTTCTGCGAGCTGTTTGCGACACCGGTGCTCAGGCAAACATGATAACGGCACGTGCATTCCAGCAGCTTCAGTGGCCAACGCATCAGTGCAATGTCAGATTCAGCGGTATTAATGGGATAGCCAACAAACCTTATACCCGCAAATTCACATGCGGATTACTATCACGATTTGGAACTGAACCACTAGCCCTTATCGAGATGGTCGTGGTGCCAAACGAAGCTCTGGACATGTGGATACCCAAAACACCAGTAGCAAAACACTTGATCCCAGATCACATTCGTTCTGATTTGGCCGACCCAAGCGCAGACATACCGGCTCCAATAGATGTGCTGCTGGGTGCAGGTGTATGGGCCGCATCAGTCAAAGACGGAACGATTTTAAACCAAGCCGGTATTGCATTCCAATCATCTCGTCTCGGTCGACTAATGTTCGGAGGCGGTGTCCAAGTGCGAAACGAACTAACTGCTGCCATCAACATAGGTAGCGAAGATAATGAAAAATTGGATTCACTTATGCGCCGTTTTTGGGAGATGGAAGAAGTATCCGTAATAAGAGTCCGAACAGCAGAGCAAGAGCAATGCGAGGAATATTTTGAACGAACACACAAGCGTGCGGCTGACGGAAGATATCAGGTACGAGTCCCGCTGCGTAATGATATCAAGGATTTAGGATCATCGCGAGGAGCTGCATTGAATCGATTCCACCAGCTCGAAAGACGATTCCGGCGCGACCCAGCGCCTAAGCAAAAATATTTCGAAGCAATGAATAAGCTATTGCATGAAGGGCACATGCGTTTGGCCGACAGAGAACCGACCGACTGGTGCTATTATATGCCACATCATCCGGTCCTAAAGAAGTTCCGTGTAGTGTTCGATGCATCTTGTCGCACTGACAGAGGAATATCTCTGAATGAGGTACAGTTGATCGGTGAGAAACTGCAGGACGATTTGGCAAACGTCATTATGCGCTTCAGATGCAATCCAGTAGCAGTCACAGCCGATATCCGAAAAATGTACCTTCAGGTTCAAATACAATCAGATCAGTGGGATCTTCAGCGCGTTTTTTGACGACCCGCAGAACAGGAGGAGATTCAGGAATATTGGCTCACCGTAGTTACTTTCGGAATGTCATCAGCTCCACACTGTGCCGTGCGTGCAATGATCCAAGGTGCAAGAGACTTGAAAGCTCAGTTCCCAATGGGGGTAGTGGCAGTCGAACGCGATTTTTATATGGATGACTGTTTAACAGGTGCACATAATGTTAGCGATGCAAGGCAGTTGTGTTATGAAGTGGACGCGTTGCTGCGCTCCTGCGGATTTGTGCTGGATAAATGGCGATCCAATCACTGTGGTGTTGTTCCTGCATCGGATCTTCTGGTAGATTCGGATGATGCGCTAGAGCTCAGTGAGCTAAGCGACACAACGGTCTTGGGCTTACGCTGGCTACCAAAAATAGATTCTCTCATGTTCAAATTCCAGCCGCCGCCAGTTCTCAGTGCGAAAGCGACCACGAAGCGGAAATTACTCAGCCACTTAGCACAGATTTTTGCTCCTAATGGATATATTGGACCGGTTGTGGTTCAAGCGAAAATGCTAATGCAAGACCTATGGCGCTTAAAATCAGGATGGGACGTTCCGGTCACCGACGGCATTTATCGCAAATGGCAACAGTTTCAGCAGCAGCTACCGCTGGTCACCGAATTTCAACTACCTCGCTGGCTGGGCATAAGTAATGGAATGAATGTGTCATTGCACGGATTCGCAGATGCATCCGAACGAGCGTACGGCGCAGTATTGTATGCCCGCGTTGAGAAGGCTGGTCGCGTCGAATGCATTTTGATCGCGGCAAAATCGCGTGTAGCACCCATCAAGACTATTACAGTACCAAGACTGGAACTATGTGCTGCACAGCTGTTGAGCGAGTTGCTGATATCATTTCAGCAGGCAACAAACTTATTCCATTTAGAAGTAACACTCTGGTCAGATTCGCAGATAGTACTGGCATGGCTAGTAAAAGAAGCGTCAACATTGAAAATCTTTGTGAACAATCGCGTGCAGAAAATTCGTCGCTTAACAGCCACCGCAAAATGGCGAGACATGTGCGATCAGCGGACAATCCGGCAGATTTACTGAGCCGTGGTATGTCAGCAGTGGAATTACAGCACTGCTCGTTGTGGTGGCATGGACCAAAGTGGTTGGCGCAAACAAGCGCTTTCTGGCCGGATGCACGGCCAGAATTGTCTAAACAAATGGAAATCATTGTTAAACGAGAGATGAAATTTGATGGAGAGGTTGAGAATTCGAAAATAAGAGCAACCCAGAAGGCGTTGTTGGCAATGAATTTGACGCTACGTGGATTTGATTTACTAACAAGAGCCTCAGATATTCACGCGCTATGCCGTTTGACTGCATGGATCATGCGCTTCATCTTAAACTTGCGGCTACGATGAGAGCATGCACTATCTCGACACGCATTGGAATTTTGGATCCGTCAAGAACAAAACATCTACTACGCAAAAGAAATCAAATCGTGCAAAGGTGTAGACGGTGAGGGCATCGATAAAACAAGTGCAATCTACAAACTCGACCCGAAACTGGATTCCAGGGAAATCCTTCGTGTCGGTGGCCGATTGGAACGTGCGTTATTACCATTCGAGCAGAAACATCCAGCATTACTGCCAGACGTTAGTCCCCTGGCGAAGTTATTGGTTCGACAAGCGCATGTGCGGACATTGCACGGCGGCCAGCGACAAATGACAGCACTACTTAGACAAAAATTTTGGATCACCAATTTGCGCAGTCTCATTCGGATAAACAACAATCGATGCATCAGCTGTGTACGCCAGCGTCAAGAAGGAGTTCAACAAATGATGAGTGATTTACCGGCAGATCGGGTGCAGCCATGTCGAGCGTTTAAACACGCTGGAGTAGACTACGCCGGGCCTTTTTTGCTAAAACGTCACAGCGGTCGTTGTGTTTCATTTCAAAAGAAATATGTGGCCGTATTTGTGTGCATGGTGACCAAAGCCGTTCATCTTGAGTTGGTAGAGGATCTATCAACGGCTGAATTCGTCCAGGCATTCTTACGTTTCACTAGCCTGCGGGGTAACTGTACGCGGTTATGGAGTGATAACGGCAAAAATTTCGTCGGCTCGGAAAAGGAATTAGCGAAAATGTTGCGCAGCTGGCGTTCTATCGATATTGAGGGCGCCTTGCAAACACATGAAACAGAATTCCGATTCATCACTCCCAATGCACCGCATCAAGGGGGTTTATGGGAAGCTGCGGTTAAATCCATGAAGTACCATTTGCGTAGGGTAATTGGACCGCACAAGCTTTCAAGTAGCGCATTTCAAACAGTGTTGGCACAAACAAGTGCGATTATGAATTCGCGTCCGCTGTCAGCGATGTCAGACGATCCGGAGGATCTAAGCTTTTTGACACCGGCGCATTTAATGAATGGAGAGCCAATAGCGTTGCCGTTCGGGTCGAATCTACAAGATATACCAGACAATCGACTGAAGCAGGCACAAAGACTTCAGAAAATGAGCCAAGTTTTTTGGAAGGCATGGGCTCAGGATTACTTACATGAATATCAGCAGCGGCCGAAATGGAATAAAAACCAAGCAAACTTGAATGTCGGCGACTTAGTTATTTTGCGCGATGAAAATACACCACCCACGTTTTGGAAAATGGCTCGGGTTGTAGAAATTTACCCTGGCGCTGACGGTCGGGTTCGTAACGTATGCGTGGAAGCAAGAAATAATAATTAAAAAAATGGAAAAAGCAGGTACGAACGTCCGGTTCAGAAGTTGTGTCGGCTGCCAGTGGACTTTGAAGCAGAGACTTCAAGGGGGGAGTGTGTTCAAGACGCCTAGCTAAATTAGAGTTGAAATACTGTAGATATATAAAATCATCAGCTCAATCGAGGAATTTTTTTGTTAATTAATACTTTGTTTTTCATTATTATTTTTTATTGTCAAATTATTCGAATATTTTTGGAGAAAATTGGATTTATAAATAAAACTAATAGCTACACAATTTAAGGATTTTCGAAGATTCATCAATTTAAGGACATTCGAAGTAAGTATAATTATACAGTCCACCAGCTGTCGAAACACCTCAAAAATGTACCTTCTTTACTGCAGAATAATTCAGATTGATCCCTTTGACTTTGCATACACTTTTTCACCACCGTCTCTAGTACTATAGACTTTGTAGGTGTAACATTTTGGACCACCACTTACATTGTTACTATGTGACGAACGAAAAGATAAACCAATTTGTTGTTGTAAATTCAGATCAAACGTCAGGATTTTTATTAAGCGGTAGACCTTTAAGAAATAATGGAAACTCCTGCATTTTCAATCATCCGCTCTCTTATATTCTTAAACAATATTCATAGAAATCAGTCCCTAACCTTCTGGACAAACGGGGATAAAACATCAATCTCGCATTAGACAGAAAAATCAACATGCAGTTTAACATGTGGAAGATTGTTTGCAATACATTTTTCAAACGAAAAACCAGACCCATCTTCAGGTGCGGCAACTGGATCTATTCATCCGAGAATTTTATACCAACTTCACAGGTTTTCTCCCTCTCACACCAAAACATAATTCAATTTTCCTTCATCTTCATCAGTCATAAATAATATGAACCCCTCTCCTCCTCCAGCAAATAAACCAATATAAAAAAAAATCCAATGCACATCATCCAATACAAAATCACAAAAACAAAGCAAACAACCAACCAATGACACAGCTCATAGCTCATAGCCAGAAAACACATTGTTGCATATCTCCAAATACCTGATTGCACCCTTTTTAGATCACCACACGTTTACGGTTTACGGCGACAATGTCTTGTTTTAGAAAAGAATCGCGGTGACTTAGCTCTGCTGCTTGTGTGATGAAAAGATAAACCAATTTGTTGTTGGGATCAAACGTTACGTTGTCAGCATCTTGGGTCTCATTGTCATAATATGAATAGCAACAAAGCAGCACCAATCCATCCTAACATTACACTCTCTAACTAATCATCCACAGCATCCCGTAAACAAAGCAACACCAGTCCATCCACTATCTGACTCTACGCACAGCCAAACAAGCACACCAGCGCACCATCTCACTCTATCTCTCTCTCTCACCCACAGCGCAAATCATGCAGCAAATCGTTTTCCCCCCCCCTCCCTCTCCAGCTCTAGCAACACAAAAAAAAAAAAAATCCATCCACTACCTGACCCTGCACAAACTAGCACACCAGCGCACCATCTCAAAAACCACTACCTGACCCTATGCACATGCCCAACCAACCAACTCACAGCCAAGCAAAAAATCCTGTCCATTGACCTTACGCACCCAGCCAACCAACTCACAGCCAAGCAATAAACCACCACCTACGCACCCAACCAACCAACTCACAAAAAAAAAAAAAACCGACCCTAGCCACACACCTAATCAATCAACTCATTACCTACCACCTACGCATAGCCACACACCCAGCCACAGCCATCTCGCTCTATCTCTCTCTCGCACATTTTCTGTCTCTTTCTAGCACAGAATTCCCAGGACCAACCATCCTAATACCTACTTACAGTAGTGGAAAAACCGAAATTCCATCTAAATATAGGTTTGGTTACGATTTAGCGGGAACATCACAAATCGCGTAGTTACGAATACATTTTGACGCTTATTTGTACATCAATGTGCTAGATCTCATTGTAGTGAGCATTTACGAAGATTTTCTGCTAAAATGTTTCGTCGGTATTTCAACAGGATAACGCACCAGTCGAAGTCAAGACCTTAATTCCATCGAAAATTTGTGAGAGATTCCTGCACTTACAATTTACATGTAATTCTACAGCGTCAATCAGCTTAAGGAAGCTGTTACGCAGGCGGCGTAATGCGTCCAGGCAGGGACTTTGCAAATGAGTTCCGACCCGATTGCGTTTAATATTTAACAACCCTGTCCGTTTTTTGTTGATTGTTTATTATCTAAATTCATGTGTTCAATATACATATACAGTGACGGCAAAAACATTCCGGATTTTTTCTTGATATATGTAATATTTTTCTTAACATCAAGGAGAAATCCTTTAACTTAATACAATTATTAATTTGAAGAATTCCATTAGAAACCTTTATAGTTACCTTTAAAATATAATACCTTTACAATATACCTAATATAAGGAAAACATTATAGAAAAAATCCGGAATGTTTTTGCCGTCACTGTACATAATACACTTGTTCATTTTTTACTTACTCTTTTTAGCAGATCGTGTCGGTGGTTCGGACTTCATTTGCAATTTTAGCCAAAAACCTCATGCTCACTAGAAAGTGACAGAAGCTCGATCCGCGTTTAGTGGCTGTTCATTAACAGCGGTGCCTTCCAGGGTACATCATTTATTGAGATGTTTGTTTTGAAATCCGAGCCAATGCCACGATTTCCCCAGAATAATTACGAAACCCCACCCCCCGTGAAGCGCTCTGGGCTTCCTAAAGTCTCACTTACATCCAATTTGGCAAGATTTACAGCAGGTCTTCGAAGAACTCCTGTTGTAGTCTTGACCTCGGCGGAACAAATCTGTTTGTCACTCGGACGATCCTCCCGCGTACCCACTGGCTTCTTGGTCCGTCGACATCACAAAAATAAGCACTAGATCTCCAACTGCGAGCCGCGAAACTCTATCAAACCATTTAACCATCGCCTTGTGAGGACTGGCAAATATTCTTGGACCCATCTTCTCCAGAATCTATCTTTTATCTGTTGGCCGATACGCCAGTGTTTTCGAAGACAGAGGGCTCTTGCATCCACTTGGCCTGGAGTTTATATTGAGTTCGGAGCACCCAGTAAGAAGTGATTCGGGGTCAGCGATTCTTTATCCTCAGTCGAAACAGGTAAATGTGTAAGTGTACGGCTGTTAACTATGTTTTCAGCCTCAATTAGGGCACTGTATAGGGTCTCTTGTTTCGGCGCCAGCTCGTTGAGCGAATGTGACAGTCCTCCCTTCACTGTCTGCACTAGCCTCTCCCAGCATCTTCCCGCGTGTGGATTTGACGGACAATTAAAAATCCACTGGATTCCCTTGGAAGCCAGCTCCGCTTTTATGGCATCATTGTCAAAGGTACCTGTAGTCATTAATTCCTTTTTAGCACCAATAAAAATTGTACCATTGTCGCTCCTTATTCGTGCTGGTACCCTACGTATGTTTACGAAATTGCGGATGCATAAGATGCAAGCATCGGTCGACAAGTCCACAGCAATTTCGAGATGCACAGCCCTTACTGTCAATCTATCTTATCGATAGTAAAGAGATTAAAGGTCTTCTTGACAGTGGAGCAACAGTTTCATGTCTTGGCAAGGGATGCAAACAATTTCTGAATAAACATCATTTATCTTTCGCTGTTTTTAATTCAACAATTAAAACAGCAGACAATAACAAGCATGAGATTGTTGGCCGAATCAAAGTGAAAATCAAATATAATGGCATTTTCGAATACATGGATTTTTATTTAGTTCCCAGTTTAGCTCAGCCCTTATACCTCGGTATCGATTTCTGGAAAATGTTCAAGGTAGCACCACACTTAGTGAGCGAAATTACAACCACTACCACCAACCAAAATTAGATGACTAAGCATGAACTTAGTCACGAGGAAATACTAGAACTCAACAAGGCTATTGAGGAATTTCCATCATTCTCAAAGCAAGGTCTTGGTAAAACAAGCTTAGAAACTCATGTCATTGATACTAGTGATGTCGAACCAATAAAACAGAGACTGTCTCGCCGGCCATACAAAAACTCGTTTATGAGCAATTGGATCGGATGCTCTCTTTGGGTGTCATTGAACCAAGTAATAGGGCATGGAGTTCTCCTATCGTTTTGATAAGGAAACCCGGTAAAAATAGGCTATGCCTGGAATCGCGCAAGGTCAATGCTGTCTCAAAGAAGGTTTTTATTTTTATAGTATTGGACCATTTCTCTAAATATGTATTCCTGAAGCCAATGCCGAAAGCTTGTTCTAATACAGTTGTTAGATTTCTCGAACAGGACATATTTTGTAGATTTGGAGTTCCGGAATATATTCATTCCGATAATGGCAAGCAATTTGTCTCAAATGAATTTAATCAATTTCTAACTCGGTACGTGGTAAAACACGTTCTGACGGCTATTTACTCACCTCAAGCCAATGCTTCTGAACGTGTTAACCGTACTATCAGCAGTTAGAACATATTTAAAAGAAGATCAAAGGGAATGGTATCTCCACATACCGCAAATTCAACAATCACTCTGCTCAGTGTATCACCAGTCCGTATTTTTGCTTATTTGGCGTGAATATGATTACGCATGGTGACATGTACCCGACTTTTAAGAAACTACGAGCCATGAATGATGCCGCGTCTACTGAATTAGAACACCCTGATAGAATGGAAATTGTAAGAGCTAAGGTAAAACAGAAATTGGCAGAAGCTTTCAAGCGTAATGAAAAAATTTACAATACGAGGACTTCCAAGCATAAATTTAACCCCGGCCAAGAAGTGTATCGTAGAAACTTTGTCCAAAGTGACAAATCAAAAAACATAAATGCAAAATTATGCCCTAAGTTTTTGCGCTGTAGAATACGATCAGCTGTGGGTAATTGCATGTATGAGGTGGAGGATTGTCGAGGCAAACTGATTGGTAAGTTTCATGGTAAAGACTTACGACACTAAGGTTTTATTATCAGGGCATGGGTCGATTCCTTTTATGCCTGCAAAATTTTCACGATTTCCATGGCTTTCAATAATCCGTTGGATATCTAAATCCATGGTTGTGTAGCGTGAGCATTGTGCAAAAACGAAAATAAAATAGTCAAAAAAAATAAAACCAACAATAGTATATAAGGAGGCGCAATATCTAGCTGGTCCTTTTTTACTTGTTTTTACCACTCCGTTCAAGATTGGGGAATAACGTTTCGCTAAAACCTATCTAAAATAACTACTTCATCAAGTTTCATAAAACTTACAATAGAATAAAATACCTAATATATACTAAAAGAAATCGATAAGTGTACATCAAAAGTACATTTTTTGGTCTTAAAACTTAATTTTTTTTTCCTTAACCTGTAGTTCCGACGTGGTCATAGATACGTATTTTACTATCTTTCATACCAACATTTAAACGCCAAGTTACCAACACTGGTCATCTGCTTAATCTACCTCCACATACATTTTATCAAAAAGGGGGAGAAGAGGCCATTTTTTTTTTACATATATTCCGCATGCATGAGTGTAGTGGGACTCATTACTAACTGCATGCGGAGTCTCACAACCAACCACCATAACAAAATTGGCAAAGATAGCGTATTTCCAATTATCTCTGCGCTCACAATACCCCAGCTTTATTATACACTATAAACGGCTGTTTTGCTGCGGGAATCCACTAGATACCATACTAACTGCACGCTGATGGTCGCTACCTCAATATCAACTTTGGTTATCATAGCGGATCCCCGAAACTCTCTAAGCTACGAGTACATAGGGACGCTGAGAAAACGAAACCTGCATGCTGCAATGCAAAGCTTGACCAGTTTAATTGTCGCGTGCGTCCAAAGAAGATGTACTCGAGATTTTGTGTCTTTAATTAACGTCTTAAACGTATTTTATGTTTTTTTATTCTAATTTTTTTTTTTTATAGTTTTTAGTTTTTTTTTTCCTAATTGTAATTAATTCCTAATTGTGGTTCAAATTCACCTAAAAATTATCCTAAAAAGAAAAGAAGAAAAGAAAAAGAAATTGTGCTAGAGCTATATAAATTTAGTAAGTTTAGTGGATATATAATAATCATATTGTGGGTATGTGCTAAGTATATAAAAGGTATAAAGTGTCATCTAATTCATCATACAACATCATCATCGGATTTATATCACCGTCAGCGATATTTATGTGGCCACATCAACATCGGCACGGGAAGGAGAAACGTAAAAATATAATACGTGAGTAATTTTGATTTTGACCTATAACATAATATATACATATATATTACATATATCTTTGAAATACCGTGCACATTCCGTTAGTTTTTTTTAATTATACATAGTTTCATAAATAGCTTGATAATGACATAGTTTACATAGTTCTACGCCTCTAAAAAGTTAAACCATTTTTGTTTTATTTTGATAATAATTATTTGATAAAAGCTTTTTTTTTGAATTTCGATTTGAATCCTAAAATTGAACCCTTGAAACATTTTCTTACAAGATTTTTAATTAATTAATATGAATTGTCTGATATTTGAAGTTATAACAAAAAAAAAAAGAGTTTTCGTGCGTCAATTACATGATCAGATAATGCTCTTCTAGATTACCGATAGTGGGTGGGATTGAGATGTGGTTGTGATGTGTACACACAGGTAAAGATTTATTTTCCTTAGAAATCTGATAATATAAAGTCATATACGGGACTACCCACAGAAATAGAATGGGTTTAGGTAGTCATGGAACTGTGGAGGAAGCCTCCATTGTTTAAGAGGGAGGGAACCCAAGAAGATGGCTTAACACCTAGCCATCGATAACAGCAAGCAAGTGATGTTCATAGTAATATTGCAAGTGATTAACTATCTTTTCATCTGTTCGATATAGAGCTTCATAAATAGAAACACTTGATCACGCCTATCTGACGTAGCATCTGTGATTTCTTCCATTTTTTTTTTACATAAACGAGACACGAATATTTTTTTTGTGAGGAATGAGTGCAGCAAGATCCCCTCCTAATCCGTCGACCCCTAATCCGTCAAGCCGTGCTAGGCCTGCGTGTCTCATAGCTGCTTAAGGGCCAGAGTCAACAACATCATACTCATACTTACTAACCCGAATTTGCTCTTCCAGTCACAAAAGGCAAGTGATGATTATTATGTTCATGCTATCATCAATGGGGTTTCAATCATTTATAAATATACCCACTAGAATAACTGAGATGACCAAAACTTGTATCGACCATCTTTTTTAAGAAACAAATCCATGTCAGATGTGCAATCGTTTGTATTAGAATTGGAGATAACTGACCATTCCGCCACTGGCATTGCTTTTAAAGGTATTTTTGACGTTTTGGAAAAGAAAAGTCTATCGATTGAGTCTAGAGAAAGTGAAATTGTCAAAATTAATTACCGAAAACTTAATGAGCTCTTGTTGCAGGAAATGTGGACTTCTGTCTACGATTGTGACTGTCCCTCAAGGGCATTTTCAGCTTTTCTTGATAAACTGAAGAATGCAATTAATGAGTGCTCAGATGTAAAAAAACATCCCAAGTAACAATTTAGTTTCCATAAGGCTCAAAGGAAGCTATTTTCTTATTTCCATAACAACTGTAAACGATCTTATGGAAACCTATTTGGCGCACTTTTGCGAAGCTATTTACTTTCCCTAAGACTTTTCCCCGCAGGCTCTGTGAAAGCTACATAACTGCTCATGACAGGCTGTAAGATGTTATGCTAAGGCCTTATAGAAGTCATTACGGAAATCTTAACGAAATTAGAAAAATCCAAACAAAAAATTATTTGTGTATATTTTTTATTTAGTATTTTTATTGCTTTTATTTGACATTATCCGCCATTTGGATTGTACACGTAATTTATTCAACGTTCTGAAAGTATATAAATTTATTTTAATTGAAAAAAATGCAAACTTACTTGCTTCGTTCAGGAATCGAACTCGCACCCCCCGGAACCCCAGCCCAACACGCAACCAATAGGCCAATATGACTTATACGGAATGGAGTTTAAAAATGTATAAGTTGAACTACATTAACTTTTCAAGCTTCATAGATGTAGATAATGTACGTATAGGACTTTACGAAATTAATAGCAACAATAATTTCCTTGTACGAGAAAATCAAGGTCGGCTTGTTTTTTTTTTTGGAATTTGAAAACAAATATTTATTACTACACTCGTTATGAAAGTAGTATGTACGCTATAATTATTATATCCCAAACTCTCTGGAAAAAAATCATGCATTATTATCTATCTTAAAAAAAAAAAAAAAAAATCTGTGCTCCACTGAGGCTCGAACACACGCCGAATGTTGGTTAGTTGAAGCACAAACCAGAGATTGTTTTGAGGTTGAAGTCTGAATAATAAAAGCTTCTATAAAGCTTGTTAATCGAAGCCAATTAAAAGATCCTCTATAAGAAAGTCAATACTTCCGTAGTATAGTTTATATTTATTATGACAGCTATTAGCTTGCATGCAAGCATCATCACTTCGATTAAATGTTTATAACAAACCTAAGGAAGCGAAAATGTATTTTTTTAATTTGCTGCAATTATCCACCTAGTTTATTACAAGTGAACTTAAAAGAAATAATTTCTTAACACGTCATTCTATGGAGAGTAAGGTAAAACCAATGTTGACTGTAAAAATGCTAGTATTCCTTTACTCATTCTTAAAAAAATACATGAAAAAAGAATAGACGAAATTCTTAGAAAAATCTAGTTCCATAATTAGTATTTTTCATTATCGCCGAAGCTAGTATTTAAATAGATTTTTACATTACTTGCATTGACTTAATTCTTGATTCCACAGCCCTATAGAGGATATTTGAATTGACATCGAATACCAAGCTTTATAGAAGCTCTTATTTTTCAGATTTCGATTAACTTACTTCGGCAGGCCTTATAGAGACCTCGTTAAATAAGAATATCGCACCCCTCTGTACAGCTTGTGGAATTGTTTACGAAATGCCTTAAAGAAGCTAACCCTAATCCTACCAAGGAATTTTCGTTACATGCCCTACCAAGGTGTGCCTCTCAGGCACATTGCATCTGATTAAACAGCTAACTGTATTAAATTGTGAAACACATGTATAAACAAAGAGTTATATACATTTTATTCATTTTAACTTTTATTGAACATAAAAAAGTACCCATTTATTTTATTTCTTTTCTTTGCAGTTTCTGCAATGCAATGTTTTCTCCGAATGCTCAACACATACTGTTAGGTTACACATACACATATCACAGCACTGTGTTGACATTCTGCTTTTTTTTGATGGACAAATACAGTACTCCCCGGATAAAAGCAACCCTCTTAATAGCAAAACCCTTTTTATAGCAACAAATTATTCAGTGTTGGGACTCACAAGCGCCATTCTATGCAATTGTACCCGCTTTATAGCAACCCGGTTTTAAGCAAACCCCTCTTATTATCAAATAAAAATCTGAACAAACATTTTATTTTACCTGGTATTTTATCTTTTTATAAGCACATTTGATTTTTTTTAAATAAAATAAAATTTCACGAAGGAAGATAATCTCGGGATGCACTGATTTTGAACCAAGTAATGGCTGGCTTTCGAGTTGGCAAACATTAGTTTCAAGAAAATTCACGGTGAAAGAAATGATGCTGATATTTCAGGAATGGACCGAAAATATTTTTTCGATACATATTATTAAACATATTTTCTGAAAATGATATTTTTAATGCGGACGAAAGTGGACTGAATAGGCAAATAATTTTGTTTGTTGACAATGCATATTGCCACAAATTGTTTGCTGGCGTGAAGTTACAAAAATGTTTAGTAACCGGTGGTGAAGATACCCGAGAATGTGGTTGAAATTCCTTCAAGAAAAGATGCACACAAAGCTTAGCCACGCTGATGTCATTTGCGCTAAATAATTAAAAATAAATAAATAAATAGGTGGCGCAACAGGCAGGTTAACACCCTAGGCCTAGCTTCTCGCAACAATTCGTTTTGTGTGAGTTTCTATATTTGGGACGAAATGGAAGGGACCTACAATTTTATGCCGAGCCCGAACGGCTGAATTGAGAAGCTTTTTCAGGACAGTCATACTCTCGGTTTGTGTTTTTCCGGGGATCGAACCTGGGATCCCTCGCACAGTAGTCCAGCACACTAACCACTGCGCTACTGCGCCCATGCGCTAAATAAATAACTTCGGCAAATTTTCTGACACTTATGAAAGTGTTGAAAAGAAAAGTTCAGCGAACCTTAATCTTAGAACAGATAGGTATTTATCAAATTTCACACTATTAATTATTTTTTGGCAGCTGAAACGTTTCCCACCACGATAGCGCCAGAAAATTACCCCAGGATAGTTATTTAGGCCAATTAAAACAGGGCCTAAGTATAAAATCTCTGGATGAATTAAAGGATAATTTTAAGAAAACTACTGAAAAATGTATGATTCAAAGAAAAATGTTAAATGTTGTTTAAATAAATGTATTCAAAGCATATTTAATTTGCACACATATTGTCCAATACAATATTTTTGTGTTTTGTTACATGAGATTTAATGTAGCTACTTGTAACTAAGTTCAATTATTTATACATTTTAGAAAACACCCTCATATAAACACATTTATGTGCTATAACAAGGGTCCCCGCTTAATAGGAATTTAATTGAAAACCCGGCTATAAGCACTATAATTTCATACCCATCTGCATGTGCTATTATCCGGGGAGTACTGTATAGCATCTTCTTCTTTTTATGGATTTTTGAAGAGGACCCTCTGCTTGTACGGCTAGGTTTTTGCATGCAGTACTTATTGCCGCAGTGTGGCTTCTATGCAAACCAACCAAACTGCGCCGTCTGATATGCTCCATCACTAGTTCGGTCGCCATTTCTCTTAAGAAAATATTACGAAGCTTTCGTTTTTTTGATATATTCTACTCTGGATAAATATTTTTCCAAACAATGAATGAAGCTACACTGCAGACATCAATCATATTGAAAAAAATGCTAACGGCCACCTGTTGGTCTTGCGCTTCACCGAATATGCATGTGCCATTTGATCTAAGGTATCGACTCCTCCTTTCGTTGAATTATAATACAAATTTATTTCTGATTTGTTTTTATTTGACAGATCGGTGATGTTGTCATAATGCATGGTCGACAAAATGATCACGGCTCGGTTTTTTTTGGGAACATATGATACTAAAGTCATTGCTTTTTGAAAGCCAAATAAGTTGCTCTCTATTTCCCGACGAGGAGTTGGTAAAAAATTTGATGGTATACATCTTTTGTTCTTCCGGAGCGTTCCTACGCAAGTCAGGCCCTTGGACAGCAAACTGGAAGCAAGTTCATAGCTGGTGAAGTAGTTGTCGAATGTAATATTTCTGTTGGTCCTGATAAAAGGTTCACAAAGCTCTTCAACAACCTTTTGCGCTAAGTTTTCTGATCGGCGTGGTCCTTCCTTTCCCAAGTATGGTATCCCACGTAATGGATAGCTAGAGCCACTCTCACAAATCCACCAAATTTTCATACCATACTTATCTGGTTTGCTTGGTATATATTGCCGGAACGATACGCGACCCCGAAAGGGAACCAGTTGCTCATCAATAGTTAGGTTGCAGCCGGGAATATAATGCTTCGACAAATTTAAATTCACTCTTTCCCACAGGTCTCTAATTGGAGCCAGTTTATCCTTTTGCCTTCGAACAGTCCTGGTGTTTTTATCGTCAAATCGAATAAATCGCAACAATTGGGTAAATCTGTTTCGTGACATACATGCTTTATATAACAAAGTTCCATCAAGAGGGCTCCAGAGTTCGTTGTAGTCAATAATTCCTTGCTTATTTCTTCCGGCAGTAATCAATAGGCCTAAAAATGCTCGAATTTCAATGTCGCCAACTGGCTTCCATGATGTTCCAATAGTACGAACAGCTTCTATATTAGTGAAAGTCACTATAATACCAATGGTTGTATCATCAAAAAACAACCTGAATGCATCAAATGGGGTATCAATGTGAACCCCAGGTGGAAGCTTCACCTTATTCAAAGCTGTTGCAATAATGTTGTGCGCTCGAGTTTTTCCCTTTGCAATTGGTGTTGATTTCCATGCCGTGCCATCTTTTCCAACAAAGGTTTCCGAATAGTTTGGCAAATCATCCTCAACTGCATCACTATCACTTCCCTGCTGTTCATCGCTAACTTCGTCGGCACTTTCTTGAAAATCTATCTCGCTAGAAGAAGTATCGTCATTTCGAGTATCTTCATCCTCACTAACTCCTTCATCAGCATCCCTATCATTTTCCTGTATTGCAGCGATAATCTCCCCTTCAGTTAGTGCTCTACGCCGATCAGTCATAATGTCTGTACAATAGATATTTAGGAAATGTAATGCTGTAAAAATTCGCATTTTATAATTCATATATTTTACTTACCAGATTTGAAAAGACACAGAGATTGAACTAATGTAAGCCAATTGCAGATATATAATATAACAATGTATAATTTACCTATGTACTAAGCACTCAATTCACGAATCAACTGGTTGCAATTTATTTTCACACAAACTGGGGAATAACGCTGCGTATGCAGTTGAAAAAAAACCTAAAGAGGGGAATCCCCGAAAAATTTATTTGAATTTGAATTTTTTATAAAATTTATTTGAATTTGAATTTTTTATAAAATTTAAAATTTATATAAAATTTTGAAGAAGGGAAATGTGCATGCATATTTTTAGGAGATTACATCGAACAATGAAACGAATGTGCAGCTCCTAATAATATTTTTCATATGTGCCTCGGGAGCTCACCTTGGTAGAGGGTGTCAGTAAAGTATGCTTATCACGATATCTAAAATTCTGTAAATATATTTAAATTTATTTTAGTTGTTTTATGTGTCAAAAAGCAATTGTTTAGAATACTAAAAGACACAGTTCGATTAAAATTGTATCTAGAGAAATATAGCGCTTTTAGAATGGAATGTGCCTCCGAGGCACACCTTGGTAGGATTAGGGAATGAAAACTTCCGTAAATCAGCCTTATAACAACACTATAGAAGTTATAGCTTGTTAAATTGAAACAATTGGACCTTATACAAGTTAAATTGTTAGTTGGGATACCCATAAAAAACCAAACCTTGGATTACACACGAAATTTGCGCGAAAATCGAAGAAAAAAATAAATTTTATGCGAGTAACAAAAATAGATTGCACCAACCTTTAGTAAATGTAAATATAAAGAACTCCAAACGAATGTCCGAAGTCTAGTAGCTAGCGAAAAAATTGCTTACTATAACAACCGTTTCAAGGACAATCAATATAATCCCAGAGAGCAATGGCGCATTGTCAATAATATCCTGGGAAACGATAGTAAAGAAGACAATTTGAAGGTCCTTAAACTAGGAAACAGAAATATCACTACAAATAAAGACATAAGTAATGGTTTTAATGCTTTTTTTAAAAAATCAACTTTCTAAAAAAAAAAATTTTTTTAGTAAGTCTCAATTTGGTTTTGTCAAAGAAAAATGTACTGAAGATGCACTAGTTGCTTTTCTGAGTAAAATTTATGGTTCACTAGACAGAAACCACAGAACACATTGTATTTTCCTGGATTTAACTAAAGCATTTGATTTGGTTAATCACGAATTGTTACTTCAAAAATTAATTAATGCCGGTTTTAGAGATAGCATTATTGAATGGTTCAGGTCCTTCTTGCTTGATCGAAAACAAAAAGTAAGAGTAAATGGATTTATTAGCGATGAAGAAGAATGTCCAAATATTGGAGTGCCGCAGGGATCCGTCCTTGGGCCAATCCTTTTCTTAGTTTATGTTAACTCAATCTTTAGTCTACCTCTTAATGGTCACATAATAGGTTATGCGGACGACCTTGCACTTGCTTATGAAGACGAAACATTTGATACTACAGGTGGGCCTCACTTAACACGTACTTCTTATAGCACGGCCTCGTTTTAACACGGTTCACTTTTTGCAACATTTTTTCGTTTAACACGGTTCAAAGCCTTGTTTTACACGGTTTCTGAAACAATTTTTTTTTCTCGATAAGTTGTTTCAATTATGCACATACGCATTTGCGTAAAACATACAAGTTTTGTTAATATCTACATCATACTTGCTGTGTTTCTAAGAACTGAAATAGGAACTTCCCCATATTAACTGTGCCAATGCGATGATAGATATCCTCAATGAGGATAAATTGCTCAGTTACAGTCTTCTGTTGACTAGGCACTAGGACGTTAGGTTAGGTACCTACAGCATTATTTTTAGATTGAATGACATAAGTGATTGTGATTTGAAATCAAGGTTTGTTTTTAAAAATGTGGTTCATTTTTATGTCTTTGTTTACAAAGTGGTTTTCTAGATTTTGATATGTCGGCAAAGACAGATAAACAACCGCTTAAGAGATATATTATTTCTCTCGAAGCAAAGATTACAAATTTTGGATCGTTTGGTGGCAATTGCAAAAAGCTTAAATTTAAATGAATCTTCAGTACGGACCATTAAAAGAAATGAATTGGCTATAAGGAAAGCAGTAGCTGATGGTTCCTCAACATCCCTAAACATTTTAAATAAAAATAATCTAAAAAGTAAAAAAAAAATATTTCTGGTTTTTGAAATTATGGAACGTAACTCCTCTTTTGCACTGGTTTCTTGTTTCGTTTAGCACGATTTTGTTTAACACGATATTTTTCAGGAACGTTACCCCCGTGTTAAGTGAGGTCTACCTGTATTCGAAACAAGACTCAAACTGATCTAAAATTGTTGGGCATCTGGTTCAACTTTCATCAAATGGTACTTAGTGCAAAGTCGAAAGCGATGTGCTTCTCCTTATCCACCGCACACGTAATGTCTGAGGAACTTCGATTCCACCACCCTAGCTGTGATGAGGTGCATTGCTCTGAAAAATGCGTTGGTCTAGAGTTTGTTCAAGAATTTAGATATCTTGAACTGGAAAGCTCATATAATGGCGCTAAAAAAATTAATGTATGTTGCAATGAATAAAATTTATCATCTACGTAAGCTGGTGCCTCATAGTTTACTTGTAACAATTTATCATGCATTGGTTCACTCTCGGCTAAATTATGGTCTCTCATGTTGGGGTAGTGTATATATTAGTAACCTGAAGCCAATCATTATAGCGCAGAAAAAAATAATCCGGGTAATTTCAAACAAAAATAAATTCGAGCATACATTATCCCTATTTCAGTCAGCGAATATACTACCAATTCGGTATCTGTTTTTATATATAAAGTACTAAAGATTTTTTTTGTTAGAAGTGGCAACATTGTCTTTAGAAGAAATGAAATGTATTCGCTGAGAAATAGAAATACCGTGGATGTCCCAGCAGTTAATAAAGAGCACAGCAGACGTTTTATTAATTCTATAGCACCGTATATTTTCAACAAACTGCCGTCTAATATATCCAGTCAAATATCAAATGGTTATCTGTTCCTTAAGAACCTTAAAACTTGGCTACTTTCAATGTCTGAAGTAGAGACTCTATTTCAAGTTATGCACTAACTAAAATAGTTTGCCCGTATCTTATTTCTTACTTCCAATTCTCGTCTCATAAAATTTCATATTTCGGCTTCATCGTTCCTCCCTCGCTGCTACCACCAAGCGCGTGTTGTTTCTCTTCTCCTTTCTCCCTGCGGTCTTTATTTTAAATTATTTTAACTGTACTTAGAATTACACTTGGTACTGGTCCCCAATGGCCACAAAGTGTTTTATTAACTTTTCAATAATTCATGATATAATACCCAGAATTGAATATGCACATTGATATTTTCTTTCTCTATTTCATTATTTGAATTTAATTATTTAGAAATATATAGAAAGAAAATATCAATGTGCACTTGAGTTAACATAAACTAAGAAAAGTATAGGCCCAAGGACGGATCCCTGCGGCACTCCAATATTTGGACATTCCTCTTCATCGCTAATAAATCCATTTACTCTTACTTTTTGTTTTCGATCAAGCAAGAAGGACCTGAACCATTCAATAATGCTACCTCTAAAACCCGCATTACTTAATTTTTGAAGTAACAATTCGTGATTTAACCAAATCAAATGCTTTAGTTAAATCCAGGAAAATACAATGTGTTCTGTGGTTTCTGTCTGTTGTGTTTTAGTATAGGTTTAAATAAAAGACAGAGAGATGTTCCTTTCTTGAGATGAGTTTATTAACTAAAAAACTAATTCAAGTTATTTCATCTTAATGTATATTCATCTTAGTATATAAGTATAAGTAGGTATGTATGTGTCTTTATAATATTCATGAAGAGAGAGAGAGATAATACATAATGAATATACAACATGCCCCCTTTTAAGTAAAACATACAATTATTACATTATTTCAATCTACTTAATAGTTATGTACATGTCTTTTTTTTTCATCTTTATATAATATATAATATATCTATACCTATATCTTTTTATTCTTATATGTATTATAAATTTCATTTACAATTATTTCCTCAGATTTCATTTACTATCTAGATAAGAGTTGCACACGAGATCAGAAGCACAAGTAAAAACTAATTCATTTTTTTAAAATTTGTTTACCGGATCGCAATGTCAATGTATGTTTGGTTTGTTCCGATTCAAGTGTTGTTTGGTTTTTATTGTTACTAACATCGTCTGTTTTATCAATGATTATGTCTCTTTGATTGCGGCGATATTGCTTTCCGTCAGTATCCTCTACTATTATAGATCTTGGCATTTCGGTGATCTCTACCACATTCCCTTTTCTCCACGGTTCATTGGGAAATTGTTTGAAGTATATTGGCACATTTTCCATTATTGGAGGACGTTCTCTGGCATGCTTGTCATATGCTAATTTCATTTTTCGTTGGTAGTCCTGGGTTTGCTGTCTATAAAGTGTGTCATCTATGAGCGATGGCTTGAGCTCCAATTTGTTCAGTGGAATTCTAGTTCTCAGCTTTCGTGACATCAGTAACTGTGACGGAGAATACATAAGATGTTGTGTTGTACGGAGATTGAGAAGTCCTAGGTATGGGTCGGACTTTGTTTCATGGCATTTTGTGAGAAGCTTTTTAAATGTTTGTATAGACCTCTCAACTAATCCGTTCGATTTCGGATAGTACGGACTGCTTGTCGTGTGATCAAATTTCCACTCATTTGCGAAATCCTTAAATTCTGCCGAATTAAAGGGTGGTCCATTGTCCGACACGAGCTGGGATGGTATTCCATGCCGTGCAAACATTGACTTAAGATGTACAATAATTTCACTGGCTTTGTATGACTTCAGTTTTGCTATTTCAATGTATTTCGAATAGTAATCAACTAATAAGAAATATAACTCCTTTTTCCATTCAAAGAGATCGAGACCTACCTTCTGAAATGGAAGATCTGGCAATTCATGCGGTATTAGTGCTTGTTTACAATTATTGTTGACGTATTTTGTGCAGGTTTGACAATTCTCCACCGATTCCTGTATGTCTGCATTCATGCGCGGCCAGAACACTAAACCTCTAGCACGGCGTTTACTTTTTTCGATCCCTGGGTGACCATCATGGATGTATTGCAGAATCATATCGATAAGTTTTGTTGGAATCATCAGTGCTTGGCCTTTAAATATCATGTCATCAATTACTGATAATTCATGTCGATAATTCCACAACGACTGAATGTCAGGTGGTAGCTTCTTTTTATTTTCCGGCCACTGACCTTCAATGAATGATCGCACCTGCTGCATTGTTTTGTCTTGCGCAGTTTCATTGACAATTTGTTTTAGCATTGGTTGTGATATTGCAAGACTAGACTTTATTAATCCGACGTGGATTTTGATTTCTCTATCCAAGGAACTTTCCTCTTTATGACATAATGGTGCCCGCGGCAGCATGTCGGCTACCAACAATTTCCTTCCCGGTTTATATACCACTTCCAGATCGTAGGATTGTAGACGGAGCATCATTCTTTGTAACCTGGCCGATACATGAACTAATGCTTTTTTGAATTGTGGGATCAGTGGTTTGTGGTCGGTTTCAACCAATGTTTTTTGCCCGTATACAAATTGATGGTATTTTTCGCAACTAAAGAGAATCGCATATAGTTCCTTCTCTATCTGTGCATAGTTTCTCTGACACTCTGTTAGAGTCTTAGATGCAAAAGCTAAAGGACGGTTATCTTGTAAGATACACCCACCTACTGCAAATTGTGAGGCATCAGCTGAAATAACGATTGGCTTGGTTGCATCAAAATAGGCTAGCACCGGTGGTTCTGTGACCAAAGACTTGAGTTTGGAAAAGGCTTTTTCCAAAGATGCATTCCATTGAAATGCAACATTCTTCTTGAGCAATTGTCTCAAGGGCTCCGTTTCGTTTGACAAATTTTGAATGAAGGATCCCAAATATGTTATCATTCCTAAAAATCTATGGACATCTTTCACGCATGTAGATTGCTTCGACTTTTTGTAAATCTGTATGAACACCAAGTTCATTGAAGACATGACCAAAATATTTGACTTCTGTTAAGCCAAACTTACATTTGTCTTTGTTTAGTTTAAGACCGACTTTATCCATTCGTTCCAGCACCCTTATAAGCTTTTCATTATGTTGTTGGATATTATTGCCGTAGACTAGTATGTCGTCTACATAGACAATAACATCCATATCAAAAAACATTTCCGTTATGACACGGTGAAAAATTTCTTGCGCTACCTTCACTCCGTACGGCATTCTGAGAAATCTATACCTCCCAAAAGGTGTATTAAAGGTACGCAGTTCAGAGCTTTTATTATTCAACTTTAACATCCAATAAGCTTTACTAGCATCCAAGGTAGAGTAATATTTCGACCCGGACAATTTTGACTTGATGAATTCAATACTGGGTATGGGATAATGCTCACGCTGAAGAGCTTTGTTCAGATTTCGTGGATCTAAGCATAATCGTAGTGAGCCATCTGCCTTCTCTACTAACACGATTGAGCTGACCCATGACGTTGGACTATTGACTCTAGCAATGACTTCATTTTGTTCCATTCTATCTAACTCCTTCTTAAGCTTTGCATGCAACTGAAACGGAATTTTTCTAGGAGCATCAATAACTGGAATGACTTGAGGGTCGACTTTCAAATTAAATTCCCCTTCCAAGCACCCTAACCCGTTGAACAAATTATTAAATTTTGGTGGAATACTTTTGATGATAGAACCGGATTAATTTTTTAATTGATAGACAACATCCCCAGAGTTTCGATGCACCAATCCTAATCTGACGCAATCAAATTTCCCAAGCACTGTGGCGACATTTTCTTTTACAATAAGAAAATCTATTTTTGTGCTTTTCTCCCATCTCTTGTTCACACAAGCTTTGACGGAACACTGACCTAAAACATTGACTTTTGATCCCCCAAATGCTCTTAAATTTCCAAAACATTTGTTAATAATCATATTTTTGTTGCTATTGATTAAACGAAATGTGCACAGAGACATTACATTTGCGTCTGCACCCGTGTCCAACTCTACTTTGATTATCTTATCATTAATTTGCATTGTCTCTGTAAAATTTACGATAATTCTACTACTACTACTATCATTCGACTTAAATAACTGGTTTAAATTAAGTGTGCAATATTTAGCGAAGTGATTTAAACCTTTGCAGACATGACATCGTTGACCAAGGGCTGGACATTTGGTGCGGTGGTACCAGTTTCCACATCGCTCACATCTCTTGCCTGACTCGTTCTCTTTTACGTTGGAATTGCTTTTGCTGTTGTGGGTACTGTTGCTCTTTCCTGTATTCCTCTGCTTGTACTGTTGTTGTTTGCTGATATTCTTAGGTGTTTGTTGTCTGGAACTGCTGCTGCTGCTAGGTTTTTGTATATAATTTATGTTGCTTTCAGAATGAACTGTGATTGTGGACATCTCCTGTGATTGTGACTGACTTAGGATATACGATTTCGCACGTTTTTCTGCTGTTTCTAGAGTGAGATCATCTATATCCTATAACAAACGCCTTAACTTGTCATCATTTAGGCCAATTATGAAGACATCTCTGACCATACTATTTTGGAGTGTATCATAGTCACACGCTAGAACTAATTCCTTCAAACTAGTTAGGAACTGATCGATTGTTTCTGCTGACTTTTGTCTTGTAGACAAAAACTTATACCGCTCAAATACAATATTTGTTCTTGGATCACAATGATTCCCAAATTTCTTCACAACTTCGTCGAATTTGAGATTTTTGGGAAATGTATTATATATGCGCAGACCATCATCTCCGATGTACGAAAGAATAGCAGTTACCTTCCTTGCATCTTCTTTTATGCCTACCAGATCCAGAAAAATCTCCAGCTTTTGTATCCAAAATTTCCAGGCTGCACTCAAATTTGGTTGATTAAAATTCATTTCTTTGGGTGGCTTTGCACCAAAAGAAAACTCCATTTTGTATCGTATAGTTTGGCTATTAGATGTACTTGCAATTGATGATGACGGCGGTGGTGGTGGCGGTGATGGTTGCGGTGGCGGTGGCGGTGGCGGTGGCGGTGATGAGGTACTTCTAAGGCTATCCTCCAGTGTAGACTCCAGACTTTCCTCCTCTATGTTTGCAAAGGAATCAAATGATATCCCTGAATCTCTGACGTGTTTATCCAGTTTGCCAGTTTGACGACTTAATGCACATGTGGTTTTTTGACAATTGGCAGATTATGAAGATCGACTGCGTACATGTAGATAATGTATTGTATATAGCGCTTGACAGTTGTTTTTTTTTTTTTCTTTCTTTCTTTCTTTTGTTTTAATTTTGAACATGCATTGGACTGTTCGTTTTAATTTTAATTGACTATAATTTAGTTTTTATATCTGACACCATGTTGTATTTTAGTATAGGTTTAAATAAAAGACAGAGAGATGTTCCTTTCTTGAGATGAGTTTATTAACTAAAAAACTAATTCAAGTTATTTCATCTTAATGTATATTCATCTTAGTATATAAGTATAAGTAGGTATGTATGTGTCTTTATAATATTCATGAAGAGAGAGAGAGAGATAATACATAATGAATATACAACACTGTCTAGTGAACCATACATTTTACTCAGAAGAGCAACTAGTGCATCTTCAGTACATTTTCCTTTGACAAAACCAAATTGAGACTTACTAAAAAAAATTTTATTTTTTTTAGAAAGTTGATCATTTTATTTACTAAAACCTTTTCAAATATCTTAGAGAATACATCACTAGAGTCTCCTTTTTTAAATATTGGTATAATTATGGCTGTTTTTAGCCTCTCTGGAAAAATGCCTTGTTCAAAACTTTTATTTATAATGAAAAGCAATGGATTCAAGATTAATTTGCCTATCTTCTTAATAACCACATTACTTATACCATCTATTCCGCATGATCTTTTTGCCCTTAGGCTGTTAATTACAGAGAGCAGCTCTGAATTACTCATACTCACTGGTCCAAAGAAAAATGATGATGGGTTAGGCTGATCGAATAGAAGTACTTTATTAGATTCATTTAGCTTAATAACATTGTTTGGTTTTGATCGTTCAGCTATATTTAAAAAAAAAAGCATTAAAACCATTACTTATGTGTTTATTTGTAGTGATATTTCTGTTTCCTAGTTTAAGGACCTTCAAATTGTCTTCTTTACTACCGTTTCCCAGGATATTATTGACAATGCGCCATTGCTCTCTGGGATTAATTTTGACAATTTCACTTTCTCTAGACTCTACTTTTCTTCTCCAAAACGTCAAAAATACCTTTAAAAGCAATGCCAGTGGCGGAATGGTCAGTTATCTCCAATTCTAATACAAACGATTGCACATCTGACATGGATTTGTTTCTTAAAAAAAGATGGTCGATACAAGTTTTGGTCATCTCAGTTGTTCTAGTGGGTATATTTTTATAAATGATTGAAACCTCATTGATGATAGCAGACACATATAATCATCACTTGCCTTTGGCAAATTTAGAATATCTATATTTATATATCCAATTAAACAAACATCCCCACAGTTAACCGAGCCCAACAAACCATCAAGTTCCTTGAGAAAAATATCACCTTGAACAAACTGCAGTCTATAGACACATACAAAAACCATTAATTTCTTACCTACATTCAGTTTTAAAATAAGGCAATCAGCACTTTCAAAATCTGGAGTGAGCACTTCCACAATATCATCTTTAAGTTCACTTTTTATAAACACAACTGTGCCACCCGATGCATAGTTTTCATTGCAATTTGGATAAGAAATGTATCCAGGCAGAGAATAGTTATTCATTTCATGATTAAATACCCAGATTTCAGTTAAGAATGTAAGTTGAGGTAAGAAATTAAAACAATTGTATAAATGCGCACAGAAGGTGTCAAAATTAGTTCTCATACTTCTAATATTTTGGTGGATAATAGGCAGTATTACTAAAACTATGCCCAACGTGAATTTCAAAATTTTCATAAACATTAATTGGATTGAAGGTGTAATTTAAATTTTCTAATGCACTCATAATTATATTATATATATTTATGTTATAGTTGCAGGAGATCATCTAGACTCCTGATAAATTTAACCTCAGATCCAGTTTTCTGTCTCATCATTATTTTTCCGTTTCGCACCCAAAGAAATTCATATTTCAGTCGCCTTTTTGCTGATTTTGCCTCCATTAGAACCTGCTTCATGCCTCCAGATAGCCATTCGTTGATGTATACATTTCCCTCAGCCGAAGAGTTAATCACACTTGCTTTGATTGATTTCTTCTTTGCATACAAAGTAGACAAAATGATCTCCTTCGTGCATTTCCGCAACGTCTTCGGCACAACAACATCAGAATCAGAAAGCTTGCCGTTCGCTCGCACTTTTTTTCTATAGCAGAGGTCAATGTCTTCTTTCGTTATATGAAGTCTCAGCCCATCATTGAATAATTTTGTCGCTGTGTCACTCACGCATTCATTTTCGACAGCGGGTACATTGCGAATCTCCAAATAATTAGCATGAATCAGCCACTCTGCGCTGTTGAGCCGCTCCCGCTCCATGCTTCATACTTCAATTTCTCATTTTCCTCTTTGACTTCATTCGTAAGCTTCGCTGACTGCTCCAATGCTAGCAGACGGGTATTGATTGCATCAAGAGTGTTTACGGTTGAGAAAAGAGTTTGTTTTAGGTTTATTATTTCGTCATAGACCTTCTTTAGTGTGATATTAGATGAATCCATTTCACACGCAGGTATCACAGGTGTTGTTTGCGATGACAAAGACAATCTCCCCACATCATTTCGCCTCTTTTGCACACAATCAGAACAATTCCAGACTTTTTTGTTTTTAACCATATAATCAGTTGCGGTAAGGTTTGCGCACTCTGGATGCAATAGGCTTTGGCATTCATTGCAAGTAATTTTGCACACTTCTCTCCCGATTTTTTTACTGCACACTTTGCAGCTGCTTGTCATTTTCGCGTCTATTCTCTTTGGCGGCCAGATCGAACCGCTAAAACTACTTTCGTGAAGTGGACTTAGTTGAGTTCCCATGTGAGTGGTCAAAAAAAAAAATATGTTTTGATGCAAAAATATTCACAATTCTAATAGTGGCTGCAAAAAAAAAATTTTTGAAAAATCCCTTCGCTAATATTTTTTATGATTTTTTGAATGGGATGATCTCAGAAAAATGTTGTATGAAAAGGAGGAAAAGTGGCTAAAATAGTCATTTTTAGCAATTTTCAAAAAATCATAAAACATATTAGCGAAGAGATTTTTGAAAATTTTAAAAATTAGAATTGTTTGAAGAAACTTTTTGCATCAAAACATTTTTTTTTGACCGAGGATAAAAGTCAAAAAAGTAGACATTGACAAAAATTCTAAATTCTAAAATTTTTAAATGGGTACTGGGTTAAGGAAAGTTTTGTATCATTCAAACGGAATTTAAACGTCCTTTCCATTGGTGCCAAAATTTACATGAAGTAAATTTCAAATTATGAGCAGAATTAACTTTAGTTTTGTCAAAATACTTGTGCCCCCCATTGTACCTTTAACTGGGTTAACGTCAATAATTCTGCTCTCCACAGCTTCCATTGCTCGAAAACATCCTGTGGAATCTCAGCATCCCATTCAATACCACGCCTCCAGACGAACTGCATTAACAGCTTAAAAAAATAAAAATAAATAGGTGGCGCAACAGGCGGTAGACACCCAAGGCCTAGCTTAGCTTAACAGCTTAATGTGAATAATAAAGTTGGCGATCATGCCGTATGGGTCGAAAACGGACATCGCAATGCTCAAAAACTCCCTCTTTGTAGGGCATCTGTCACTCACCATTACATCTCTTCTAAAGCGCAGGAAGTTGCATTTAAATGGAAAAACGTCCTCCATTGATTCCCAGCACATACCAAGAATTTTATCCGTCGGTGATTTAATTTTCATATCAACTGTCTGGTTCTGCGCAGCACTTCTTTCGAAGTAAAACCTCGCAATTCGAATCCGCCGTCGGTATGGATTGCTATTACGTTGTTGGTGAGTTCAACTGCTTCGTAGTGGCGTTCGATTATAGCTTTTACTGCTCTCGGATGAACTTCTGAAAATCTCAAGGCGTTGAGATTTTTCACAAAGTTCGCTGTGCTTGGCGAACAGATGGCACCAAACGTCATCGACTGCATGACGTAAATGTCGATCGGCTTGTCTTTTTTTCACTCCATAAAAAGCGTTGCGCATGTTGATCCTGGTTGAATAAGGATCTGAAGGAACATTTCCTTAATATCTCTAGACACTGTAATGTAATGACGGCCAATCCTCCAAAAGAGGATTCGTCATGTTGGTTCGAGTTTCTGAGCGGGTTCTGCACGCCTAGCGATGCTCTAGCTTTGCTCGCCGGATTGGTGGGGGGGGGGGGAGTTCTTACTCATACCTCTCTAAACCGTCATCATTCATAAAAAGTTTTTGCATGCAGAGGATTTGAAAAAAAAGCAAAATAAACTACAATCCCTCATACGAATGTTATACTCGTAAAGGAATATCTTAAACGTTTGGTCCCTAGTACTTACTCTTCTTACCACAACAGTCACTCAAGAAAGGATAGTTGTTACTCCTTACTGTGCTGAACCGAACGGATTTTAAAAGGAATGAGTTAGAAAAACAGTTTCTTTTCGAACTGCGCGTATGCGAGTATGTTAATCAACTGCTCACTGTCCATCGTCATCGCCACCTTGTTGCCTTTGATCGTCACCAGTTTCCAGGTCAGCCACGCAAAATGACTCCTACCCTTGACACCGTGCATTTCGTAGGAAATGCAACACATGTCCCACTTGACTTCGTACCCTTGTCACCGTATATTTTATGCAACATAAAATGCAACAGATATGTCCCACTTGGCGACCTCACGCTGCGGTGGGTCAGTTGCTTAGGTTTGCGATATGACACCGCTGATCGTTGTGTTGCTTTCATGCTTCATACGTTTGACACAATTAGATGACACTCAATTGTTTTATGACGCAATTCCATGAATCACAATTGGAGTTCTAGGGCATCTGTTTTTTATTTTTTTTTTTGGTTGCGCCAACGGATGTGGTAATCTTCTAAAGATGCGGTAGCCCGTGCTACCAACATGCACGATTCGCAAACCCGGATAATCGATGCCGGGAGTGCGCCTTACGTACTAATCCACACCCTACGTCCTTTAACCACTCTCCCCGCGGGACTGCCGTTAGGTATTACTTCGCGGGGGCTGGTTAGCTATTTATGCTCTAGTCACAGTGCTTGTTGTTTCTTCTCTCCTTCTTTTTTCTATTCGTCGCAGCTCATTTTGTACACTAATAACTAGTGTGCTGATTTCCGTCCAGGTATCCTCCGAGTTCAGCATCTCGTTTATAATTAGTGGGGGACTGGGCAGGTTATTTCTCCATTGTTGGAAGCGTTCGCAATAGAACAAAGTGTGTTCGGTATCTTCTTCTTCTTCTGAGCATTCTGGACAAAGGGGTGAGCTATCGTGTCCAAATCGGTGCATGTATTTCCAATAGCCGTCGTGTCCAGTCAGGAACTGCGTAAGGTGGTAGCTGCAGCTGCCGTGTGCTCGGTTTGTCTACACTTCGATGATAGGAATCAACTTATAGGTCCATCTGCCTTTTGTAGTATTGTCCCATCTAGCTTGCCACATTGCTATTGAAGCTGATCTCTCTTCTTTCTTTATTGATTTTATGTCACCAGCCTCTTGCTGACTTAACACTCTTCTGGTGTAAATTCGCTGCATTTCATCTGCGAGGATGTCGATAGGAATCATTCCGGCTATAACAAAAGCTGCTTTTTTTTTTTTTTTTTTTTTTTTTTTTTTTTTTTTTTTTGAAAGAATGAATGAAAGTTTATTCTCATTTCAATTTTACAATATTACAATATGTTATACAACAATTCTTATTCTTATACAAGACTTTAGCATAAAAGTTATTTTCTCTTAGAAAGAACAATTAACTAGAAGCAGTTGTATATAAATTATTAATAATCAAACAATTGATAAAAGAAACTTTAAAATGAAAAGAAATTTGTTGCTATTAACCATGAATTTTTAATTGAAATGATGAATTTTATACACTTTGTGGTATAGGTACCAGTTTCAAGTGTATTATTCATAAAAATAAAAATTGTTCTTTACTATCGAGAGCCGCGCTGAGAAGGGTAAGGAATAGCAATGAAAGGAAGTTAAACAAAAAAAAAAAAAATATGATTTATTAAAAGAAATTAATTTCAGTAATAAGTTTAATCTAAGTTGAGATTTCGAAAAGTTAAGGAGGATTTTGGAGGCAATTTAGAATTAAATATGGGTTTTTTTATGAGACAATACAACATTATTTTAAACAAGTAGAAAATATCTTTCTAAGTTACTATTAGAATCAAATCCTCTACACCTGATCTGGATAATAGCCAATTTCTGAGATTCTTAAGAAACCTATTAAATCCGACATTACTGCATAAGTCTGCAGGAAGTTTGTTATACATATGAGGCGCTATAACAGTAATGGAACGTCTAAAGTGTTCAGTTCTAGCTCTTGGAACTACAACATTATTTGTTGATCTAAGTGAATAGGTTACATTGTTTCCAATTAAATTGTTATAGCCACCTCGCAGATAGAACAGTCTCAATACTTTATAGACATATAAATGTCTAAGTGGCAAAACTTTGGCTGATTTAAATAGTGGAAAAGATGGCTCCCATCTTGGCTTGAACATCATCACTCTGATTATCTTTTTTTGGGCTGTAATGACAGGTTGCAAAATGCTGATATAAGCGCTACCCCAGCAAGAAATGCCGTATTCCAAACGAGAATTAACCAACGCGTAGTAAACTGATGTAAGTAGATTCGGCGGCAACAGTTTACGTAAGTGAAATATTTTATTTAAAGCAATATATATATATTTTTTTAGATTTTTAATATGTGCTTTCCAATTAAGTTTTGTATCAAGGGTAACTCCTAGATATTTAAATTCTGAGACAGATTCTAGCTGCATGCAGGATTCATTGCAGTTTAGGTGATCACAGTTTGTATCATGTAGGCCAACTCCTTGGATAGAAAACTCATTAGAAAGAGAGAAACACATTACTTTAGATTTGCAACTAACGACCATTTGATGATGCCTAAACCACCTTGTCAAGATAGCTAGGTCAATATTCATTTGGGTTTTTACCGATTCTAGAGAGGAAGAAGCATATGACAGAACTATATCATCAGCAAAAGCGATAATATGTCCATTTAGCGACAGTTTAAATATAGGGTTTATATAAATAAGGAAGAGCAACGGCCCAAGGACAGATCCTTGAGGAACCCCTGCATCTGGACAAGAAATTGGATCACTCAAGGTTGCATTTGCACGAACAAGCTGTGTTCTGTTTTGAAGATAGGACGAGAACCAGTTCAAAATATTATCTCTGAATCCATATCTGTAGAGAATCTTCAACAACAATTTATGATTGACGAGATCAAATGCTTTTGTCAGATCGAGAAATAAAGCCGCGGTTTTGTTGCTCTTATCTAATGCCAGGTTTATATTTTCCAAAAAAGACTGTATGGCGTCTTCAGTGGATTTCCCTTTCATAAACCCAAATTGGGATGTACTAAGGATTTTATATTTATCGCAAAAACGTGTCATTCTTTTAGTAATTATTTTTTCAAATATTTTTGAAAAGGCTGATAATAAGGAAATTGGTCTGTAATTGTTTGGGTCAGATTTGCTACCTTTTTTATGTATTGGAATTATTATTGCTTTTTTCAAGTACTCAGGGAATATACCGCTTTCAAAACTCATGTTCACAAGATATGTTAAGGGTTCAATGATGAAATTACTAATTTTTTTTATCACTATGCTACTTAAGCCATCTATTCCACACGAGTTCTTTGATTTTAGGTTGGATATCACTTGGAGTATTTCAGCTTCAGTCACAACACCAAAGAAAAATGACGATAAGTTTTCGTTGTCAAGTAGAGATTCTTCGTGAAAATTTTCAAGGTTGCAATGTGAACTGGGTTTATGACTTTCAGCAACATTTTTAAAAAATATATTAAAGCCATTTCCTATTTCTTCATCATTTACTGATAACATATTTTCTGAAAACTTTATATTTTTTAGGCCGTTGTCTTCATTCCTTTTACCCAACAGATTATTGATAATATTCCATTGTTGCTTAGGATTGAACCTATTTTCTTCGAACTTTCTTTTGTAGTATGTTTCTTTTTGTGCATTTATTAGTTTATGAATATCCCTTTGCATTTGTTTGTATGCGTTTTTTATGCGTGGTAAATGTAAGTTGTTTTTGTTCCTAGCGTAATAAATATTTTTAGTATATATTTTCTCGCAGATATAGTCAGTCATCCATGGCTTGATTTTTCTGTATTTACGATTTTGTTTTATGTACTTGCTTGCAGAAACATGGATAGAGAGAGTAGTAACGAAGTTACTAAAAGCGTTTGAAGGACAATTACAACTGTATACATTACTCCAACTTTCTGTAGAGAGGCATTCGCGCAGCACCGAATAGTTAATTTTTTGAGTCATTTGGGTTTCTGAGTTTTGATTTGTTGTTTTAGAGTTTATGAATATATCCAGAAAAGATATACCAGTAGCAAAATGATCAGTTATGTCCCATTCAAGCACGATTGGACGGATATTATCAAGGTTTTTAGCCCGAATAAAAATATGGTCAATGCATGTTTTGCTAGTAGGAGTTACTCTCGTTGGAACATTTATAAAAGATTCAAAGCCCAAAGAAGACAAAAGGAGCAGATAATTATCACAACCAGGAGAAGAATCAAGTATATCAATATTCATATCACCAACCATACAAATATTGTGACTGCTCATTCCGGTAAGAAGGTCTTCAATATCTTTTAAAAATATATCTTGGTGAACAAACTGGAGCCGATATATGCAGATAATGTCAATAAAAATATCACTATGAAGTTTAAGTTTTACAATAATGCTATCAGCACTTTCCAAATCAGGTGAAATAACATCCTCAACAATAATATTCTTTTTCACAAAAATTGCAATTCCACCCGCCGGATATTTATCGTTGCATTCAGCATATGGTATATAACCCGGAATTGAATAATAATTAAATTCATGGTCAAATATCCAAATTTCAGATAAGACTATTATATCAGGAAATATTTTAAAAGAATTGTTTAAATACAAGCAAAAGCTATCAAAGTTTTTTCTCATACTTCTGATATTTAGATGAAAAACTGTCAGATCATTTAAGGATGAATCATAATAATTAGGGCTAATAAAGATATTACTACTTGCACTACTACTACAGGGATCAAATAATTCATTATGTTGTGTTAACATTGCGTGTGCTATAATTAATTAAGTTAATAAAGAAAATGCTTAATCATAAATGATTAAGATCATCATTACATCTGATGAACTTGATCTCCATACCAGCAGCCTTTCGCATCATTATTTTTCCTTGTCTCACCCAGAGAAATTCATATTTGTGATTTTTTTTTGCTTCGTCCGAAATAGTTCGAAAGCCGCTAATCGTTCTTAATGCACAAAGTCTATATGATGATGTTAGTTTCATCCTTGTCTCTTTTATTGCTAGGGCACCTGCCCAAACTGGTGCGGCATATAGCAACACTGAACTAACCACCCTGAATAGGAGAATTCTTCTTGCATATCCCGGACCTCCGATGTTCGGCAACATTCGAGAGAGTGCTGCCTGCAATAATGACGCTTTTCTGCTCACATAGTGAACGTGTTCTTTAAACTTTAGCCTATTGTCAAGCATAACTCCAAGGTATTTGATTGATTCCTTTGATCTTATTGATTGGCTTCCAACCTGAATGGTTATGTGCTCTACCGCCTTCCGGCTAGATATAAGAACTGCTTCGGTTTTATGGTCCGCTAATTCCAGACCTGCTGATACTAGCCACTCTTTGATTCTTACGATGGCTTCGTTGGTATCTGATTCTATTTCCCGTATTTGTTTTGCTACGGTAACAACAGCGATGTCGTCAGCGAACCCGATGAGTTGGACTCCTTTAGGTAGTGATAGTCGAAAGACTCCATCGTACATTATGTTCCATAAGAGGGGACCCAGAACCGATCCTTGTGGAACCCCCGCAGATACATTGTAGTACTTCACTCCCTCCTCAGTTTCGTCACTGAGCTTCCTGTTGGTGAAGTAGTTTGTAACAATTTTTTTCAGGTAGTATGGTGTATCCATTCTGGGTAGTGATCTCCTAATGAATGTCCAGTTAGCCGAATTAAAAGCGTTTTTTATATCCAGCGTTACTACTGCACAATATTCTTTGGTTCCAAATCGCCATCTTTCTCCTTCTATCGCTCTAGCAGCTTTATCGACTACCGATTTTATGGCGTCTACGGTAGATCGCGATTTCCTAAATCCGAACTGGTAGTCTGACAATGCTCCTTTTTCCTCTGCAACAGTGAGCAATCTGTTGTATATTATACACTCAAGGATCTTTCCCATTATGTCCAGTAGACATATTGGACGGTATGAAGATGGTTCTCCAGGCGGTTTGTTCCCTTTTGGTAGCAATATCTTTCTGCACGCCTGAAAGAGCTCGTCCTGAGTAATGATTGGTGTATCCTCCGCTGTATTTGTTCTAATTATATTACATGCAGTCGTCATCCTTTGCGGGAACAAGTGCTCGACAATATCTATCAACATAACTGGACATGTTATTTGAGGGGACCTACTACCCTTCAGCTTTTTCATAACCATTCTATATGCTGTTCCCCAGGGTTGATATCAGCTTCGTCACATATACGTTTAAAACATTTTGTCTTGCTTTCTTTGATGGTGTTTTTAAGCGCATGCCTCGCTGTTCTAAAGCTCTCCAAGAGTTGTTGGAAGTTGGGTCACCCCTGGATCGTTGGACTCAGCGTCACGCTTTTAGACACGCTGCTCTGAGTGATTTTATCTCCTCATTCCACCAGTAGCACGGTTGGGCCCTTTTACTCCCTACTCTCCTGGGCATTGCTGCATCACACGCTGTGGTGATGGTGCGGATTAGTTGAAGCGAAAGGGTCTCTGCAGTTGCAGTTCCATTGTTACATTGGTTGCCGGTGCTCATCGCTTCCTCAAACATATCCTCGCCAAAGAGTGTGTCCTTCCATTTTGGCCCCAATACTAGCTTAGATTGTTGAACTTTTCTCCTTTCAGTAATTTCAAGTATTATTGCCTGATGGTCGCTTTGCGTATAATCTTCGCTGACCCGCCATTTCACGTTCCGTAGAAGAGAGGTACTTACGAATGTGATATCTATTATCGAGCCTTTTCCTGCTTTCCGAAATGTAAATGCCCGACCGTTATTTGCTATGCTTATGTTTAGGGGTGAAAATGTTTCCAAAAGCGTACGTCCTCTGGCATTGGTGAGTCTGCTACCCCACTCTGTTGCCCACGCGTTAAAGTCGCCGGTAATAATGACTGGAACCCTCCCGGAAGCATCTTGTACCAGGATGCCTAACATCAACTGGTATTTATTCGGCGTCCAGCTGGGTCGAGCATAGCAGCTGTAAAAATGAATTCCATTATCCATTTATTTTAGTTCGTACGAAGCCCTCAGCTTGGTCGTATGTATCTTGGAAAGCATGTCTTCCGCATATCCATATCGCAGCGTGACTTGTTTTGTCGCTGATCCATATGCTGCTATCGAGAGTTTTGTACGGTTCGCTGATCAGGACTATGTCCGCTCCCTCGTCTTTTGCTGACTGTGCCAGGAGGTCCTGGGCTGCTTTACAGTGGTTTAGGTTTATCTGCATTATCTTCATGATATCTTGTTGATGATAGCTATTCTGAAGAATGGACAGTTCCTACTGCCGGCTGTGTGCTTCACGTCTTCCGAGTGATCTACTCTACAGAACATACATGATGGTGGCTGCTTACAATTCTTCGCGATGTGCCCGTCCGTCCAAATTGGGCTTTAATTGCCTCGCATATATCCATTTTCGTGGTAACTTCATATACGTATTTAAACTCTATGGTTGTACGATGAGTGAGAGTCCTTATGCTCGCCTGCTCTCCTACGACCTTACTAATGGTATCTTTATATTCAGATGCCTTTTCCCCTACCTCCTTAAGCTGTATTAAAAGGTCTCCTTTCTGTGTTCTCCTTATCCTGGATACCGCTTTACCGAACTCTTCCAGATTGGGGTTTGCCTTTATATTGCGTAGTATATCCGCATAGGATAGTGGTCCCTTTGCTTCAATAATGATGGCGTAAGGTTTAGTTCTCTTCGCCTCTTGTTTCGTTCTTGCGGAATTGATGCCTGTGTCCTTCGGCCACTTTTCTTTCTTGTTTTTTTGTTGCCTCTTCTTCGTAGTGGTGTTTTTATCTCTTTTCGAAAGGATATCCGCACCAGTTTCTTTCGCCATGGCTCCGTCTCCTCCTGTAATGCGGTTGTTGTTAGTGCTGGCGGTGTTTCGTTTCTCCTTGGTTGCAGGGGTTTCAGCTCCAGTCGCTGCCTTCATCTCCTTTGTTTTGAGGGCCGTAGAGTGCTTCTGCTTCCGTTTTGGTTCTGGAGTTTCATTATCAGGGGGTTGTCTTCTTTTGGGCTCCAGGTTACATTTCAATAACGGAGAGGTCTGCGAGGAGTTGTTCTTCCTAATAACCTCCTTCGCTTTTCCGTCCTTCATTTGTATGGCCGAAAGTTCATACAGCGCTTTAATACTTTCAATGGCATCTCTTATCGGTAGATGAATCGAACGCCTTTTGCCATCTTCTAGCATATCCACCAGTCTTCTAATCTGTTCTCCAAGGCTGTGGAAGGCACATTGCTGAGGGCTTGGGCTAGGTATCATTGCGCTTGCTAGGGGTGTATCGCGCTGTTGTCCATTGCACGGAGATACGCGGTCTACAGGTAATCTCAGCATCCTCGAGCTATTTTGGAATGGGTTCTCCATCTCCCCTTCCACTTCTCTTCTTACGTTGTCGTTGTTATTGTTTGTATTCATTGCTGTTGGGTCCCCACTCAGAGTCGTTGTCAATGTCCGGATGTGTTGGGATCCCATGGTTGTCTTTGCAAGCAGTGAGGCCATACAGGGGTTGACACAAGCCCTTATGAGGTGATGTGCCAGAGCCGGATCGGATTTAACAAGGAATATAACATCTTGACCTCCACCACCAACTTAATGGCGACGAGACATCGAGCGTTCTCTGAGGCCTGCCAAGGTTTTAACGGGACGGGGGCGCTCGTAGCATTTGCCTGGAAGCCATTTCGGCATTTCGGTAGGATTTCACTCCTACTCAGGAGTATTCTGTTACTCAGGTAACAGAAACTGTTACTCAGGTAACAGAATACTAGGGCATCTGTGGCCACCATCGATTGTGTCATGTGTTGTAGGGCGAATATCTGGGATGTATGTGTGGTCTCTGTTTTGAGGGTACAACAGTCCTCCCCCCTTAAAATACGAAAGGCGTACGAGAATGTGGACGAGGATGATGCACAGAGTTCTGTAGATGTTACTTTATTAGTGTATTAAATTGCTTTGTGTACATAGGTTATGACAGCAGCTCACCTACACAGGGATCGGCTCTTTTGAACGTAAGCAGTGTTGTGCCGCGTAGACTACACCATGTAGACTACGCAATTGTCGACGCGTCGTCAATTACGTGTCGTTAATTCAAAATTGACGACACGACATGTCGACAAAGTTCAATCAAGCAATACATTATAGTTTCTATAAAATTAAGACAATTGAAATATAAAATAGGTAACTTTTTTATTTTAAAATGGGTAAACGTTTTTATTTATTTAAAATTTTGCACACATTTCTAAATAGATGAATAAAAAAGTGTCTGAGGCGATCAGGTGTGTTTAAAAGATTTATTTTGGAATTATTGCAACTAGCTGCTTGTTTATTATTCAACTTGACCAACTCAAAGTCGTTCAGTCATTAAATTCTAATTTATTAATAAATTCATATATCATGTCCTGCTCTGTTCCTGCGCGTATGCTTACTATTACTAGTAACTAGTAGAGCTAGAGACGTTGCACTAACAGCTGTTTTGAATGACATTGACAATCCTATTGACGACATTGACGACGCAATTAACGACATTGACGACATAGACGACGCAATAAACGACATTGACGACATAGACGACGCTATTGTCGACATCAGAGTGTCGACAATTAAAAACGACGCGTCGTGGAACAACGCTGAACGTAAGCCATAAAACAATAGATGTGCCAACAAAAGATTCAACATTCCAAGAAATGTAACAAACAGGGATATTATCTTTTAAACACATGGAAGCAGTAAAACAACAGATATGCCAACAAAAGATTCAACATTCAAAGAAAGATAACAGACAGGAATATTATCTTTCAAACACATGGAAGCAGTAAAACACCAGATGCACGAACCAAAGAGTAGGATACGAGCACTAAACAGGAAACCGCGCCTTAGGTATAATCACATAAATAGTAGTGTTTCGTATTTTGTAAAGTTAGATTTTAAGAAGATAACAATAAAGGAAGAGCTCTGGCCACAGCGTTGCAAAATGTCCATCAACATATAGGTGCAAAATTTGCAGACAACCCCACCACAGCCTTTTGCATAGGTTCCAACCAAATGAAACCACTAATGGTAGAAATGGTGGATCGTCATCTGATAGTGCGAGCAGGAGTGAAGAGCCTTCAACATCGACAGCTGTTAACGCAGCTTTAGAAAGGGAGAGAGGTCCTACAACTCAAGTTATTCTGGCTACGGCATTGGTGCTAGTCCAGGATTCATCGGGAAGTTTTCATATCGGTAGGGCTCTTCTTGACTCAGGGTCGCAAGTAAACCTCATAAATGAAAAATTCGCAAACATTCTTCACCTTAAAAAAGAAAAGAAAAATATAGACATCGTAGGAATAGGGAGCACCCAGACCAAGATACACTCCCAAACTCAGACAACAATTCGCTCAAGATACAACAACGTTGAGTTGTCTCTGGAATTGTCAATCACTCCATCAATTACTGGCTATCAACCGGAAGCATCACTAAGAGTAACAGATTGGAATATCCCCCGGAACCTTGAGCTTGCTGGTGAACACTTCAACCAATCTTCTCAAATAGATTTACTCTTAGGTGCTGAAGCATTTTTCGACTTGATGCAAATAGGGCAAGTGAAACTTGGTAAGGGACTTCCAACATTGCAGAAAACGTCGCTGGGCTGGATAGTATCTGGGAAATACAAAACAGTAATGGAAAAGGACAAACAAGTTTGTTTCGTGAGCTCGATGGAAGACAATCTACAACAATATGTTGATAAGTTTTGGCAATTAGAGGAGGTTTAAGGTCGTAAATCGACGTGGACAGATGAACAAACAAACTGCGAGACTCCTTTTAGGCAAAATGCAGAACAGCTTCCCAGTGGTCGACTTATGGTCCAGCTGCCATTCAAAAGGGATCCAGACTGCTTAGGGGTCTCTTACGATATTGCGTTCCGCAGGTTTTTATCTCTTGAACGTAGGTTAGCAAGGAATCAAGAACTAAGATCTCAGTATATATATCGTTTTTGAAAGAATACCAGCTTTTAGGGCATATGACTCTATAGTTAAAGAACCAAATCTTGATACACCACATTACTATATGCCGCATCAATGTGTTGTTAGGCCGGAAAGCACGTCAACAAAGCTAAGGGTTGTGTTTGACGCGTCCTGCCGCACCTCATCGCAAATTTCATTAAATGGAATTTTAATGGTCGGTCCAACTATACAGGACAATCTTTTTGACATCCTCATTCGCTTTCGCTTACATCGGTATGCGCTTACGGCAGACATCGTAAAGATGTACCGACAAATTCTTATTCACCCCTCCCAACGTCGATTTCAATTCATCTTGTGGAGAGAGGACGAATTGAAACCAGTTAAAACTCTCAACGTGGTTATGCAGATACAGTGGGAAGTTTCGGCAATTTTGAAGTCAGCAGGAATGGAGCTATCCAAATGGAATAGTAACAACGCAGACATCGTACAGACTAGAGCTGTAATATTTCAAGTACCAGTACCAATACCAGTATCAGTACCGGGACTTGTACTTGTACTTCAGTCTCGAATACTGGTACTTGAAAAAGGCAAGTACCAGTATTTTTCAAGTACCGCGTCGCAAGTACGAAGTATCGCGTACTTAAGTACCAAAGTACTTGAGCAGTACTTTCAAGTACCAGTACCAGTACTTGAAAGTACTTGAAAGTATTTTTCAAGCAGAGCTGTAATATTTCAAGTATATCATACAATCCGTCGCAACGTTGCGGCAACGTATTCGACTGACAGGTTGATAGAATACACAGCAGCTTATGGAAGGTGGCCCATAAGCAACGTACGTGCCGGATGCGACGTATCCGATTTCAAATGATAGTTACAAATTTGACAGCTAATTTTCTGTCCGAATAGGTTTTTTAGGAATTAAGGCTCCGACCCATAGAATCCGTCGCATCCGTTGCGGCAACGTATTCGACTGACAGGTTGATAGAATACACAGCTGCTTATGGAAGGTGACCCATAAGCAACGAACGTGCCGTATGCGACGGATAAAGTAGGTTTACTTTCTACTTTTCTATCCGTCGCATCCGTTGACAGTTGGCACAGCGTGAGAGTAAGCACTTTCATTGGTGGAAATCAGAGCTGTAATATTTCAAGTACCAGTACCAATACCAGTATCAGTACCGGGACTTGTACTTGTACTTCAGTCTCGAATACTGGTACTTGAAAAAGGCAAGTACCAGTATTTTTCAAGTACCTTGTCGCAAGTACCAAGTATCGCGTACTTAAGTACCAAAGTACTTGAGCAGTACTTTCAAGTACCAGTACCAGTACTTGAAAAAGGCAAGTACCAGTATTTTTCATGTACCTCGTCGCAAGTACCAAGTATCGCGTACTTAAGTACCAAAGTACTTGAGCAGTACTTTCAAGTACCAGTACCAGTACTTGAAAGTACTTGAAAGTATTTTTCAAGCAGAGCTGTAATATTTCAAGTACCAGTACCAATACCAGTATCAGTACCGGGACTTGTACTTGTACTTCAGTCTCGAATACAGGTACTTGAAAAAGGCAAGTATACCAGTATTTTTCAAGTACCTCGTCGCAAGTACCAGGTATTGCGTACTTAAGTACCAAAGTACTTTCAAGTACTTTCAAGTACTTTCAAGTACCAGTACCAGTACTTTCAAGTACTTTCAAGTACTGGTACTGGTACTTGAAAGTACTGCTCAAGTACTTTGGTACTTAAGTACGCGATACTTCGTACTTGCGACGAGGTATTTGAAAACGAGACGAGGTACTTGAAAAATACTTTCAAGTACTGGTACTGGTACTTGAGCAGTACTCGCAAGTACCAAGTATCGCGTACTTAAGTACCAAAGTACTTGAGCAGTACTTTCAAGTACCAGTACCAGTACTTGAAAGTACTTGAAAGTATTTTGTACTTTGGTACTTAAGTACGCGATACTTGGTACTTGCGAGTACTGCTCAAGTACCAGTACCAGTACCAGTACTTTCCGCATACTCACGGGGGTCATTACTGGACACTGTGCGATAGGGGTATATACATGCGGAAAGGCGGCTGGGCATACTGCATAATGACTTTTGCAGAAGCTGCAGAGACGTTGAAGAAATAGAATCTGTTCGTCCAGCCCTTAAAAATAGTAGACAAAGGATTCTCCACAGCTTCTTCTTCGATGAGCTAGGAGATCTGGAGAATGTTGATCTTAAAGAACTCCTGAGATTCATACTCAAATCGGAGTGGTTCCAGTAGGTCAACAAACTCCAAAACCCTTCGGTTACTCCTAGGACAAGCCGGAAATGCGGATACGAGAGCTTGCGATTGCCTGTGATTAATACTAAATCCAGGCGACTCAAACAAAAGCGGTATATTATTTGTCTACAACAGGTATGAAATGGAAGGATCCCGTGACTGGACACAATGGACCCAACTGCTGGTCTACGTGAAGCTGTGGCAGCCGCCACAAGAGCACCCAATTACCTACCTACCTACCTACCAGTACTTTCAAGTAGTGGTACTTGAAAGTACTGCTCAAGTACTTTGGTACTTAAGTACGCGATACTTCGTACTTGCGACGAGGTACTTGAAAACGAGACGAGGTACTTGAAAAATACTTTCAAGTACTTTGGTACTTAAGTACGCGATACATGGTACTTGCGACGAGGTACTTGAAAAATACTGGTACTTGCCTTTTTTAAGTACCAGTACCAGAGTACTGAAGTACAAATACCAGTACCTAGTACTTGTACTTGAGAGGACTGAAGTACTGGAATACTTAAGTATTTTACAACTCTAGTACAGACCACCATAACCAGTAGCCAGAGCAAGGAAATTTCAATCAACGACAGAAATCTTACAAGGGCCCTACGAACTAAGTCCCAACTGGAACTAACTCCCACTAGCCAAAACGAACTAAGTCCCAGAAAATTTGGGACTTAGTTCATATGAACTAACTCCCACGATTTTTAGGAACTAAGACCCAACTAAGAATGAACAAAGTCCCAATATGAGAATGAATTAAAACCCAATAGTTCATAAAGAACTAAGTCCCAAATGAACTTACTCCCAAATTATTTAAAATAAAACGAAAATTCACGATTTGAAATGAACTAAGTCCCAAAAATGTTTAATCCAGCATAGGTAGGTATATACTTTTGTTACAAGATACAAAATAAGGGTAAATTAAATACATATGTATAATACAATATTATTATTGTAAGTAAACGTGAATTATATCAATGATCTTTGTGCGGCACAAAGGACATGTATATCCATCGTTCGAACCTTTGGCGATGCTGTCTGCTTGCAACTTCAAATGACATTCGCTGCAAATCATCATATGCTTGCATGGAAGAAGGACGATGTTTGGCTTCATATCAATGCATACAATGCACAAAGAGTTGTCGCTATTCATACGGTGAACCTCTGTAGATACAGTTTCAACTTCATCTTTATCTTGATTATCATCCGTAAACTCCTCAAAAATATCCTCGTCTCGTAACAAATCTCATTTTTCTTGAATATCATCCGCTGCAAAAAATTGTCAGCCGTGATCCTGCCATTTTCTAGTAGTTCACTAGCCTCTCTAATTTTATGGGATTTGTCCTTGTCAATTTTTTTCCGTTTCGAAGTTCCAAAAGAGCACCCACTTTCTAAAAGCAAATTGAAATCCCTACTTTTTGAAAATTCTTAATTTATAAGCTGTTTGACAAATTTAAAAAAATTTGCGTTTCGGGGAAAAGAGCGAGACAAAACACCATTGTAGGCCTCAACAGCTGAGGTAGTTCGCGTCATTAGCTTGAATACCGAAAAACTTTGGGGCAATACCTGCGATGTGATGTGATAGATAAAAAGTAAAAATTAAAAATGGCTCCATAAACTTAGGGCCCCAATGAAAAGAGGCAAAAAAAAAATTTAAAAAGGCAAAAAAGGTTATTTTTTAAAGTTAACATTAAAGCCAGTTCAATTTTTGAAACAACTTTTATTTTTTAGAAAATTTGGGAAAATAAAAGTTAAAAATTCGCGCGAGTTTTGAACTTTTATTTTCTCAAATTTTCTAAAGCTAAAAATAATAGTTGTTTCAAAAATTGAGCTGGCTTTGAGCTTTAGAAAATTTGAGAAAATAAAAGTTCAAAATTCGCGCGAATTTTGAACTTTTATTTTCTCAAATTTTCTAAAGCTCAAATTAAAAGTTGTTTCAAAAATTGAGCTGGCTTGATGGCTTTCGCGCGAATTTTGAACTTTTATTTTCTCAAATTTTCTAAAGCTAAAAATAAAAGTTTTTTCAAAAATTGAGCTGAATTTTGAACTTTTATTTTCTCAAATTTTCTAAAGCTAAAAATAATAGTTGTTTCAAAAATTGAGCTGGCTTGAGCTTTAGAAAATTCGCGCGAATTTTTAACTTTTATTTTCTCAAATTTTCTAAAGCTAAAAATAATAGTTGTTTCAAAAATTGAGCTGGCTTTGAGCTTTAGAAAATTTGAGAAAATAAAAGTTCAAAATTCGCGCGAATTTTTAACTTTTATTTTCTCAAATTTTCTAAAGCTCAAATTTAAAGTTGTTTCAAAAATTGAGCTGGCTTGATGGCTTTCGCGCGAATTTTGAACTTTTATTTTCTCAAATTTTCTAAAGCTAAAAATAAAAGTTTTTTCAAAAATTGAGCTGAATTTTGAACTTTTATTTTCTCCAATTTTCTAAAGCTAAAAATAATAGTTGTTTCAAAAATTGAGCTGGCTTTGAGCTTTAGAAAATTTGAGAAAATAAAAATTAAAAATTCGCGAATTTTGAAATAACTTTTAATTTTAGCTTTAGAACATTTGAGAAAATAACTATTGCCCCAATTTGTAGGTCCTTTTTTAATTTTTTTTGGGCCTTTCCATTGGGGCATAATTTCATGGAGCCATTAAAAACATATTATAAGTCCAATCAATACAATCACCTTCTTTATCCACTGATTCTCGAAATATTCAAAAAATGGTGCAAACAATTTGTTTGTATCAAAATCTGCAGTGTTCATTTTTATGACATTGAAGGAATATACTATTTGGTTAGCTGGTAGCAATGGTAAGGCCATAATTTTATGAAAGGTTTCCGATGCTTTCTTATTAGCCCGAATAAAAGACGAAAGTTGTTTGTGTTTCATTGTAACCTTCCTTCGTACGGCTTGACAAAAATGAAACCAACAGCCATTAACCGATGCAGTTGGGTTTACTGTCTTTAACGCATTTCGAAGACCAGCTTCATAGTCCGTCATAAAACTTTTCGCCTCAAATTGGAAAATACTTTCGTTTATGTAACGAAACAAATGTGTGTAGCTGAGCTCACTTTTTCTATCCATAAGGATAAAGAAAAAAGGATAAATCTGTAATAAATGTAAAACATACAATAACTTAGAATTAAAAGCACTTCACGCAAAATGTGTGACAATTTTGAATGCAAATCGTTTGCAGTTTTGGCGAATTTATCTTCCAGACTATAGTGCAAAAAAAGACATAAACAGCGAAATATTTATGCAACCCCCTGCTTAGGATCAATGTTGGGTTTGGAGTAAGTGCGAGATTGGGTGTATGCAAAGTTTTTTTTACGCATGATAAAGTAACCTACATATAGGTTGTTATCATGCGTAGAGAAACTTTGCATACATATCCCACGCTTTCTCCTAGACTCCGCACGATTTATTTGCTTTCAAAATGGTTTCGTTATCATAATATTATTTACCTTTTCAAAATACTCAATATATATTATGAGGAGCTGATTATAACACCCTTGTGGAACAATTTTGAAGGTTCCATCTATTAAATATTTCCTGTTGAACGTAGGAATATTTTGTATAATCAGCTGCGATATCGTTTCGGACCAAAATATGCAGTAAGAAAATTTGTCCTCCTTTATGCATGCTTTGTAAAATGGTTTTCCACTTATTGTTTTTCCAAAATTCTCCCATATATGTTCCAAATGAAATGCTTCAATAACGTCAAGTGCTGTTTTTGGTGATGAAACGAATGTTTTACGTGTCATTTTTTGCAGCCCTCGCTGCATTTTACCAAAATCTAAACTCGCCGATATGGTCGGAAAACTACATTTTTTTTATTATGAATACATTATACATAAGTAAAAACTAATTACTTACTTCGAGCAAGCTTTTTCAAATGCGGATCGTATGCCACTCATATAGCGTTTGTATGTCCCAATACTCTTCCAACATTAACGCAGTCCGTTTTAATCTCGTTAACGACTTTTAGAGTATCATACACATCACTGTGATCATTATGAGAATGATCGACAAAATTACCACTTTTTACACAATTGCCATTGCTTAAAATTTCCACTCTGGATTTGCACATTTTGTTGTAACACACAAAATAGGAAGTATTGGTTTTTTTGTTTGTTGACTTTTTAATATATAAGTATTTTTCACTGTAAAGGAGTTTACTATTCCTCCTCTTACCACTTACAAATACGTATTCCATTTTAATATTACTTTTGCTAACCAATCGGCCGATCAGCCCAACAATTACAACGCAACTACTCATTAATAACTGCTGGTACATAATACAAACCTATGTATGTACTGTACAAAATCTACAAACCGTATTTGTATGTCTGATTTACATTTGAACCCGTTCCCATTCCTAAAAATTTGTTAAAAACAATTTTTTCACAAAATGAACTAACTCCCACTTTCAACAGAACTATTTTTACTCGAAACAAGTTAAATGAACTAACTCCCACTTTCTCAAATTGGGACTTAATTCATTGGGAATTTGTTCATAATGAACTACGAACTATCTCCCAAACATATGAACTAAATCCCACTGAATATTTCGTGGGACTTAGTTCATTTGGCTAGTGGGAGTTAGTTACAGTTGGGACTTAGTTCGTAGGGCCTCTTACAAGCACTTTAGGAATTGCATGGAATCCGGTCTGTGACGAATTTAACTTTTCCTACAAGCCAAGTCGAATGTACTCAAAGTACACCAAGAGAACGATTTGTAACGAACGATCCGCATATGCCTATGCCCTCACCGCAATAAATGTGCATTTATGTCTAATTGTCTACCTACGCATGCAGGCAAAAATGTATAAGTGACCAAACTAATCTTCGGTCAGATAGAACTCGACCTATCCGGTACTATCACCCATACTGGTAAGGCCTAGTCCTAGGTGGTATGACAAGTGCGGGCACAAGTGTCTGCAGCCAAACCCTTCCACTAACCTTATCCACCCTTATGACCCAAGGTCACCGGTCCCTTGATGCAATCCGGGCAGAGTAGTAGAAGGGGCGTCCAGGCCTCCTGTGGCTCAGGCATGAAAGCTCCTCCACGCGCTAGCTCGACGGTGGGCGGGGATCTTGCCACAGGTCCTAGACTGGGGTTACATTCTATTTTTACATGCCTGAATATCTCCAGAATAATCGCAAAAAAAAGGTCTTATACACGTCACGTAACCATCTACTTCCCTCACAATGCTAATTGCGAAGCCCGAGTTTTGTATAATTCACAGTTTGCTCCAAAGCGGAAGGGAGGGAGAAAGATTAAGATGTAGGAACTCTCCACGAGCTGGCCCACCCCAAACTAAACCGAAGTTCAGTAACCATGGTCGTCGACACGCTCATTTTACGACGACCCCTAACGAACAAGAATTTAAACCTCCTATGGGGGGGTTTAATTCCTCTAATTCTACTCTCCTTCATCACCTCTACTTTATCCGTCCTTTATTGCGTCCAACACATCCTCTCCTAACGCTTAATCCCTAAACATATTTACCATTCTTTCAAAAAGCAACACGATATGGTAAAAAGATAAACTGCATAAAATACTAACCCCAAAGACGTAAAATTTATGCTAACAAAAATCACTCTTATCCTTTTCAACTTCAACTATAAATGATTTATTAAAATATAAAAACAGAGCAATGACATTAGAATTCATAAATATATCTACTATAATAATATATAAGTAAGTTAAGGTTCTTATAACTTCCATTTGAAACCAAATTAATGTCTTGTAAAATATCAAAACTCTACAAAGCTTTCAGTAAGCTAAAATTCCAAGATTTACTTTGCATTGATTCGTTATAGCTTTTTTTCAATTCTTTTCTTTTACTTTCTTTCTATTTCTCTTCTTTCGCTTTCTTTCACCTTTTCTTACTGATTATAAACACAACATCGATGAATAGATCGTTTACGGTCTTTGCAAACTTTAGATTTCAATTCTTTTACGTTACGTTAGGTGTACTATTCTCTTTTATGTATTTACTTTTACTTTACGTTTAGGTCAATTCACCTTATCATTAGTTCAAATAATATTTAAAATCACTTACCCCACTTTATTGTATTGGGTTACCTTTATTGAAACCGATGTCGAAGGTGGTGAGACGAGGTGCACCGCATTCCTTCCTTGACTTGAGTATGCTCGTTATAAATTCTATTTGGCATACGACGCGACGTAGATCTAAATTCACTGAACGATAAAAATATAATTTGAACATAAATGACTTACAAAATACGAAATTGACAAAAAAAAAAAAAAAACTTTGCTTTTAGTACTGTGAACAACGCCACCTATTGACAAATAGACCATAATTAAAGATGTTGGTTTGATACACTGCTGACTGCTGGATGTGGATAATGTACTCCGAAATTATGTTGGTTGGTGTGGTGTGCTTTTCAAGCTGTCACTGCTGATGAAAATGTTGCGGGATCAGGGGTTTATCGCTACTGCAACAGGTTAAGTGGATGTTGCTGGTGCAACCTGTCTATGCAGATGTCGATGAGACCAGATCTCCGATGTTGCGATTGGAAGACGAGGTCAACTTAATTGCCCCGTTTTCATTTTGCAATGAAGCCAAACGTGTATGCTTGTGCTATGCACCAATGGTGGAGGAAGGTGAAGCCAAGGATAATCCGCTTAGCGGAGCACCGTTTCCTTTACGAGATGCAGCCTCGCATGAGTGTATACTGTACAGCCAAGACTGTGGAATTTCGGGCGTTAGATTTGGACGGCCGCGGTGTGGTACAATGAGGCGGATGGGGCACGTGGTTTAGGCACTAAGTGTTCTTAACGTGTTTTGGGCAGACAATTTCACAATTACGTAGTAATCAATATAGTTTTATTTAATGAAATCTTTTTCAGTGCGGCAGGCTTTGATAAAATGTTTTTTTGGAGCTCGTAGAATCGAAGTTCGATTTTATAACACGCCACTGATAAACCACAAATTGTGCACCGCCAGCAAATTAAATAAAAAAAAAACTACACACCATGCGCCACGTCCAAACTCTTTCAGGGTTCAAGTCAATCTCTTTCTATGCCGCTATAAAAATATCAGCCTAGCTTAGCTATAAAAAGTAAGCATGTACCCAATATATGGCACAACTTTTAAACTAATCTAGCTTTTTGCAGTTTATTCAGAAAAATCCTATTTTCATCTATAAATTTAGTTCCCGATTTTAGACGTGTAATTTAATCATAATAATAATTGAAATTTGAATAAAATTGTGAGAGCTAACTCAGCGAATCGCTCAGCTCAAATTCGCCTTAAACAATTAGGTCACATTAGACACTTCCTTTTCCTCCTTACTGGTGTCGGTTAAATTAAAAAAAAAATGCCACAATGCTTCACAGATTCCCTACAAAGTTTGATATTTTCACCAGCACTTTGCGCATGGAAAGATCAATAAAAGGAATCGCCCACACCTGAAATAGCTGAAGAGTGAAGAGTCTCATGTTCAGACTGAGCCAGCCGGAATAACGATAGTTAACTAAAGGCATGTGCTTTCATCCACTCAATGAATATAAATATATATCAGTAACGTTGAAGTAAACCGAATATCTTTCGAATGGACCACGCCCAGTCTCTTGCCAGAGTAATTTACCAATTCGTAGAGATTGCTTCCTATAACCTTTTGAAATTTAGCTTTGATGAACTTCGGGCATAGTTTAGCGTTTATGCCCTTCTTAGCGTCACTCAGGATAAAATTTCGTTCATACACTTCGTCGCCTACTTTGTATTTAATATTTACACTGCGAGTATTGAACACTCGGGCGTATACTTGATGCGATTTTTCAAGTGAATCTTTAATATACGAATGTAAAATATTAATTTTCGCGGCTTTCGGAATAAAGTCGATCTCTGAACCATTTAGACCATAAAGCTTTCTTAATAGTTGATAGTCGCTGCCGTGCTCTATCATGCGCTGCCCAAAGACTGCTTCGTAGGGGGACATTCCTAATACCGAATGATCAGCTGTCCTTAGCGCGCTACCAATATGGGGTAGATGGTAGTCCCAATTTGATTGTTCGGTATATAGATAGGATCGGATTGCCGAAAGTATCGATCTGTTCACGCGTTCGCTGGCATTGGCCTGCGGGGAATAGGATGCGGTTTTTAAATGATTAATCCCGAACGATTTCATTAGGTTACCAAAGTCGTTGCTCACAAACTGTTTCCCATTATCGGAGAGAACGGTTTCAGGGACACCAAACATAGGAAAGATTTCGTCTCGCAAATTTGAGGACTGTTTCAGCGGTCGCTCTTCGGAGGGCTTTGATAAAAACAAATTTAGTAAGCTGATCCAACACTACAATAATATGTGTATTTCCCATTTTGGACCGAGGATACGGGCCTAAGAAGTCCACATACATATGCTGGAAGGGTCGGTCTACTGCAAAAGGTTTACCCATCGGTGCTCTCAGAATGGTGTTTGGAGCTTTTGTCGTTTTGCACACCTCGCAAAGAGAAATATAACGCTTCACTTGGGTTGCCATATTAGGCCAGTAATATTGTTCTCGCAATCTGAAAAGGGTTTTAGCAATGCCATCATGCGATGCCTTTGGGGGACAATGGGCCAGAAAGATAAGATGGTCGGTCAGCGCCGCCGGAACCCATAGCTTCCATGACAAATCGTCTTGGAGTGGATTACCAGTGCTGTGCTTAGTATTTTTATATACGAAACCATTCGAGACAAGAAGGTCTGGTAACTGATCTTTATTATATCTGATCTGGAGATACTCATCGGACTGAAACGCAGGGCCCGTCAGATCGATATGCAGCACATCTGGTGTTCCCTTTGAAATCGAGGGACCGGATTGCAATGCCTCAATTTCATAGGCACGCGAAAGCGCATCGTGCACTACATTTAAACTGCCTTTCCGGTGCTCGATTTCAAAGGTGTATCCTTGCAAGTCTAGGCTCCAACGAGCTAATCTACCTTTCAAATCTTTCAAGCCCATCAGCCACTTCAGACTCGCATGGTCCGTAATGACTTTAAATTTATACCCCTCGATGTAAGGTCGGAACTTATCTATACCCATTACTGCCGCCAAGCATTCTCGTTCAGTGACTGAATAATTTTTTTGAGCGTCGTTCAGCTTATGCTAATAGTAGCATATTGGACGTTACACACCGTTTTCGTCCTCCTGACACAAGACAGCACCGGTGCCGGTTGACGAGGCATCACAAAGGATAACAAACTGTTTGCTATAGTCAGGATTAACTAGCACGGGTGTGGACGTCAACATTTGTTTTATCGAGTTGAATGCTTCTATGTCCTTTTCGCCAAAACTGAAAGCAACTCCCTTTTTCAGGGTATCCGAAAGGTGCGAAGCTAATGAAGAGAAGTTGTTGACGAATCTCTGGTACCAACCGGACATTCCCAAAAATCGTCTCACTTGGCGAGCAGTCTTAGCTATAGGGAATTCTCGTATGGCCGCTACCTTACCAGGATCTACTTTTAATATACCATCTCCAACGACAAAACCGAGGTATTTCAATTACCTATAGCAGAATTTAGATTTTTCGACATTAATCGATAGTCCTGCTGCTTTAATTCTTTTTGCGACAATGGACAGGAGCTCAATATGTTCCTCAAATGTCCTTGAGAAGATTAGGAGGTCGTCAAGGTAGACAAACACCCGCTGTCTCAATTCGTGAGGGATGACCTTATCCATGAGCCTGCAAAGACTCTGAGGAGCATTACAAAGGCCAAAGGACATTACTTTGAATTGATACAGCGGCCTACCAGGGACGGTAAACGCAGTCTTCTCCCTTGATCTTTGCTCCAACGGTATTTGCCAAAAGGCGTCTTTCAGATCCACACTTGAAATGAAGTATGTATCCGAAAGGCGTCCCCTCTATATGCGGCAGTGGGTATGCATCCTTTTTAGTGACCCGGTTTAGCCTTCGAACGTCCAAGCACATACGGTTCTTCCCAGGTTTTCTTACCAGAACCACTGGGGAGCTCCATGAACTTGAGCTTTCTTTGATCACGTCCAAAGCAAGCATACGGTCCAACTGCGCATACAGAAGGGATTGTACCGCTGGAGATACGGGATAATGACGCTGTTTTATTGACTCCGGGTCCCCGGTATCAATTACGTGTTCTTCTACCTGTGTTCTACCTAAGCCAACCTTCGCAAAGGACGGGAACAGGCTAATGACTTCGTCTAGCTTCCTGGATTCATTGTCAGACAAAACATGAGCTAAAGTAAGAACTTCGCTTTTTAAAGGCACGTCGCCAGAAATATCGAAACTGGAAATACTGTCTAAGAAATCTGTTTCAGAAATCTTGGAGATAACATTTGGAGCTATTTCAAACTTTCGCCAAAAATCTACGCCAAGGTACAACTCTTTAGTCAATGAAGGTACGACATACAGGGTTATATTTTCAATTCGATTTTTGAACCACATTTTGGCATTTATAACACCGACAATCGTTTGTTCTTTACCATCAGCTGTTGCGACGGCGGACGTAAACTTCTTAAAAGGAATATTGTTGTTTTAAAAATTCTACACCTGCTGAACCTAAGCAACTAATACAAGCGCCACTATCTAGTAATCCTAACCAATCGCGCTCAAAAATCTTTACGCTGACATACAGCCTCGGATCGTTTGTAGAACACTGCAAGGTCGTAGCGGCAATTGCTTGATGTAGCAGTTTCTTGTCTACGAAACGCTTTCTTACTTTAGTGATCTTTGGGGACAGTGTGGGTATTCCGAATATCTGATTTCTTGTTTGGTGATATTCAGTTAGTCGCTCGTGAAAAGACTTTTTGTGAGTACTGATTTCTTTAGCAGATGCAGTAATAATGGCAGGTTCTAAGGTACTAGGTTCTATAGGGCACTTAAGTATGGTAACAGCAGGATTTGGGTTTACATTTGGTAGTTTGCCGGGTTGGTATTCCTTGAGAAATTCTCCCCGGTTGGATGATTGCTCCTTTGAGAGTTTCCCGCGCAAGTCGGACACTGAGGAGTAGTCGTGTTCTCACGGCCACATTTGTAACAAAATAAAGCTCGCTGTGGGGTAGCACAATCAAAGAAGGTATGCCCAAGTTCCTTGCGTTCCAGCATCTTAAAGAGTTTGGGTTTCTTTTGGCGGAAACCAACAGCTTTAACTTGAGGTGATAAGCAGGGTGTGGTATGAGTATCTTCTGCCTGTTCAATTTCGCTGATATTCCGACGTGAGGGAAAAGTTTGTTGCATCCTAGGTCGCGGGGTATCGTGTTCATTAATGAACTTTTCAATTGTACGACACACATGAACCATTTCGGGGATATTGTGCGTACTGAATGTAATGAGATGCTCACCTATCTTGCGATTAACATTCTGTTTTATGATCTCAATTATTTCCCGGTTTGACTTCGGAACACGCAATCTTGAATTGAGTTGCAGAAGGTCTGCGAAAAATTTATCAAAAGGCTCATCGGACATCCTTCGAAACAGTTCGAAGTCGGATTCCAAGCTACGGTATTGTTCTATTAATGCCAGACGCAGAGTTGGCCAATTTACACCCGGATTGGTCTTAAGGTACATCCAGAACCAAGTTTCAACTTGTCCTGAAACAAAATGGTGGAAATTATTGACAAGATCACACCACGTCACGTTGTAGGATTCGTTTAATCTTCCAAGGCGGAAAAGGAAATCGTCCACAGTCATCTTGACATTGTCAAATTTAATTCCCCACTTGTGATAGTTGGGAAAACGATTGTATGAAATCGAGGGCGAAGATGTCGGGGCAGGAATGTCTTGGTCAGGAGTCGGACCATTCAGATTCATTCTGCTGAACTGTTCAAGAAAATTTTCAACGTTGCTACTTCGAGGCATATTCACAGGATATACGACCGGATTATCAGCTGGAGGAACGTTTGGTGTTGGGTTTGAATACTGAGGTATGAATTCTGGACGTCTATTTACGTTATACTCGGTATGAGGAATTGGCGAGTTAGGATCAGTAATATGATTCCGATTGCTTTAATCAGCTGCTTGAACTAGGGATGCTATTTATCGTTGAAGAGATAACCGATTCTTATCGAGTTCCTCTCGTATAAACCGGAGTTCATCGGTACGATTAATGCCGACTGTAGCGGTAACGACATCATGAACGTACTGCTCAAACTGTGCGCTATCGTTAGCTTCAGGCGTTCCGTCAGGTACATGAGATACAGACGGGTGTGGTGGTGGTCGAGTCTGTTGCTGATTAGCAGAACTTTGCTGGAGATCGTCATTTTCCCTACTTTCGGACATATTGACAAAATGTCTTGGCTCTTCCGTTGCTTCTGGAACTTGTTTGCGTCCACTGCGTAACGAATAGCTACTTTGCATGTCCCTTAACCTACTAGGGCCAGGATTTGACATAGCGACAAAATTAATATAAAATCAGATATTTTAATGAAGCTATTACCTACTTCAAGAAGAAAATCAAAAATTCAAAACTATGTGGTCTTATATTATCACTATAAATCTATGGATATTCTAAAAAAAACTAATTGAATTGAAATCAAAGACTAAGGCAATCTAAGAATGCTAATAAATCAAAATACTAAATGCTATTTCAAAAACTATCTTTCATAATAAATGAGGATGTATCGGACACATTGAGAACGGACACAAGGACGAAAGAAGAATTTGTGCTCAACCTCACGCTATGGATAAAAATATATCAAAGCATTATAAGTTGTTCATATTCACCTGATGGAAGTGTGAAAGTAAAATTTGTTTGCTTGGCTGTTTCTGCTTGGTTATAAGAATAGTATGAAAGCAACATAAAACAACTGACATAAATGGGGACACAGTTCAACCCATTTACCGGACTTAATATGACTGCTTCACTAAAACCAAACTAACTCTCTCAGTCTCACTCGCACTAAATTACCGGACATAAACTCGTCGACTAAAAGTGTTAAGAAAAGTAACCCTAAACTTAGTAATCCTATGCAGCCAGCGGTCCTAAATAAGGACGAACGTCTACCTATCTACCGGACATAAGCACATAACTGATATGATTATCTGTAAATTTAAACTCAATCGATTTGGTGGTTTTCGATTTTTTTTATGATGATGATTTTTTAATGATTTTGTTGTATGGGTTGTGCCACGCCCCTTTGTCCAATTTTGACCAATCTTCACAGGAATACTTCTGGGACAACCTAAGATCGTATGTAAATCTGAGCTCTATCGATTCTATGGTTTTCGAGGTATAAGATTTTGAATGTATTTTTTGTATGGGAGGTGCCACGCCCCTTTGTCCAATTTTGACCAATCTTTACAGGAATACTCCTGGGCCGATACCTAAAATTGAATGTAAATTTGAACTTAATCGATTGGGTGGTCATCGAAATATAAGACTTTGAATGCATTTTTTGTATGGGAGGTGCCACGCCCCTATAACTCATGAAGCAATACACCCTTAAAGGCCGTATATACTTACAAACCATGGTATCAACGCCAACTTTCATGGGAAATTTCCAGAATCAAAATCGGTTGACGCATTACAGAGAACATTGGCGAAAAACACAATACAACTTATTTTTATATACATAATACATATGTATATTGATTCTTAAAAATCAAAATATTATTGTGGGCGTTTAATTTTGTCGACGTCATTTACGGTGCTTATCAAGATCGATTGACTTCGTTCGTTCTGTCTCGCCAATTGTTTTCCCGTACTCTCCCACACAAAGCTCCAGTTTTCTTGTTTTGCCTTTTGCTTTGCCATCCACATTAGATTTTTGTTGTATCTGGTCAGCTGATTGTTGATGTAAACCGTATTATCATGCACAGAGCACAGTTGTTGTGCTTGTGTTCTGTTTCTCTGGGTTGTTGCTGTTCTCAATTATTTTCTTTAGTTTTAGGTTGCGAATTGCGCAAACGTGTCCCATGAACTGAGTTTTGCGAACATTCGATGAGAAAGATGCTAGAATTGTGGATTTTTCCGGGTTTTTTGTATTTGTTCTGAATATATCAATGATATCTGTTTCTTCAATAGTGTAGTCTATAGTTTTGTCGATTCCCTTCAAAATTCCCACAAGATTTTCATTTGCAGTAGGCGGGATATTTTTTATTTCGACATTGTTTTTTAACATTTGCTGTTCTAATGTGTTTATTTGGTGTTGCATATTATCAATAATTTCATCTTTTCTTTTGTTGCATTGTTTCAGATCAGCTATTTCTTTTGTCATGCATTCCATTAAGTTATTATTATACCCGGTACCACACTGTGGTGAGGGTATATTCACTTTGTCATTCCATTTGTAACGCCCATAAGGAGGCGTTGTAGGTATGATAAACTATATATATTATTGATCAGCATCACTTTCTTAGTCGATCTAACGATGTCCGTCTGTCTGTCTGTCCGCATGATTACGGCCGTAATTTAAGAGCTATCGACTTGAAATTTGGTATGTAAGCTTTTATCCACCAAACTGAGGCTAAGTTCGAAGATGAGCAAGATCGGATGAAAACTACTACTACCTCCCATACAAAAATATCAGATTTATATAGCTTTTTATGTTAAAAATTAAATTTAAATAGCTACAGTAAAGATAGCAAGTTTAAACTTTGCACATATTGTTTTAATAATATTTAAAAAATTTTGACAAAAAATGAGCTTGGTCGAATAAAAAGTACCCACACCTCCCATACAAATATATAATTTTTTAATACTAAAATATTTTTTTTATTTTACAATAATAAAGTACCGGGTATTTGAGCTTCGGCATAGTCGAAGATAATTGTCTTACTGGTTTTTAATTAAATTTGCATTCAGTTCGTCATATTTTTGTTGCAACAAATTCGCAGCTGTTCGCAATTTCTTTAATTTCCGCTCTCATCAGTTTGATCTCTGCTATAACTGCAGATTGATTATCAACATTAGAGTGGGTAATCTCGGGTCTGCTTGCGCAGGCTGCTCGTACTCTTTTAGCCGCTTGTACCTCTGGTGTTAGTGGTAAGGACACCAACACATTACTGGTGGTAGCAGTAATCGGGCCATCACAACCACTTCTCCAGACCTGACATTTCCACACTTCCCTCCTTGCACCCTTTGTTCTCCACGATTTTTCTGTTACAGTAGTACATTCAAAGTGAAGTTTACGAGTGCATTTCGTGCATACCGCAAAATCTTCGTCAGCGGGCAGGGAATCACCACAATGATTACACGCATACATATTAAGGGGTAATCGATTCGATTTAGATAAAATGGAATAATACTACACTTTTACTCCTCTAGAGGCTAATAAAAAGTCACTGTCTTATTGTTTATATGGGTTATTTTCACTGGAGTAAATTAAACTTTTAAACTGGGCAAATAAATCAGATAATCACAGAGCACTTTTAAAACACGACCGTTTACCAAGGTTCACGCACCTCATTGTTTCGGATGAGGTATCTTAAAATGCATTGAGTATATTTTTTTATGTCTTGATTGAAGGAATAGTTAGCCTAGAGCCTGTAGGGGTTCTCACAGAATCTAAAGAGAACCATGGAAGGGTGGGTTAAGACAGGTTGACCAATCCATCTGGGTCTAACCGCAAAGGTGAGTTGAGGTAACTTAATTAGAAAAAGAAACCATCGAACTAGTGCACGTATTTTTTATTTTTCGTAATGTTCTCACGACGGAATTGTATCGAGCCACTTAGAGTGACAATCTTTGTAGATCTTTGTTTGGGCGCAGAAACTGTATGGTATGAATTATATAGTATCAAGGTAACCCGTATCGTGTTACTCCCAAAACGAGGAATTCAGTTCACTATGGACGTGATCTGTTCCGATAGTAATTTACATACTTCTCTAGCGACAAACCCTCTATACTGATGTCGCGTTTATACTAATAAACACATAATACCACAAATATTACAACGTTTTTGGCCGATCAAAAGAAAGAACATAGCGCGTTCAATCGTCCAGCAATGCACAGACTGCATCAGGGCTAAGCCAAAAATATACTCTCAGATGATTTCAACCAGCGCGTCCCTTCATCAACTGCGGCGTGGATTTTTACGGCGGATTTTATGGATTCATTACCGTTCGAGGGGCAGCCTTTCACAAAAGAGCTACCTTTCAATATTGTGCTGTTTTAGTACGAAGGCCGTTCATATTGAAGTCGTCAGCGATGTATCCACAGACGCGTTCATTGGTGCACTAAAGAGGTTTATTGGTCGGCAAGGGCATAAACATTTATTGCGACAATTAACTGAGTTACAAATGGCAATACACTCAGCCAAGATCAAATATCTACCGCCTGCAACTCGAGAGGAATAGAATTCCATTTCATCCCTCCAAGGGCTCCTCATTTCGGACGTCTATGGAAAGCGGCCGTCAAATCAGCAAAACATTTGCTTCAGCGCAAGATCCGCTCAGCATCATTAACCTATGAAGAACTGTGCACCCTGAGTATAGAGGCAGAAGCTATCCTGACTGAAATGAAAATCAAATGAAAAATGAAAACTCCATGCCACTTTCTAATAGGAGAGCCTCTAAGGGCCATAGCCGATCAGCATGCAGAACCAGTACGAGGAAGTCTTAGCAGCAGATGGAAACTAGTCTCTCATATCAAAGAAGAATTCTGGAAACGATGGTCTCAGGAGTACCTAAACGAGCTGCTTTCGAGCTCGGGATCGGAAAAGAGCAAATCAGTCAACAAGTTCCGATGCACCATCAGATAAATCAAACGGATCCGCCAAGAAAACTCGTAGTTTGCATCAACGTTGATTACCATCCTTTTAGTGTTCTTACTAGTGCCAGTGGTAAGAGGAAACACTTGTTAGGGCCTCAGTTAGCTAAAATTTCATTTGTATACACATCACTCTTTAGTTGCGTCCGTTTATTTCTTAGCGTAATGGTACATTACAATTGCCCCATTACGAAGGTCACTCCATCTACCTTTCACTTCGTAGTTAAAATAGGGTATCCGCTGCACCAAAAATATCAAGTTGACGAATAACGATTGGTACGACTGAGCGTAGATGGGAAAGATTATTACTTCCGGGAGGCGATTTCGCTCTCTTGCTCTACGGTCGTGGGTATAGATTAACTCCACAAAAATCTAAACCATCTCGATTTTGAACCGTCTGTGCGCGTGATATTAACTACGCGAGGAGTAAGCCAAAGTGCTTTAAATAATGTTGCCAGTACGCAAAGAAAGGCATATAGTTGAATAAGGCTCGATTTTGTTGTGTAATCGCGCAAATCGCTACAACCGCGCCTACGACGCCACATGTTCGTCGCTAGATTGTCACGCTGTCAAAACTATATCGCGGGCGGTAACGAAACCTAGAAACCTGCTCAAGTTAATTAATCTTGCGGGTGTGTCCAGTCCATCGCAATCGTGTGACTCGGTAAAAACGCTAGATCCAATCAGTTTTCCCGTACAGTTCACCGAAAGGGAACTACCAAAAGTTTTCCAAATATTGGAAACCAGTGAACCCATGTGCTAGTGTCACCCCCAAATCTTACGATCACTCCACTCAATCCCCTTAACCAACAAATAGCGGTAAAAGAGTGAGTGGTGAGGGAAGTACAGCAAGCTCGAAAAAACCCATGTGCGTCAAAAGATTAAAAACCATAAGGGTACCTACCACCAACATTGAAAGATTCCCATCTAAGTGAACTAAGTGACTGATCCATATAATCAAGTGTTCAATACCCTTTAGTCACGGGATTACATAAACAGTCACTATCTGCCTTCTACATCTGTATACATCATCTGCCGCCCAGTACCCGCGGCTCAACAACCATCTTTAATTCACCACCCACCCATCAGCATAGTCCGGCAGCAGAACTCCTTCAGAGTTTTTTTTCTCTTTCTTTTTTTTTATATTTTTTTTTTCTTTTGTTAATAATTAGTTTTAATAATAATTATTTTTCCTATATGAATTTCTATAATTTCTATGATATCCACTCTAACCTAATTATATTTTGTTTTTATAAATAATTCTATTAAATTCTAATAAATGATTAACTACGCTATATATTTACGGTAACAATTTTCTATTTTAATCAATATTCACTCGCTCCTATCAAAGTAAATTCAAATAAACATACATACATTTTCCATCCGTTAAACATTCATACAGGTTTCGGCAGCGTAATGTGCACACCACTACAACCGGACATTGTTAGTATTATTATTTTCTTTTTTTTTATGTTTGACACTTGTCTCAGTGACAACTAAAGAGCTTGAGTGAGTTTTGATCTTTCACTCGACATCTACCGTATGTTTTTCTTTTCTTCTCTATTGGTTTACTTTTGCCAATGAATTTATCAGTAAACAAAGTTAGAGTCCGTATCATATTAAACGGTGTTGGAAGAGATCATCGCAGCGAATTTTTTTTCTCTCCTTTTAATTTGTAAACATCATTTATCGTTAGTACATATTTCATTTTTTCTTTTGGCGAGAAATCTCTTCCCCCAAATAGCTTATCAATTTTTTGGTATTAATATCTGTTCTTTTTCATAGATTACCTATAGATATTAATTGTACACGTAATTTAAGGTTTTTCTTTTGAATTTATTTTTTGGTTTTGTATGTTAATACAGCTACTTAATCTAAAGCTAATAAATTTTGTAGTTAATTCGGAAACTTTCTGATTTACTATTATTTCGGTTGTGATTTGAGTTGGACATTTCTTTGTTTAGGTTGGGAAGATGGTTTCAGTTCCAATTCACTTTTGCTGAATGACATTTAAGATACAGCCTATAATGGCATTCTAGATATCCACTAAGGGGTGTTAAGAAAGTGAGGACATATTGACCGGAACAGCCGAATGCAGTGAACAGTAAGCGAGACTTTCTGTTAAGGGGTTGTCACATACATCGGAGCAAGTGACAGCCAAGGAACCAGCCTAGTAAGTTTTTAGGTTTGGTTATGCGGAGGGCATAGCTCCACGGTACCCTTACTACCTACGGTACCAACGCTTTGAGGATGAGATAACGCAACCAGCTTGACGTCATCTATATAGGAAGACACATATAGTGTCGGTTATGACCAGCAGTCTGGTCAGGTCAACGTTTCGAGCATACAACTTTTTTTAGATTCAGGTCCCATTTCACATTTAAATATCCTTACCCGATCCTCTTCCTCACTCAATTATAAAATAATAATAAAATATCAGGCATGTAATTATACGGTAGTCCGGAGACAGGCAGTAAGAACCCACCCCAATACCGACGAGCTGAGTACGTGCTAGCGCTAGTATGCCTGCCCTTTGCCTTCCTCGGCCGGACGCTCTTCCACCTATTCCATCTATAGATTCCTGTGCTATATGGCGGAAGGGTACAACATCTATTTACCGTACAGGTGGCGCCCAACGTGGGGCACGATTTACGTCCCCCCAAACTCTACAATAATTCATTTTTTTTTTCTCTCTTTTTGTTAGCTTCTTTTATCTCGCGAACATGTTCGAAACAGTAACCGTAGCGTATCAGTGATTTTAAATTCATTCCAGAGATATAGAGAGGGTAAGACTCATGACGTAATTTGTTTAATCGACGTCATTAGATTGCTTATGGTCTCGAAGTTCTATCTATTCAATTCTTAACTTATTCGTCAGACTCTGTTGACCGGGACAGGAGAACAAAAGAGTTCCTGTTTGTCAGTTGCAGCAGTAGTTGGCTATGGCGAATCCAGTTAACGCAACACCTTTAGCTCAGTAGATCGTATGGCTTTTGGTATCCAACCAGTAGTACTAGGAATACACTAGATTGTAGTACCAGGCAGTTACATATTGAAGCGCGCACATCCCGCTGATATTTCATCCTCAAAGCAAACACGAATTTCCGCTGTTCCATCGTTAGTATAGTCTAATCTTTCGAGTCACCCCATTTAAATCCATTTCACAATCAAAACCTTTATACATCATTTAGCATTAAAAATTATAGAACTTATTGTTTTAGGTCCACCATTATCTTTTTATTTCATATTTCCTAAATTAAACCAGTTTATCTATTTTGGTCATATTTCATATATCGTATTACCGGGTTACTGGTTTGATTTTCCCATTATCTTGCGAATATCTTTATATTCAATAATTTATAATTATGTCGAATCAGGAAGCTAGGAAAAGGGATCCCCCAAATTATAACCTGAGAAGCAATAGAGGTCGGACTGATCCACACAGATCGTCTAATTTCAATCAAAGAAACCCTGGAGAGAGGTTGTCTTTGCCTCCTAGTAACTCTTTTGTGAGTCGTCCGACTGTGCATCCATCTGAAGCATCACAGCCCCGTAGGGAATTCTCGTTTGCTCTTCCAAGTCCTGTTGCTTCTCAAAAATTCATAGAACAGCCAAGCAATTTACCAGATGACCACATCCCTCACCCTTCAGGTGATATGGCTGGTAATGCCAAAAGCAATGACCCAATACCTTTCCAAGAATTATTTAGAACTGATTCGGCAACCCAGTCTATTCGCGACAGCTTGTTCGCTCAAAGTGAAGAAAATGGAAACGCTTCAATGCAGCGCCATATCAGAGAAGTGGTTACGGCTTCAATTGGTATGAGTAGAGCGGAAGATTTACGCTGCATGAGAAGAGAGTTGGAGAGTTGAAACTACGCGACGAAGTTGCCAATATAATCCGCGAAACTCTTAGCGCAAGACCAACTCCTGAACGTTGTCCTACTAACCTTGATAGCAATGGCGTGATAGCACCACCACCCTACGTGCCAGCAGCCCAATTACCCAGTCTGCAGGCCCAACCAAACCCCCCCTGCAATCCGACTTCTTCACCCACTAACGCCTTTATTAACCAGCTTAGAGATCTACACTTGGGGGACATTAGTGCACAGAATGTGCGAGAAACCAACCCAGTGGCCAGTTCAAATCATCCTACTGGTCGTTTTACTACCAGTTTCAAAAAATATGACAGTTGACGACTTTTTGTTTAGACTGGCACATCTTCGCGACTCGTACAACGTCGACTGGGACGACATTGTCCGAAATTTTCACCACTTTATAGATGGTGAGGTAAGTCCATGGTATTGGATTTATATCCAGACCCATCCTCGATTAGGTTGGCGAGAACTCGGCATTGAACAGTTTAGGAGCTTAGAGACGGACGAAGAATTAGCTAGGAAGATGGATGATCGTAGACAGCGTCCCAATGAATCATTTGACAATTTTTATTCAGAGATTTTGAAAATGAATGCGAGGTTACGACTGCCAAGGAATTCTGAGAAATTAATATTTCTCATCCGCCAAAATGTACGCCCAGAAATAGGCGGCCGTCTCTTGACATACAAGACAACAAATTTAGCAGAGATGGTGTATACATGCCGTACAATTGAAAAATACAGCGACGAACATTACACACGAAATCGAGCAGTGCCTCAGTTTCAGTCTCAGTACCCGAGAAGGGTTAACGAACTTGATCTTATCAATGACCCGCCATTTAATTTTTCCGATAGCGTTGAAGCAGTCAGATTCTCGAAGGGACTTAAAGATATGAGCACTGTTTCATGCTGGAATTGTAAAGTTACCGGTCATTATTATCAACAATGTCTGTTGGATCACACAAACACACCATACTCACCAAGAACAACAAACATCGCATTCATCGCCAAATGAACCTAAGCCTTAAACAACTTACCTATGTACATTAATACTTACACTCTTATTTAATTTGCTAACTTACAATGTATCATACTCATACACATTCATTGAATTCAAACGAAACATTTAAAAATTAGCGCCCAAAAACCAATGTTCGCCATATTTTTCTATTTGCTCTTTGTACTAAAAACTTAAAAACTGAATTTTCTATTGTACTAAATAACTCTCTTTACTAATCCAATGTGAAATAAAAATCATTATGATTGGTGATCTTGTCATTGGCACCAGCAGTGGAGAAAAGCTTTTATTTCGTCTCACTATACTTAGTCGCTTTCGCTGTTCTTCGCTCGAATTACTATTTGGTAAAAGATTAGATTTCGATTTCGACTTTTCGATCGTATGAAAGTCTCGTTTCGATTAATTTCTGGTAAAAGATAATAGCTATATCGCATCTTCGAACTTCGCAAAAGATAAATCAATCCGAGGGAATTTTATTGCAACAATTTTCGAAGCAAATTTTTCCCAAGGAGCAATCGGAAAATTATTCGATTGTACATTTTGGCGACCGTGACAGGACCCTTCGGTAAAAGTGTTTCGGTAACACGTTAAAACAGTGTCCTTTGAACATTTCTCATTTGAAAAAGTGCGAAAAATAACAAAATTATCGTTGAAAATCGGCCAAGTGGCATACCGGTTACGGGAAAATAGACAATTTCGCAAACGGTAACGGTAACGGTACGCGTAAGTGCAAGTGTGAAGGCAGATTCCAGTTATCCAGGCCATCAAAGGAAAGGACCCGCACCAGACACAAAGAGGGAACAACCATCACCATTCGCTACTGGAAGAAATACGCCTAATTGGACTTGGAGGGCTTTAAAAAGCAATTAATTTGGATTTTAAAAAGGGGAATAAGTATCAAAACTTCCCTCTCAGGTATGTGCTTAATTTCATTATTCGAACGTGCGCTAAAAATTAAATCAGTCAACTGTTGCAACCTATAAAGAATTAAAATCAAGTTCAAATGCTATACCTGATCATATAAACGCACTTTCGACATAAAAGAAATAATTTTGCATGCAAAGTAGTTAAGTACTGTAGGTATCTTACTCATTTTTGTGAAACAATATGCATAATTCGAAATACATATCTTCGACAATTAAATCATAAACGATCACCTTCATCAATAAGCGCATAAAGCCATCGCTGATCATACAATCCACACAGTCAATTTAAAATCCATACACTCAACGAAATCAGAAATATAATTTCGAACTCTCTCTGATTGCACTCGCTCTATAAAAGCTTTCGCACACACATACCCACACCCACGCTTTCTCTATCGTCGTTGTCGCCCGGCCTACACCTTCCACTTGCACTCTTCGTTCGTTCGATTTCGATCATAATTTCCTAATACATAGTTATTCGCTTCAATCAACTTAATTACTCTCATCATCGCTCGATAGTCGACGCTCATCGTTTGTATAATAGCATAGGTCATCGTAGGTTCCACAAACTGCATAAAAGCTTTCGTCGTTGCATCTCCTTAGATTTGCATTTGCATGTACCTAACCTACATTGATCTTCATTCGCCGTTAACGTCATCTCTCATTATCCACTTGATTGAGGAGTTTTGCTGTTGATTTAATAAGCTGGGAAATTCGCTCTTCATTTTGTTGCTGTTGCTGCTGCTGTTGTTGGTGTTGCTGTGGTTGCTTTTGTTGCTGTTGTTGCTGATCATCGCTGCTCTGAGGAGATTAACATCGCGCTTACCATTTTCATCGTGTTCTATAAAAAGCTTTCAAATTACTTACATCGAATAGCTTCCGCCGTTTAGACAATTTTCGCTGTATAAAACAAATTTTATTTATTGTAAATTAGATAGCTTGGGCGTATCGATAAAAAGCTCAACTCATCTTTCGATTGTTTACATTTTTAATAAACAAATACTCATTGTCATGTCTCTGGAGGGTTTGAAAACGTCTCGCGCCTCCACCAAAGGAAGCATATCGAGAATAAAGACACTGATTGAAACGAAAACCTTGACGCCGACAGAACTAGAATGCCGTTTAGGTATTGTTGAATCATATTTTAAACAGGCAATGTCTTATCAAACTCAAATTGAGGGCTATGAACCATTTGATACAGGCCGTAGTGAATTGGAAGAGGTTTATGTTTCAACCAAATCTAAAATACTGTCGCAAATGGGCCATGAAAGAAGAAGTAGTCATGGCGGTTTAGAAACAACTATATCCATACCTCAGTCAATAAATCATTTACCATACGCCAAGCTGCCACGATTCAGTGGACAGTACTCCGAATATAAGAACTTTATGAATACGTTTAAAAAGCGTGTTCATAGCGATACAACTCTTTCAAAGATTGAAAAATTCAACCACCTGCTTAATTGTTTAACTGACCAAGCGTTAGGAACAGTTAAAACATTCCAAATTACGGAAGAAAATTATGACAAAGCACTGGAGAGACTAAAGGAACGTTACGATAACGATTGCCTGATTTTTCTGGAATATATTTCACAATTGTTCGAGTTGCCTAAAGTTCAAAAAACCTCTGCTTTTCATTTGCGAAATCTCGTTGACAATGTTTCTGCAATCTTTAATTCGCTACAATCGATTGGAACAGAATCCGAAATATGCAATGCGATTATAATTCACATTGCAATGTCAAAGGCGGATCCAGAATCCCAAGCAAAATGGGATGAACAACTTCAATACGACAAACTTCCCAAATGGGATCAGTGTTCCGAAGTTTTAAGTCGGCGATGCCAATATTTAGAGGCTCGTGAAAGCAAAACAATTCGCTACGATACGAGCAAGAAATCGGTCAACAAACCAAAAATGGTTCAATACGATTTCGGCGAAAGAACTTCACTTGCAGTTACACAACAATCTTGTACATTTTGCAAGGATGGCTCGCACACCATTACCAGTTGTTCAACTTTTTCCCGGTTATCTATTCATGACCGTTTCACAAACATAAAGAAGCTCGGTCTATGCATAAATTGCCTTCGAAAAGGACACAATGTGTCCAAATGCACATCGACATACAAGTGTAAAGTGTGCAAGCAATCACACCACACTATGCTTCATCGGCCAAGCCAATCAGCAAGCATTTCAACTTCACCGGAACCATCCACTTCCTCCTCTCATTCGTCAGCGGTTGTGAACTCTGCAGTGGGAAGAGAACTGGCTCAAGTCATATTAGCTACAGCCATAGTACTTGTAAAAGACGGTTCAGGAAGTTTCCAGCTAGGGCGAGTTCTTTTAGATTCTGGTTCCCAGGTTAATATGATCAAGGAACATTTCGCTAGGACCCTAGGCCTGCGTACCAAAACAAAAAATATTGAAATTCAACAAAGGTTGGTTGTACTACTCAAACTACGGTACGGTCCAGGTACTCACCATTTGAGCTGTCGTTAGAATTCTTAGTTTCGCCTTCAATCACTGGCTACCAACCCGATCCGTCACTGAACATCGACAATTGGAATCTTCCTAGAAATTTAGAATTTGCGGATGAGCAATTCAATCGATCGGCGGCAATAGACATGCTTTTAGGAGCAGAAACCTTTTTCGACTTATTACTGGTAGGTCAAATAAAACTGGGATCTGGGCTACCGTCGCTTCAAAATACTCGTTTAGGATGGATTGTATCGGGGAAGTATAGATCCTTAAACACCAATCAAAGAAGAACTTGCTGTATTAGCTCAACTGACAGTCGGCTTGATGAATTTGTGGAAAGATTTTGGGAACTCGAAGCAGTTACGGGAAGGAAATCAAAATGGACTGACGAACAAATGGAATGCGAAAAGCACTTCAAGGAATCGGTGGAGGAAGTAAGCAGCGGAAGGATCATGCTGAAATTACCCTTCAAACAAGACCCATCTCTTCTTGGCGAATCATACAATACTGCTTTTCGTCGCTTCCTATCGTTAGAGCGTAGGTTGTCGAAGGACGAAGCATTGAAACACTCATACCAAGAATTCCTACAGGAATATGAAACACTAGGGCACATGTCATTAGTAAAAAATCCAGATCTTAGTCGACCTCACTATTTCTTACCTCATCAATGTGTTCTACGACCGAATAGCTCGTCAACCAAATTGCGAGTCGTATTTGACGCCTCGTGCCGTACCTCCTCCAACATTTCGCTCAACGGAATCCTAATGGTAGGTCCAACCATTCAGGAAGACCTATTCCTTATCCTACTTCGGTTTCGACTGCACAGATTCGCTCTTACAGCCGACATTGTAAAAATGTACCGGCAAATATTGGTGAATCCCGACCACCGTAGGTTTCAATATATACTATGGAGGGATACCGAGAAAACTCCAATTAAAACCTATGCCCTGAATACGGTCACTTATGGGACCTCATCGGCACCATTCATGGCTATTCGATGTCTCAAATATCTAGGTGACAAATATGAGTCACAGTACAAGCTTGGAGCAGAAGTACTTCGAACAGACTTCTATGTAGACGACTTAATTACTGGAGCGGACGATATCGAAACTCTAAAACGCAAACAAATTGAAGTCATATCTATTTTGAGATCGGCAGGGCTGGAACTTTCGAAGTGGCACAGCAACTTTTCATCGATTTCAACTGATCACATTGGAAAGGATCTAAATATCAACGAGTCTAACGTCACAAGCACGTTAGGTATTGTTTGGAATTCGCTCGATGACAATTTTTATTTTTCGTATAACCCAACGTCTACACTTCATTTACAAAAAGAAAGATTTTATCTGTAGCGTCGTCACTCTTTGATCCATTAGGTCTTTTATGTCCAATAATCGTTAAGGCCAAAATCATATTGCAAAGGTTGTGGATGGAAAAGATTGACTGGGACGCAGCCATTCCACAGTCAACCGATACAGAATGGAGACAATTCATGAGTGATTTGCACTCTATCCAAAATATACCAGTTCCGAGATATGCCCTGGCTCCTTCCAAGAAGAGTGTCCAAATCCACGGATTTTGTGACGCATCTATTAACGCGTACGGATGCTGCATCTACATTCGAACAGTCGACTGTGAGGGTTCTGTTTCAGTTAGATTATTGGTAGCGAAGTCGAGAGTAGCGCCATCTAAGAAAAAACGAGTTCCACGTCTCGAACTATGCGCTGCACATCTTTTGGCAAAACTTTGGTCAAAAATTCAGCCTACTTTCCAAGAGTCAAACTTGGAAGTATATTTTTGGACAGATTCGTCGGTAGTTCTGCACTGGATTTTCACTCATTCTTCCAAATTAAGTACTTTTGTTGGGAATCGGGTTGCGGAGATACAGGAGGTAACTAGCGGTATCAACTGGAGACACGTACCTACAGAACTTAACCCAGCAGATATCTGCTCCCGTGGATGCACTGTCGAAGAGCTTCAAAATTCGATATGGTCAGGTGGACCTTTATTTTTATTACAATCGCCGGAAAACTGGCCCTCAAATCCAAATATTCCACTTTCGTCGGAGGAATTAACAATGGAAACGAGAAAAACAGCATTGGTAGGCAGTAAAATCGTCGATAATGATTTACTCAGAATAGTAAATAATTGCAGTTCATATACAAATCTTTTACACATTTTCGCATATACCCTACGATTCATTTCACGTATGAAAAAATCCAAGGTTGAGAACACGATAGTTTGCAGTGCCGAAGAGCTTGAAATGGCATTTTACAAAATCACTTGGCTTGAACAAAGCAACCACTTTGCCGAAGAAATCAAGCTATTCGAGACCGGCAAAGATATCAAAAGTTCACTAAAGCATCTCAGCCCATTTCTGGACACTTCTAAAGGATTTCCAATACTTCGAGTTGGAGGGCGGTTAGAAAATTCAACGCTTCCTGAGCAACACAAGCACCCTGTTTTGTTGGCGAAAAATTCTACTTTGGCTACTTGTCTTGTTCGTCATCTGCATAGGAAGAACTTTCACGCCGGACCAAAAGCCCTCGTTGCACTTCTTAGACAAAAAGTCTGGATTATAAACGCAAGATACTTAGCCCGCAAAATCGTTCACAGTTGCGTCCATTGTGTCAGATACAGACCCAAGCTTCTACAGCAAGTAATGGGCAACCTTCCGAAAGAAAGGATCACCGCTGCTAGACCGTTTCAACGATGTGGGGTGGATTTCTGCGGACCTATATATACCTACCATAGGGTTCGTGGAAAGGTTCCTTACAAAACGGCACCTCATTTCGGAGGCATCTGGGAAGCCGCTGTGAAGGTGGCTAAAGGACATCTGCTTCGAACTCTACACAACACGAAGCTGTCATTCGAAGAACTCGCTACTGCACTCTGCGAGATAGAAGCCGTGATGAATTCTAGGCCCATAACAGCGCTGTCGAACAACCCGAACGACTACGAGGCATTGACACCAGGTCATCTGCTTATTGGCTCAGCACTCAAAGCAATTCCTGAACCGTCAGACGATGCTCCGAACACATGTGCCTTGCAGTACTGGCGTCGCATCCAAAACGTAAAAACGCACTTCTGGAAGCGTTGGACCGATGAGTATTTACAAGAGCTGCAGCAACGAACGAAATGGTCTTCGAAAAATCCCAACCTTGAAGCTGACTCGATGGTCATCATCCACGATGACAACACACCCCCGCAAAAATGGTTGCTGGGAAGAATCCAAAGGACAATTCCTGGCAATGACGGAAACGTGAGGGTAGCGGAAATTCGAACACCAAGAGGAATAATCAAGAGACCGATCCACAAGCTGGCCGTACTTCCGTGTTGAAACCGTGTGCTTTCAAAGAGGGCGGAATGTTGGATCACACAAACACACCATACTCACCAAGAACAACAAACATCGCATTCATCGCCAAATGAACCTAAGCCTTAAACAACTTACCTATGTACATTAATACTTACACTCTTATTTAATTTGCTAACTTACAATGTATCATACTCATACACATTCATTGAATTCAAACGAAACATTTAAAAATTAGCGCCCAAAAACCAATGTTCGCCATATTTTTCTATTTGCTCTTTGTACTAAAAACTTAAAAACTGAATTTTCTATTGTACTAAATAACTCTCTTTACTAATCCAATGTGAAATAAAAATCATTATGATTGGTGATCTTGTCATTGGCACCAGCAGTGGAGAAAAGCTTTTATTTCGTCTCACTATACTTAGTCGCTTTCGCTGTTCTTCGCTCGAATTACTATTTGGTAAAAGATTAGATTTCGATTTCGACTTTTCGATCGTATGAAAGTCTCGTTTCGATTAATTTCTGGTAAAAGATAATAGCTATATCGCATCTTCGAACTTCGCAAAAGATAAATCAATCCGAGGGAATTTTATTGCAACAATTTTCGAAGCAAATTTTTCCCAAGGAGCAATCGGAAAATTATTCGATTGTACAATGTCCTTGTCCCCAAAGGGCCCTATTTTGCTACATCCTGATACCACTACTCCTCACTGCACCATGTGTTCGGAAAACTGGCGGAGGAGCAATCTGGTGTCCGGGGAAAATTGCTCTCTCTCAAAGAGCCCGGACCTGCATTAAAACATGTCTCACTATCAGACAATAACATTCCCTTACCAGCTATGACCAGAAACCCGACAAAAATACTAGCTATACCAATCCCGGCTAAAACCAGTATCGCTAAGCCACCCTTACCACCACGTATTTCATTACATAAGCGATTAAAGAATTACTATGAAACACGCTTTCGAATTTTTAATAATAACCAAATCCCGCCAAAAATCTCCAAAATAAGACAGCGTTTTGCTCAAAAAAAGACCATTTATAAAACTATAGCCTCTACAACTTTGCTGAATGCTGATGATCCCAGACCGTACGCAAATGTCCAAATCTTTGGCAACGCAATGTTTGGCCTTTTGGATACCGGAGCAACTATTAGTTGTTTGGGTTCCGGTGCCTTGGATTTCCTTTGACAAAAGGGAATCGCATACAAACCTTTTGCTGCGGACGTAAGTACGGCCAGCGGTCAGAAGCAGGCAATCGTTGGTATAGTTGAGGCTAAACTACAATACAATGGCATTGAAAAGGAAATGCAATTACTTATCGTTCCTTCCTTAGAGCAACAGCTTTATTTGGGCATCAACTTTTGGAAGCTCTTTAATCTAGCTCCCCACATAATTTCGGAGTTGGCTCAGGTTCCCATAAACAAAACATTGAATCCAAACGCTCATTTATTAACGCAGGTACAATCAATGGATCTCGAACAAGTCAAGTCTTTGTTTCCGTCCTTTGCCCATCATGGCCTAGGGCAGACAAAGTTAGAAGTACATTACATTGACACCGGTGATGCTGCCCCGATAAAACAAAGACACTATCCCGTTTCCCCAGCGATCCAAAACCTACTTTATGCGGTGGTGGATCGCATGCTTCAGATGGGCGTGATTGAGGAAAGCTACAGTGGCTGGAGCTCCCCGGTTGTACTAGTGCGGAAGAAAACCGGCAAAAACAGACTCTGCCTAGACTTCCGTAAGGTCAATTCCGTCACGAAGAAGGATGCGTATCCGCTTCCTCATATTGAGGGTTTGCTAGGGCGTCTGACAGATTCACATTTCATTTCGAGTGTGGATCTGAAGGATGCCTTTTGGCAGATTCCGCTGGAGGAAAATTCACGGGAAAAGACTGCGTTCACTATTCCGGGCAGACCACTATATCAATTCAAGGTTATGCCCTTTGGCCTCTGCAATGCGCCACAATGCATGTGCAGACTCATGGACAAAGTGGTTCCCCACGAATTGAGACAGAATATCTTCGTGTACTTGGACGATCTATTGATTGTATCGCGTGACTTTGAAGAACACTTAAGCATGTTAAAGACGGTGGCCTCCCGATTAAAAGACGCGGGATTAACAATTAATCTAGACAAATCTAACTTCTGCCAGGTCCGAAGATTTCTCGGGTTATCGGGGTGGTATCGACGGTTTGTCCAAAACTATTCAGTACTTGCTACTCCAATAACGAACACTTTGAAGAAGGGCAAGCAATTTATTTTTGGCCCTGAGGCTATTGAAGCATTTAATCAGCTTAAGCAGGCACTCACCACCGCCCCCATTTTAGTCAATCCTGACTTCACCAAGCCGTTTGTTATACTTTGTGATGCCTCTAACTCAGGAGTAGGGTGTGTACTATGCCAGGAAGATAATGAGGGCGTTGAACGACCAATCTGCTACTTCTCCCACAAGTTGAATTCCGCCCAGCGAAATTATTCGGTTACCGAGCTTGAGTGCCTTGCGGCCGTGTTAGGAGTAAAGAAATTTCGACCATACGTTGAAGGCCAGTCCTTCAAGATAGTAACCGATCATGCCAGCCTTAAGTGGCTGATGAGTCAGAAGGACTTAACTGGTAGGTTGGCCCGATGGAGCTTAAAGCTTCAGGGATTCACCTTTGACATAGAGCATCGCAAGGTGTAACGAAACGTCCCCGTTCGTCACACTTTTATGGCCCCCACTGTAGACACTTTGTATGGCCACTACTGTGCACAGCCAACCGCAGACACACCACCCGCTGCTATTGCACAAATTACCTAGACTGGCCAACCAAACAACATTCGTGACAAGAAATTTGCTTTCGTCACTTATAAGTCACACTGTCCCATTGTAGGAAATTGCATGAGTACCCGAATGAAATTGCCATTCGAAGAGACTTATCTACTGTTGTTAGTACCAATCCCGTGTACCAGACAGCGTTGCCGAAGTGGCACAATTGTGCCAATTTGGCACCCTACAGTCCGATTGGCACCTTGGCACCTTCAGTTCTCATTTGGCACCTTATGAGCTTGATACATTTTAATACATAATATTTAAACAAAAGCATTTCTTAAAATGTTTAAAATTGATTGAGAGTGCAAGTCATTTTCTCTTTCATCTGCGAACACTTATTTCATATTCACTGAACTGAATCATTTTTAACAACATAGAACGCAGCCCTTGTGTATGAAATCTATAGCATTCTCGAAAACGAGGTAAGATGTCAGCGCTTCAGTCAGCGGGACTGCATTACAGGTTTGACTATTTTAACTAAATTAACAACGATTGTTTATTTAGTTACTTTTTGGAATCTGGGACAGCTATTGTTACTAATTTCATGTTGACATTTCACTTTTCATGTGGTAGTGAGTTGTTGTTGGACCGCATCACGTGCAAGTCGAATCCATGTTTGATTTAAAAAAAAAATGACGTGAATCCATGACAGTTGCTTTGTTAGTATGAGTGAAATGAACCACACTTTTACCTCTTGTTAATTTAGTTAACTTCCCCTCCTTCGAACTGTCACAGCTTGTTAACGCTGTAGTTAAAATAGTTAACTACTGCCGAATTTTGAATGGACTCCGGCTGGCCACCTAAGTCTTATAGCCAATTCACAATGCTGCTTTGCTGCGTGCGTGCGTTGACAGATAGAGTAGAACCAATGCTTTCATATGGTGCAAGCCAAAATGCGGCTTCATTTACGTTGTTCTATTGGTTAATGAAAAAACCTTAATAAAGTCATTTAAAAAAGACTTAAAAGAATGTTTTTTTTTTTTTTTCAAGTAGTGAAACATACATATCGTGTGTGTGTGTACGAATTCATACACAAATAATCGTAATGATACAAATGCGAAATTATATGTTTCTTGTGTTTTTAAATATCTCTCTGCCGTTGAAGGGCTGGTGGCACCCAGTTGGCACCTTTGGTTACCGTCAATGGCACCTAAGAAAATTTTTTTGCGGCAACGCTGACCAGATAAGGCTCCCACTATAGAAAGTGACTTCGGTCACTATTCTGAATTTTTGGTGGCTGAGTTTCCTTTTGGGAGACTGGCCTTAAATCGGAGCCACGTTCGTCGTTGGGCCGCACACGGAGCCACGCTTGTCGCTGGGCCGCAACGGAGCCACGCTTGTCGTTGGGCCGCACACGGAGCCACGTTTATCGCTGGGCCGCAACGGAGCCACGTTCGTCGCTGGGCCGCAAAGGAGCCACGCTTGTCGTTGGGCCACAACGGTAAAGAGGAACCAGAAGAGGAACAGTAAAACCGTCTGCGAAGTTAAGTTCCGCAGAGAGAACGCGTAAAGCCCTCACCAGAGGCAGCCCGACCTCGCCATAAGAGGAACTTGAACCCGTAGAACCTCAGTGGAGGTATCCAGACCTCACCAGGAGGAACTTGAACCAGTAAAACCTCAGTGGAGGTATCCCGACCGCACTAGGAGGAACCAAATAAAGATCGTGTGATAAATAGGAAATCACGATACCATGACCGACCCCGATCCCGACAACCAATGGCCAGCGAAGGAAGCTACCATTGGCTTTTCCACCGAAGACCGCAACAAAGATGTTGATCTTGCCAGCAATCTCGGCTGGATATACCTGCTGCAGAAGCAAGAGCTCGTAGAGCTCATGAGGGAGAGAAGCTTAAACACGAGAGGAACCGTCAGCCAGCTACGGAAGCATTTAAGTGGCTACATCAAGAAAGCTGTCTCTCGCCCCCGGCTATTCAAATGGCACTCATCACGATTCACCAACGTGAGACGCCCCAATCCAACATCAGTACGGAGCCACCACGCCATGCCCGTCCCAGCCTTAGCTACGAAGCCGAGGTGACCAATACGGTTCGAAAGTGGAGCCTAAAGTTTGACGGCGCAGGAAACGCTTTGGAATTCATCGAACGAATGGAAAAAAATTACTCTGGGATACGAGATTCCCCCCCGATCACATGGATCACGGAGTTGCGATGAATTCCCGCGCTACTGATTCATAATTTTAAGACCAACTTATTTTTTGTTGTTTTGTTTTCTATTATTTAGTTATTGTATTAAAATTAAGGATATGAATTACTATGAAAAAAAAAACAATAAAACAAAAAAAAAAATAATAATAATAATAATAATAATTAGGTACCAACGATATTAATTATTTTTACTGATATTATTGTTTTTGTTTTTATTTATATACAGGGCTCAAGGCCATTTCAAGGGGACCCCGAACCGCATGCTACCACAGCAACGAAGCTTATTCTGGTAACACCATTGGGACCCTCAATCGACCACAAGAAGTAACAGATACCTGAGCCACAGTAAAACTACAACAGCAAACGAAGCAAACTTATAATTAAGTTTGAAGTATTTAAAATATAAGCTAAATTTAATATACTATTATGTAATAATGAAGGAATTAATAAACGAGCCCTACCAACTAGTGGTATCGACGAGAAGGTTCTCGTCTGACGAAATAGGAGGGGAATGTAACGAAACGTCCCCGTTCGTCACACTTTTATGGCCCCCACTGTAGACACTTTGTATGGCCACTACTGTGCACAGCCAACCGCAGACACACCACCCGCTGCTATTGCACAAATTACATAGACTGGCCAACCAAACAACATTCGTGACAAGAAATTTGCATTCGTCACTTATAAGTCACACTGTCCCATTGTAGGAAATTGCATGAGTACCCGAATGAAATTGCCATTCGAAGATACTTATCTACTGTTGTTAGTACCAATCCCGTGTACCAGATAAGGCTCCCACTATAGAAAGTGACTTCGGTCACTATTCTGAATTTTTGGTGGCTGAGTTTCCTTTGGGAGACTGGCCTTAAATCGGAGCCACGCTCGTCGTTGGGCCGCACACGGAGTCACGCTTGTCGCTGGGCCGTAACGGAGCCACGCTTATCGCAGGGCCGCAACGGAGCCACGTTCGTCGCTGGGCCGCAAAGGAGCCACGCTTGTCGTTGGGCCACAACGGAGCCACGCTTGTCGTTGGGCCGCACACGGGGCCACGCTTATCGCTGGGCCGCAACGGAGCCACGTTCGTCGCTGGGCCGCAACGGAGCCACGCTTGTCGCTGGGCCGCATCTTATAAACACGGAGCCACGCTTGTCGCTGGGCCGCATCTTGTAAGCACGGAGCCACGCTTGTCGCTGGGCCGCATCTTGTAAACACGGAGCCACGCTTCTCGTTGGGCCGCATATTATATTTGTATAGTTTATACTCAACCCAGAAAGTTAATCAATGTTAAGTTAATCATAAGATAGTAGTTTATACGTTGGTTAATGAAATAAAGAATATCTCTTAACCAAAGTTTGGTGTTTCTTTGGGTAAATCCTGGATCCGGCGAGCAAAACCCCGGCCTCAGAAAAAGCACATCACAAAGGGGACTCAACACGTTGTTCCAGACGCGTTATCGCGAGCATACGCGGTTGATGCTCTAGGCGTTGCTCTTGCTCAGGGTGACCCTCGAGTTGTACTCCACATCAATCTCATGGACCCAAGCTTCAAATCACCAGAGTACACGAAGTTGATCGAGACTATCGTGAAAAATAAAGACCAACTCCCTGACCTCAGAGTATCTGACGATTTTGTGTACAAGAAAGTCAAGTATTGTACAGGAAATCCGGTTGAGGATGACATGGTGTGGAAGCTGTGGGTTCCATCGGCGCTGACCGAGTCCCTAATACTTTTGGCCCATCGGCCGCCAAAGGCTGCTCATGGTGGTGTTGCTAAGACGCTATATCGGTTGCGTGACCGATTTTACTGGCCTAATATGGCGGCCCAAGTGAAATCGCTCATATCAACATGCGAGGTATGTAAGGCTTCGAAAGCTCCCAGTAGTACACTCAGGCCAATGATGGGTAAAGCATTCGTAGTAGATAGGCCATACCAACACCTATTTGTTGATTTCCTGGGGCCATATCCTAGATCGAAGTATGGTAATTCCTATATGATCGTTTGTCTGGATCAGTTAACTAAATTTGTGTTAATATACCCACTACGAAGAGCCACTAGTGAAAGTGTCATTAAGTTTCTAGAGGAATATGTGTTTTCAGTTTTCGGAGTGCCTGAGTCTCTGCTTTCGGACAATGGCAAGCAATTCACAAGCCATGAGTATTCTAAATTCCTTTCGACATATGGGGTATGGTACATATAAAAACGGCAGCATATTCACCTCAAGCCAATGCCAGTGAAAGAGTGAATCGGTCAGTACTAGCAGCCATTAGGTCCTATGTTGAAAAAGACCAACGCCATTGGGACAAGCACCTACCATTCATAGGCAGTGCTCTTCGAACGACCATTCACTCTGCCATTGGCATGTCTCCTTACGAGGCATTGTTTGGCCAAAGTAAAGTGGAACACGGCTCCGATTATCGTCTCCTTAAGTCCCTGAAAAGCAAAAACAATCCTGAATTTGACATATTGCCCAAATCTTCACGTATGAACATCATACAAACCCACCTCAAACAAGCACTTCACAAGGCCCATAATAATTATGAACACCGTTATAACACCCGTAGTAAAAGCATAAAATTCAAAATTGGAGACGAAGTCTTTAAACGAAATTTTATTTCAAGCGATGCCAGCAAGCTTATTAACGCTAAATTGTGCCCCAAATTTGTGAAGGCGAAAGTAAGAGGCATTGCAGGTAACAACTTATATGAGTTGGAGGATGAAAACGGCCGTTATTTAGGAGTGTTCCACGCAAATGATATCAGTGCTAATAGTTAACCTTCGTATGGTTTCTGGTATTGTTATTGTTCAGCTTTGAATGGTGAGTTAATCAGATTCATGTCTTCCTCATTTCCTTTTTATGTAGTTAAGCTAGCATAAAAATGAAATGTTTTGTTAGGGCCTCAGTTAGCTAAAATTTCATTTGTATACACATCACTCTTTAGTTGCGTCCGTTTATTTCTTATCGTAATGGTACATTACAATTGCCCCATTACGAAGGTCACTCCATCTACCTTTCACTTCGTAGTTAAAATAGGGTATCCGCTGCACCAAAAATATCAAGTTGACGAATAACGATTGGTACGACTGAGCGTAGATGGGAAAGATTATTACTTCCGGGAGGCGATTTCGCTCTCTTGCTCAAGAACTGCGGAAAGCTATGGTCGTGGGTGTAGATTAACTCCACAAAAATCTAAACCATCTCGATTTTCAACCGTCTGTGCGCGTGATATTAACTACGCGAGGAGTAAGCCAAAGTGCTTTAAATAATGTTGCCAGTACGCAAAGAAAGGCATATAGTTGAATAAGGGCCGATTTTGTTGTGTAATCGCGCAAATCGCTACAACCGCGCCTACGACGCCACATGTTCGTCGCTAGATTGTCACGCTGTCAAAACTATATCGCGGGCGGTAACGAAACCTAGAAACCTGCTCAAGTTAATTAATCTTGCGGGTGTGTCTAGTCCATCGCAATCGTGTGACTCGGTAAAAACGCTAGACCCGTCAGTTTTCCCGTACAGTTCACCGAAAGGGAACTACCAAAAGTTTTAGTGTCCCATGGTCCAAATATTGGAAACCAGTGAACCCATGTGCTAGTGTCACCCCCAAATCTTACGATCACTCCACTCCATCCCCTTAACCAACAAATAGCGGTAAAAGAGTGAGTGGTGAGGGAAGTACAGCAAGCTCGAAAAAACCCATGTGCGTCAAAAGGTTAAAAACCATAAGGGTACCTACCACCAACATTGAAAGATTCCCATCTAAGTGAACTAAGTGACTGATCCATATAATCAAGTGTTCAATACCCTTTAGTCACGGGATTACATAAACAGTCACTATCTGCCTTCTACATCTGTATACATCATCTGCCGCCCAGTACCCGCGGCTCAACAACCATCTTTAATTCACCACCCACCCATCAGCATAGTCCGGCAGCAGAACTCCTTCAGAGTTTTTTCTCTTTCTTTTTTTTTATATTTTTTTTTTCTTTTGTTAATAATTAGTTTTAATAATAATTATTTTTCCTATATGAATTTCTATAATTTCTATGATATCCACTCTAACCTAATTATATTTTGTTTTTATAAATAATTCTATTAAATTCTAATAAATGATTAACTACGCTATATATTTACGGTAACAATTTTCTATTTTAATCAATATTCACTCGCTCCTATCAAAGTAAATTCAAATAAACATACATACATTTTCCATCCGTTAAACATTCATACAGGTTTCGGCAGCGTGATGTGCACACCACTACAACCGGACATTGTTAGTATTATTATTTTCTTTTTTTTATGTTTGACACTTGTCTCAGTGACAACTAAAGAGCTTGAGTGAGTTTTGATCTTTCACTCGACATCTACCGTATGTTTTTCTTTTCTTCTCTATTGGTTTACTTTTGCCAATGAATTTATCAGTAAACAAAGTTAGAGTCCGTATCATATTAAACGGTGTTGGAAGAGATCATCGCAGCGAATTTTTTTTCTCTCCTTTTAATTTGTAAACATCATTTATCGTTAGTACATATTTCATTTTTTCTTTTGGCGAGAAATCTCTTCCCCCAAATAGCTTATAAATTTTTTGGTATTAATATCTGTTCTTTTTCATAGATTACCTATAGATATTAATTGTACACGTAATTTAAGGTTTTTCTTTTGAATTTATTTTTTTTATTTTTTGGTTTTGTATGTTAATACAGCTACTTAATCTAAAGCTAATAAATTTTGTAGTTAATTCGGAAACTTTCTGATTTACTATTATTTCGGTTGTGATTTGAGTTGGACATTTCTTTGTTTAGGTTGGGAAGATGGTTTCAGTTCCAATTCACTTTTGCTGAATGACATTTAAGATACAGCCTATAATGGCATTCTAGATATCCACTAAGGGGTGTTAAGAAAGTGAGGACATATTGACCGGAACAGCCGAATGCAGTGAACAGTAAGCGAGACTTTCTGTTAAGGGGTTGTCATATACATCGGAGCAAGTGACAGCCAAGGAACCAGCCTAGTAAGTTTTTAGGTTTGGTTATGGGGAGGGCATAGCTCCACGGTACCCTTACTACCTAGATAACGCAACCAGCTTGACGTCATCTATATAGGAAGACACATATAGTGTCGGTTATGACCAGCAGTCTGGTCAGGTCAACGTTTCGAGCATACAACTTTTTTTAGATTCAGGTCCCATTTCACATTTAAATATCCTTACCCGATCCTCTTCCTCACTCAATTATAAAATAATAATAAAATATCAGGCATGTAATTATACGGTAGTCCGGAGACAGGCAGTAAGAACCCACCCCAATACCGACGAGCTGAGTACGTGCTAGCGCTAGTATGCCTGCCCTTTGCCTTCCTCGGCCGGACGCTCTTCCACCTATTCCATCTATAGATTCCTGTGCTATATGGCGGAAGGGTACAACATCTATTTACCGTACACACTGGAGTGGAGATTACAAAATATGTATGACCCAAATCCTGGAATACACTTTTTTAATCAAGGAACTATAAACTTGGTGGCTAACCAATGGAACTTGACAATACATCAGCGATAGCAGATGCGCTTTCATTTCGGAATGTCGACAGCTCACTTGGCGAACTGATTAATCTACTGCTCAATGGTCGGATTATCAACTCTAAGCTGGGTGTGGTGTTCGCAAGAAGATCTGTTAGCAGATGCACTCCGCAAGGTGGTGTTATATCCCCCCTTCTCTGGAATTTGGTGGTCAATGAACTATTGATAATCCTGGAAGGTGAAGGATGCACGGTGATCGCTTATGCAGATGACATTGCTATAGCCGTCTCAGGAAAGCACTTAAATACTCTAAAAGAACTCCTACGAAATGTATGAAATAAGCTAGCCAGTTGGGCGAGTCGTTGTGGTCTAGGTGTCAACCCCCACAAAACGTATCTGGTGCTTTTCACCAGGAAATATAAAATTCCGACAGTCGACCCTCCTTCACTCAATAGTATCAACCTAATATTCTCTGACAAAGCTATATATTTGGGTTTATCCTGGATAGGAAGCTTAATTGGAAACTCAACATCCAAGAAAGCGTCAAGAAGGCTACAGTAGCGCTCTTCTCTTGTAAAAAAACTATTGGGAATAAATGGGGTCTACAGCCTCGAGTAATCCACTGGCTCTATATATCAGTTATAAGACCGATACTCACCTATGGGATAATTGTCTGGTGCACAAACCAGAAAGAATAGACCAACAGCTCCGCCCAAAAATAAGAGATCCATAGAGCCAGTTTCAAAAAGTTATTAGGTGGTTAAGTATGTGTACAATGCTAAAGCATACACTGGCACCTAATAACATTTACAGTTATTTCTGTGGTACAACACGTATTCACAGATGGAAAAAGAGGCGGCGCTACTCATTTCAAAACCGGCTCTATAGAATTCTCTTTTTTGCCCGAAGCTGGTGCTCTATTATCTCTGGCTTGTGGTCTGGTGGACAGCCTTGGAGAAGGCCATAAACCGCGACCATCTAAGCAAGGTCCAGCGCACAGCGTGCATGTGTATAAGCGGTGCATTACGCACAACTCCCTCTGCGGCACTAGACATATTGTTTCATCTATTACCCCTGGATGGCCTTAAAGCCATCTCACAGTGGTCAAGAAAAGACTTTGGCCGCGCCTCTATTCTGGATAAATTCGAGATCTCAACCGAAAACACTGACTACACCACCCCATCTCTAAATGTTGACAATCATTTTCTCGTCACTATCCCCTCCAGAGGAACCTGGGAGGAGGACACTTTCCCGGAAGATGAATCAGTGCACTTCTACACTGACGGATCAAAAACCAAAGAAGCAGTTGGTTGGGGTGTTTTCTCCGAAAGTCTTAATCTTAAGCTCTCCCTCCGTCTACCAAGTTACTGTAGCATGTTCCAGGCGGAAATTATGGCGATTAAAGAAGTCTTATCTTGGCTCAAGAAAAGCATCATATCAGTTAAGGATATCTGCATATTTTCGGACAGCCAAGCTGACATCAAATCCTTGGATTCGATCTCTATAACTTCTCTAGTAGCCCTCGAATTCGATATTCTCTTACGGAGATGGCCGAACAGTTCAACATTCACCTAATTTGGGTGCCGGGGCATAGAGACATTTCAGGGAATTGTAAGGCCGTTGAACTCGCTAGAATAGGAACAACTCAACCCATTCTGCCGGATAAAGGCACTCCAGGGATACCAATCGCTACTTGCAAACAGGAATTGAAGCTGAATGCTATCGAGAGTACAAATCTTAGGTGGACAAGTCTAACCACTTGTCTAGCAACAAAACAAATTTGGCCTAAGCTGGATTTACATATCGGCACTACAATAGGTGTAATTACTAGACACTGCCTGATAGGCAAACATGCCGCAAGGCTGGGCCTTTTTGCAAACGAATTTTGCAGAAGCTGCATGAAAGAGGAAGAGGAGGAAACTATCCCTCACTTTTTGAAACTTCACTTAGGAGACTTCCATTACAACGACTTGGGCGATCTGACAAGCACAGACATCAGAAGCCTCTTACGCTTTATAAAGAGCTCAAAATGGTTCAACTAGTACGGAGATCTTAGATCCTTCTTCTAGCATCGCAATGGACCTATACTGGTCTATGTGTGTTGGTATTTTTAGCCAACAGCCTCTTTCAACCAACCAACCCATGGAACTTAGTCATTTATTACGACCTTGACCCATATCGAGAGTTTCAAGCCCTCAAAAAGAGTACAGCGATATTACAGCATGTTTGCGACCAAATCACATCAAGAAGCATATGCACGCAAGTTATCCAAGAAATTCAGTACATCCTTCAACAACTCACTGATCAAAATGAAGTACTCATCAATCAATCTCAGCCTAGACCACGAAAGCTGGATCCACCACATTCGAATTTCGGAAAACAAAGTATATGGGATTTAGTTGCTATTTAATTGCGGTAATTTTGATTTTTTTGCTCTTCGGGAAGTGGTAAATCTTGTGGTGGACCTGGCTTACCGGTAAAGCTGGATCCACCACATCGTATTTAAAAAAAAAAAAGAAGATGAGACATATACCGCTGATTTAATTGCTCTGGGAAAATGCAAAAAATTTCCCGATAGGAATTTTTCTGTTTTGAGTATTGCAAAATAATGTCTAGGCTATCTTACCACTTAATCAAATAATTTGTCGCTAACGCTGAAGACATTATTTAAGAAGTTACTTTTTACTCCTTACAAAAAAACTATTACCCCGTGCGAATTTCTTCACTTTAAATATACCAAAATAATCTTCTATTTATTGGCTATCAAACCCCATCTTCAAATAATTTGTCGCTCTTCGATAAGTTTGTCAAAAATTGAAAATTTCGACAAAGTATCATAAATGGTACTATAGACATTTTATATGGAAATTTAGCGAAACAACCAAAAAGATCATATACCCAGATCGAATTTGTCCAATCCAAATACCACAAAAGAACCGTCTATTCATTGGCTATCAAACCCCATCTTCAAATAATTTGTCGCTCTTCGATAAGTTTGTCAAAAACTGAAAATTTCGCCATAGTATCATAAATGGTACTATAGACATTTTATATGGAAATTTACCAAAAAAAAACAAAAAAAATCATATACCCAGATCGAATTTGTTCAATCCAAATACCACAAAAGAACCGTCTATTCATTGGCTATCAAACCCCATCTTCAAATAATTTGTCGCTCTTCGATAAGTTTGTCAAAAATTGAAAATTTCGCCATAGTATCATAAATGGTACTATAGACATTTTATATGGAAATTTACCAAAAAAAACAAAAAAAAATCATATACCCAGAGCGAATTTGTTCAATCCAAATACCACAAAAGAACCGTCTATTCATTGGCTATTAAACCCCATCTTCAAGTAATTTGTCGCTCTTCGATAAGTTTGTCAAAAATTGAAAATTTCGCCATAGTATCATAAATGGTACTATAGACATTTTATATGGAAATTTACCGAAAAAACCAAAAAAATTATATACCCAGATCGAATTTGTCCAATCCAAATACCACAAAAGAACCGTCTATTCATTGGCTATCAACCCCCATCTTCAAATAATTTGTCGCTCTGCGATAAGTTTGTCAAAAACTGAAAATTTCGCCATAGTATCATAAATGGTACTATAGACATTTTATATGGAAATTTACCAAAAAAAACAACAAAAAAACATATACCCAGATCGAATTTGTTCAATCCAAATACCACAAAAGAACCGTCTATTCATTGGCTATCAAACCCCATCTTCAAATAATTTGTCGCTCTTCGATAAGTTTGTCAAAAATTGAAAATTTCGCCATAGTATCATAAATGGTATTATAGACATTTTATATGGAAATTTACCAAAAAAAACAAAAAAAATCATATACCCAGATCGAATTTGTTCAATCCAAATACAACAAAAGAATCGTCTATTCAGCTATCAACCCCCATCTTCAAATAATTTGTCGCTCTGCGATAAGTTTGTCAAAAACTGAAAATTTCGCCATAGTATCATAAATGGTACTAGAGACATTTTATATGGAAATTTACCGAAAAAACCAAAAAAATCATATACCCAGAGCGAATTTGTTCAATCCAAATACCACAAAAGAACCGTCTATTCATTGGCTATCAACCCCCATCTTCAAATAATTTGTCGCTCTGCGATAAGTTTGTCAAAAACTGAAAATTTCGCCATAGTATCATAAATGGTACTATAGACATTTTATATGGAAATTTACCGAAAAAACCAAAAAAATCATATACCCAGAGCGAATTTGTCCAATCCAAATACCACAAAAGAACCGTCTATTCATTGGCTATCAACCCCCATCTTCAAATAATTTGTAGCTCTGCGATAAGTTTGTCAAAAACTGAAAATATCGCCATAGTATCATAAATGGTACTATAGACATTTTATATGGAAATTTACCAAAAAAAACCAAAAAAATCATATACCCAGAGCGAATTTGTTCAATCCAAATACCACAAAAGAACCGTCTATTCATTGGCTATCAACCCCCATCTTCAAATAATTTGTCGCTCTGCGATAAGTTTGTCAAAAACTGAAAATTTCGCCATAGTATCATAAATGGTACTATAGACATTTTATATGGAAATTTACCGAAAAAACCAAAAAAATCATATACCCAGAGCGAATTTGTTCAATCCAAATACCACAAAAGAACCGTCTATTCATTGGCTATCAACCCCCATCTTCAAATAATTTGTCGCTCTGCGATAAGTTTGTCAAAAACTGAAAATTTCGCCATAGTATCATAAATGGTACTATAGACATTTTATATGGAAATTTACCGAAAAAACCAAAAAAATCATATACCCAGAGCGAATTTGTCCAATCCAAATACCACAAAAGAACCGTCTATTCATTGGCTATCAACCCCCATCTTCAAATAATTTGTAGCTCTGCGATAAGTTTGTCAAAAACTGAAAATATCGCCATAGTATCATAAATGGTACTTGAAGAATACTAGATCAAATCCAATTTATTCAGTTTTTAATTAATGATGAAATTCAATATAGACAATAATACAAGTTAATTTAATTAGTAATATATAATAGAAAAAGTTAAGTTCTTAAGTTACGATCGACGATGTGTGTTGGTTGAAGGTGGCGGCAAAAGTGGGTGATGACAAGTCACAACGAGGTTAGGTTCGTCGGTTTGTTGTGACAGCGAAAACAGTGACCGCTTCTAGCTACTCGGCTAAACGATGATTGTGTTCAGACACAACACCCCTCCCAACTTAGTTTGAAGTAGCATTCCTGCTGCGAATTCTTTCTGAACGCCTCAGATCTGGTATTGGTTGCGCATGTTGATCCGGTGATATTGTTGTTTCCTCTGGCTGCTCTTCGTGAAGCTGGGAAGCTGCTGTACCTTCTCGCTCTTCATCATACATCTCTGCGCTGTGGTCTTGGCTTCTAGCCCGAAGTTGATCTAAGTGTCTCCGCATTGTGTTTCCATCTTCTGTTGTCACCGCGTATGAAACAGGGCCATTTTGTTTTGCAACTATGGCTGGAATCCATACAGGTCCACTGGAGTAGTTTCTTGCCCACACTGGTTCGTTGACATTAAGCTGTGCGACAGGAGTTGTTGAATCGCTCTTCTTGGTAGATCGTACTGGATTGTTGTCGGGTTGTAGCTTGTCGAAATAAGTCGTCGGTATCCTTTTAAGAAGCAATTCGGCTGGTGATTTACCCGTTGTTGCTGATGGTAATGTGTGCTGACTAAGTAAGAACCTTGCCAGTCGAAGATGTAAGCTACCCGCCGGGTTGCGCTTTAGGTACTCCTTCGTAGTTCGAACCATCCTCTCAGCTTGACCATTGCTTGCTGGATGGAAAGGTGCTGTTAGCACATGGGAGATCAGGTTTCTTCTACAAAATACGCCAAATTCATCCGAAGTGAAGGCCGTTCCATTATCGGAGACGATAGAGTCTGGTAACCCATGAGTTGCGAAGATGGATCGCAAACTATTGATTGCACACGCTGCACTGGTTGTTGACACAGGTTTCACCTCGACCCATTTGGAGTATGAGTCAACGAGTATAAAAAAGGTTTGGCCCTGAAAAGGGCCCAGGAAATCCACATGGAGGCGGGACCATGGCTTAGATGTCTCCTCCCAAGGATGAATAACAGCTTTAGGCTTTTCTGGACGTGATTGTTGACACGTTATGCACCTCTTCGCGGTTGTTTCGATGTCAGCGTCTATCATTGGCCACCATATGTAGCTTCTGGCGAGAGCTTTCATCTTTACCACACCCGGATGACCAGCATGTAGCGTTTTCAGAAGGTGTCCCCGCGCAGCATCTGGAATTATAAGACGAGAACCAAAGAGTAAGCAGTTCTTATTTACCGTGATCTCGTTCCGGTGCTGTAGATATGGCTTGAATTTTTCATCTAACTGGCGATCCGGCCACCCCCTTAACGCCCAATGAAGAATTTGTTTGAGGATTTTGTCCTTCGATGTCATCTGGCCAATGTCTCTGGACTCCAAAATGTGTGCGTCGATTTCTTCGATCATGTTCAGATGGGAACTGTCTTTCGCCTCTGCTGAGATGATTGGTAACCGACTGAGTGCGTCAGCATTACAGTTCTTCTCCCCCGGTCGATGTTGAATTCTGAAGTTGTATCCATTCAAGAAAACACTCCACCTGAGCATCCTGGGCGAAAGTATCACCGGAGTTGGCTTTTCTGGGTTAAACAACCCAATCAGCGGTTTATGATCCGTAATGATCAAAAACTGTCGACCATACAGGAAACTGTGGAACTTCTTCACACCCGCGATAATAGCCAGAGCCTCTTTGTCAATCTGAGCGTAGTTCCTTTCTGTGGTAGACAAGGTACGCGAGTAGAACGAGATTGGGCGCTCTTGACCATTGGGCATAACATGCGTTAGTACTACACCAATCCCATATGGCGACGCATCGCAGACCAATGCGATTGGAAGTTTCTCACTGTAAGTAATTAGAATGTTCTCACCTGACAGTAAGGCCTTAAGTCGACTGAATGCCTTTTCATGTTGCGTATTCCACTTCCAGTCAGCCTTCTTGTCTAGCAGCCTGTGCAGTGGTGCAGCGATGGTTGCCTTATCCTTCAGGAACGCATGATAGAAATTGATAAGGCCCAGGAATGCTTGGAGCTGCTTCTTATCCACAGGTCGGGGAGTTTCTTGAATTACTTGGACCTTATCATCTGACGGACGAATCCCACGATGATCGATGTCGTAGCCCAGAAACGAGGTAGATGACAAGTCAAACTTGCACTTGTCTTTTCGGAGGCGCAAACCAGCAACGCTTAACCGTCGTAAAATTTCCTCCAATGTTGAAATTAACTGTGATGAGTTTTGACCGATGACCACAATGTCATCAAAATAAACGGTTACTCCCTGTACACCTCGCAGTAGCTTCTCAATTCGCATCTGAAAAATCCCCGGAGCGGTGGAGATCCCGAATGGCAGCCGTCTTACCTTGTACGCACCCTTGTGTGTAATAAGCGTGAGTACCTTTGATGACTCCTCGTCCATAACCATTTGCTGATACGCCTGGGCTAAATCGATTTTAGCGAACGTGGTGCCTGCTGGCATGGACGCCAAGATGTCCGTGATCGAGGGTGTCTGAAAACAATGGGGCGTTAGTGCTTTATTAACGGTGCACCTGTAGTCCCCACAAATGCGGACTGATCCATCGGACTTAGCAACCGGAACAATAGGTGTCAGCCAATCACTGTATTCGGTTGGTTCCAGAATCCCCTGTTGAACTTGTTTGTTAATCTCGGCCTCAATTGCTTGTCGTTGAGCGTAGGGAACCTTTCTGGCTGGTAGCTTGACCGGGCGCACGGTGGGATCGAGCGTAAGTTTTATCTCCTCACCCACGTAAGTGCCCAACTCATCCGAGAATAGTGATGAGTATTTCTCCAGCAATTCTTCTAGCGGCGAACGAATATTGTGCACACCATGCACAACAATTCCCAACGAATCAAACCAGTTACAGCCAAGTACACTTGTTCGGCGGCCAGCGGTAATGTACAACGGTAGATTTGATAAACGCTTCTTGTTGTAAACGATGTCGACATTCATGAGGCCTATAATTGGAATGCGATTATTACCGTAATCAAACAAACTCAAACCTGTTTTAACGATTCTCGGCGGAGTCTGCTTCCAAATCCTGTTTGTCTCTGATTCGGACATAATGGTGTAGCTCGATCCACTGTCCACTTCGAACTGACAGTCGATACTATTAATTTGTATCGTCGCGACCTTCTTTGCGCTGCAGTATGGCTGAATAGAATTTACTTGTTGCTGTTGCTGCTTGCTGAATTTCGGTTTGGTGGTTGAGCTGCTCGAGCTCTGCTTCGCTTGACACACTCTCTTAATATGTCCGATTCTCCCGCACCTGTTACACTTCGCAGATTTGAATGGGCAATCAACTCTGGCATGTCTGTTGCCACATCCATTACACCTCGATAAACTGTCCGATTTCCCACTTCCAAACTTACCGTCGCCCGTGTCCCTCTTGTTCTTGACACGAATTGAATGAATTCGTGTGGGTGACGTAGCTGTTGAATTCGCTTGGATCTCTTGTTGGTTTTTCGCTGCTGCCTCTGCTGCCACCGCCTTCTCCTGCACTGTCTGTAATGTTATTTTGTTTTCCGCCAGCAGACTCTGTTGTAAGTGGGTATTCTTCAGTCCACAAACTAGTCTATCCCGCAGCATGCGATCAATAAAATCGCCTTGAAAATTACAGTCAATGATTAATCGACGAAGTTCTGCAATATATTCGGCAACCGTCTCGTTGTGCTGCTGATCCCTCTTGAAAAATTTAAAGAAAGCAGCAATTTCAGAGGGAGTTGGGGTAAAATGTTTAGTCAGCACATCAACGATTGTCGAATAATCCACCTCTTCAACCTTTCTTGGAGCAATAAGTGTTTCTGCCAAATCGAAACACGCTGGGCCGCAGACTGTCAAAAAAGTTGCCTTTTGTATGCCCTTGTCGGCGATCGAATTAGCAACCAAGAACATATCGAACCGACGTTTATAAGAACTCCAAGCCGCTGGATTGGCTATATCAAAAGGTTCGATAGCACCAATGGAAGTCATCTTATGTATTTGAAGTTGAGGGGATACATTAACTTTTTCTTCCTTTACGTCATCGACGTCCTCCATTAACTTGATTAAATAGCGATTGGAATCTGATCCTAATTAATCAATCCCATCCTCGTCGCCAGTGAAGAATACTAGATCAAATCCAATTTATTCAGTTTTTAATTAATGATGAAATTCAATATAGACAATAATACAAGTTAATTTAATTAGTAATATATAATAGAAAAAGTTAAGTTCTTAAGTTACGATCGACGATGTGTGTTGGTTGAAGGTGGCGGCAAAAGTGGGTGATGACAAGTCACAACGAGGTTAGGTTCGTCGGTTTGTTGTGACAGCGAAAACAGTGACCGCTTCTAGCTACTCGGCTAAACGATGATTGTGTTCAGACACAACAGTACTATAGACATTTTATATGGAAATTTACCAAAAAAAACAAAAAAAATCATATACCCAGATCGAATTTGTTCAATCCAAATACCACAAAAGAACCGTCTATTCATTGGCTATTAAACCCCATCTTCAAGTAATTTGTCGCTGTTCGATAAGTTTGTCAAAAATTGAAAATTTCGCCATAGTATCATAAATGGTACTATTGACATTTTATATGGAAATTTACCAAAAAAAAAACAAAAAAAATCATATACCCAGATCGAATTTGTTCAATCCAAATACAACAAAAGAACCGTCCATTCATTGGCTATCAACCCCCATCTTCAAATAATTTGTCGCTCTGCGATAAGTTTGTCAAAAACTGAAAATTTCGCCATAGTATCATAAATGGTACTATAGACATTTTATATGGAAATTTACCAAAAAAAACAAAAAAAATCATATACCCAGATCGAATTTGTTCAATCCAAATACCACAAAAGAACCGTCTATTCATTGGCTATCAAACCCCATCTTCAAATAATTTGTCGCTCTTCGATAAAATTGTCAAAATTGAAAATTTCGCCATAGTATCATAAATGGTACTATAGACATTTTATATGGAAATTTACCAAAAAAACCAAAAAAAAATCATATATCCAGAGCGAATTTGTTCAATCCAAATACAACAAAAGAACCGTCAATTCATTGGCTATCAACCCCCATCTTCACATAATTTGTCGCTCTGCGATAAGTTTGTCAAAAACTGAAAATTTCGCCATAGTATCATAAATGGTACTATAGACATTTTATATGGAAATTTACCAAAAAAAACAAAAAAAATCATATACCCAGATCGAATTTGTTCAATCCAAATACCACAAAAGAACCGTCTATTCATTGGCTATTAAACCCCATCTTCAAGTAATTTGTCGCTGTTCGATAAGTTTGTCAAAAATTGAAAATTTCGCCATAGTATCATAAATGGTACTATTGACATTTTATATGGAAATTTACCAAAAAAAACAAAAAAAAATCATATACCCATATCGAATTTGTTCAATCCAAATACAACAAAAGAACCGTCCATTCATTGGCTATCAACCCCCATCTTCAAATAATTTGTCGCTCTGCGATAAGTTTGTCAAAAAATGAAAATTTCGCCATAGTATCATAAATGGTACTATAGCCATTTTATATGGAAATTTACCGAAAAAACAAAAAAAATTATATACCCAGATCGAATTTGTCCAATCCAAATACCACAAAAGAACCGTCTATTCATTGGCTATCAACCCCCATCTTCAAATAATTTGTCGCTCTGCGATAAGTTTGTCAAAAAATGAAAATTTCGCCATAGTATCATAAATGGTACTATAGACATTTTATATGGAAATTTACCGAAAAAAACAAAAAAATCATATACCCAGAGCCAGGGCCGTAGCCAGGATTTTGTTTCGGGGGGGGCTTGCTTCCAAATCTTAAGAGGAATTCTTTAAACAAAAAACTATATACAGGGTGTCCCAGTTAAGCAGAATAATCCTTTAAGGGAAGATTCGTGAAGTTCCGTAGAACAAAAAATTGTAGGTATGCCAAGGGGGGTCTATTTTCACCATATTTCCCGTTATGGCCCTTCAAAGCATGTGACCTCAAATTTGTAGGTGTTACCACTTAAAACGTTATAACTTCTAAACTATTAGAGATACAAAAATTGTTTTGTGCATTTTGAAAAACACAATTTAGAAGCGCATACAAGTCTTATGCACTTCGGGTACATAATACATATGTGCAGCTACAAAAAAATTATGGCTCCTTAAACTCAACATTTTCAAAATTTGTTGTTACATTTTTTTACTTAAAATGTTTTTTTTTCTCAAAATGTTTACTTAATAAATTTTTATTTTTTTATGAAATTTTTATCCATGGGAAATTTTCTAAAAATTATGTTAAGCAACTTTTTTACGTACGATGAACAGAAGTTGTTGTAAAAGCCGGTTTTTGTCAAAAAAAATTGTCAAACAATTAAAAAAAAATTAAGTCAGAATAATAAACTAACGTAATTATGAGCAATGGTTAACGGTTAATTGTCGAATATGAAAAAAAGCTTAACATTGATAAGTTGATCTCCACAAAATGTATTCAAAACGTGCGATTACGCGGACAAAGTGTTTGTAAACGGGTTCTGCCATGGAAACGCTTCCTTGGCAAGATAGGAGTCCAACGCCGACACCCAAATCGTAGTACACCATGTAGCCGGGTACTGATGCGTATCATCGCCTTGTTGATACCGGGTGAGCTTCTCGAAATAAAAAAATCGACGTTCAGACGCAGCGGCGGCAGAAATTGAGGGTGGGATTTTGCGTGCTGTGGAAGTTAAGCCTTTAGTCAGGTCCGAGGACTAGCTGTGCAATTGGAACTTCCCAGAACCAGGATTCACAGAACTGTCCAGAGTAATAGGTTACACCCTTTCCATTTAGCACCGGTGCGGACACTTCCTCAAGAACATTCTGTGGACTGACGGAGCGCAATTCACAAACAAAGTTATAAAGCTACAAACTTCCACAATTTGCACCAATGGTCTGACCCCGATCCCCATTTAATACACACAACATCCTTTCAAAGGTAAGAATTTAATTATTTTGAACAACTTCTTCAAAATGTGTGCTTATTTCAAAGGAGGTTTAGCGTAAATATTTGAAAACACTTTAGTAGGCCCGCACGTTCTTCCACAAACAGTTAATTCCCTTGAATTTCTTAGAGAACGCTCCTTGAAGATGTTCGTCTTTTTCAGAGAAGATCGATGTTCTTTCAACAAGATGGAGGCAAGGAGCACCTTGTGACAGTAGCAGCAGGGTAAATCCATTCCTTAACCATACTTTTAATGAACGGTGAACTGGTCGATTTGGCCCAATCTTTGGCCACCTAGATCTCCTTACCTAACACCAATGAATTTTTTCTTCTGGGGTGCTATGGAAGTAAAAGTTGATTTTAGAGAAATATCGAGTTTCTTTTTGACCATTTTTGTCTGACAAAAAACAGCTTTTACTACAAATTCTGTTGATCGTATATAAAAAAGTTGCTTAACATAATTTTTAAAAAAATTCTCAAGGATACAAATTTTATAAAAAATAAAACGAGAAATATGGTGAAAATAGACCCCCCTTGCCATACAATTTTTTGTTCGCCGGAACTTCAGGAATCTTCCCTTAAAGGATTATACTGCTTAACTGGGATACATTGTATATTCCAATTCACTGATTCTTATTAGTTTTTAAATCGTATGTACCTAAACGAACATACTAAAATTATTTTTTTCAAAGCATATACGTCTTGATTTTTTTTTGACATGACATGATGGTAGAACGTCTTCGTTGACCATGAATCTGTCCGTAAGATTTTGTTTTAACGATGTTTCCTATGCAAGGAATCAGTATCGATTCTCTAAAATAGGCTTCAGTAGCAGAGGTTTCTGGATTGGAACGCGTTTTTTGTTTCAATGAAGTTCTTGTGGCTCTTAATTCAACTTCAAATAAGTCCTCGGCAAGTTGGGATTCGGATTGAATTCTTAAGAGAATTCAGAACTTCTTTTGTGCGGTCAATAGCAGAAAAGAAATCTAAGTATTTGGTCTGTAGGAAAACTGATAAGGGTAGCGTTAAATTGAATAGTTTTTCGCATACAATTAGGCTTACTAGGAAATCACTTTTTTGGATCGCTGCCAAAAATGTTGATGCTTTCGAAGAGCTCTACAAAGGAAATAATACTGTCATACCTTTCAATGAATCTTGCGTTTCACAAAGGCTTAGAAGTCGATTTTTTCGGCTCTCTGGTGCGTGTTTTGACATTTTTTAAAGTTATATTTGCATTTGAATGGTTGCGGAAGATTTGAATTTATATTAGAAAGTTTTAGTTTTTAATTTTTTGCTTAGCGTTTCGGGGGGGGCTTCAGCCCCTCAAGCCCCCCCCCTGGCTACGTGCCTGCCCAGAGCGAATTTGTCCAGGGCAAATACCACAAAAGAACCGTCTATTCATTGGCTATCAACCCCCATCTTCAAATAATTTGTCGCTCTGCGATAAGTTTGTCAAAAAATGAAAATTTCGCCATAGTATCATAAATGGTACTATAGACATTTTATATGGAAATTTACCGAAAAAACAAAAAAAATTATATACCCAGATCGAATTTGTCCAATCCAAATACCACAAAAGAACCGTCTATTCATTGGCTATCAACCCCCATCTTCAAATAATTTGTCGCTCTGCGATAAGTTTGTCAAAAAATGAAAATTTCGCCATAGTATCATAAATGGTACTATAGACATTTTATATGGAAATTTACCAAAAAAAACAAAAAAAATCATATACCCAGATCGAATTTGTCCAATCCAAATACCACAAAAGAACCGTCTATTCATTGGCTATTAAACCCCATCTTCAAGTAATTTGTCGCTGTTCGATAAGTTTGTCAAAAATTGAAAATTTCGCCATAGTATCATAAATGGTACTATTGACATTTTATATGGAAATTTACCAAAAAAAACAAAAAAAAATCATATACCCATATCGAATTTGTTCAATCCAAATACAACAAAAGAACCGTCCATTCATTGGCTATCAACCCCCATCTTCAAATAATTTGTCGCTCTGCGATAAGTTTGTCAAAAAATGAAAATTTCGCCATAGTATCATAAATGGTACTATAGCCATTTTATATGGAAATTTACCGAAAAAACAAAAAAAATTATATACCCAGATTGAATTTGTCCAATCCAAATACCACAAAAGAACCGTCTATTCATTGGCTATCAACCCCCATCTTCAAATAATTTGTCGCTCTGCGATAAGTTTGTCAAAAAATGAAAATTTCGCCATAGTATCATAAATGGTACTATAGACATTTTATATGGAAATTTACCGAAAAAACAAAAAAAATTATATACCCAGATCGAATTTGTCCAATCCAAATACCACAAAAGAACCGTCTATTCATTGGCTATCAACCCCATCTTCAAATAATTTGTCGCTCTGCGATAAGTTTGTCAAAAAATGAAAATTTCGCCATAGTATCATAAATGGTACTATAGACATTTTATATGGAAATTTACCAAAAAAAACAAAAAAAATCATATACCCAGATCGAATTTGTTCAATCCAAATACCACAAAAGAACCGTCTATTCATTGGCTATTAAACCCCATCTTCAAGTAATTTGTCGCTCTTCGATAAGTTTGTCAAAAATTGAAAATTTCGCCATAGTATCATAAATGGTATTATAGACATTTTATATGGAAATTTACCAAAAAAAAAAAAAAAAAAAAAAAATCATATACCCAGATCGAATTTGTTCAATCCAAATACCACAAAAGAACCGTCTATTCATTGGCTATCAACCCCCATCTTCAAATAATTTGTCGCTCTTCGATAAGTTTGTCAAAAATTGAAAATTTCGCCATAGTATCATAAATGGTACTATAGACATTTTATATGGAAATTTACCGAAAAAACCAAAATAATCATATACCCAGAGCGAATTTGTTCAATCCAAATACCACAAAAGAACCGTCTATTCATTGGCTATCAACCCCCATCTTCAAATAATTTGTCGCTCTGCGATAAGTTTGTCAAAAACTGAAAATTTCGCCATAGTATCATAAATGGTACTATAGACATTTTATATGGAAATTTACCAAAAAAAAAACAAAAAAAATCATATACCCAGATCGAATTTGTTCAATCCAAATACCACAAAAGAACCGTCTATTCATTGGCTATCAACCCCCATCTTCAAATAATTTGTCGCTCTGCGATAAGTTTGTCAAAAACTGAAAATTTCGCCATAGTATCATAAATGGTACTATAGACATTTTATATGGAAATTTACCGAAAAAACCAAAAAAATCATATACCCAGAGCGAATTTGTCCAATCCAAATACCACAAAAGAACCGTCTATTCATTGGCTATCAACCCCCATCTTCAAATAATTTGTCGCTCTGCGATAAGTTTGTCAAAAACTGAAAATATCGCCATAGTATCATAAATGGTACTATAGACATTTTATATGGAAATTTACCAAAAAAAACAAAAAAAATCATATACCCAGATCGAATTTGTTCAATCCAAATACAACAAAAGAACCGTCCATTCATTGGCTATCAACCCCCATCTTCAAATAATTTGTCGCTCTGCGATAAGTTTGTCAAAAACTGAAAATTTCGCCATAGTATCATAAATGGTACTATAGACATTTTATATGGAAATTTACCAAAAAAAAACAAAAAAAATCATATACCCAGATCGAATTTGTTCAATCCAAATACCACAAAAGAACCGTCTATTCATTGGCTATCAAACCCCATCTTCAAATAATTTGTCGCTCTTCGATAAAATTGTCAAAATTGAAATTTTCGCCATAGTATCATAAATGGTACTATAGACATTTTATATGGAAATTTACCAAAAAAACCAAAAAAAAATCATATATCCAGACCGAATTTGTTCAATCCAAATACAACAAAAGAACCGTCTATTCATTGGCTATCAAACCCCATCTTCAAATAATTTGTCGCTCTTCGATAAGTTTGTCAAAAATTGAAAATTTCGCCATAAATGGTACTATAGACATTTTATATGGAAATTTACCGAAAAAACCAAAAAAAATCATATACCCAGAGCGAATTTGTCCAATCCAAATACCACAAAAAGAACCGTCTATTCATTGGCTATCAACCCCCATCTTCAAATAATTTGTCGCTCTGCGATAAGTTTGTCAAAAATTGAAAATTTCGCCATAGTATCATAAATGGTACTATAGACATTTTATATGGAAATTTAGCGAAACAACCAAAAAGATCATATACCCAGATCGAATTTGTCCAATCCAAATACCACAAAAGAACCGTCTATTCATTGGCTATCAAACCCCATCTTCAAATAATTTGTCGCTCTTCGATAAAATTGTCAAAATTGAAATTTTCGCCATAGTATCATAAATGGTACTATAGACATTTTATATGGAAATTTACCGAAAAAACCAAAAAAAATCATATACCCAGAGCGAATTTGTCCAATCCAAATACCACAAAAAGAACCGTCTATTCATTGGCTATCAACCCCCATCTTCAAATAATTTGTCGCTCTGCGATAAGTTTGTCAAAAATTGAAAATTTCGCCATAGTATCATAAATGGTACTATAGACATTTTATATGGAAATTTACCAAAAAAACCAAAAAAAAATCATATATCCAGACCGAATTTGTTCAATCCAAATACAACAAAAGAACCGTCTATTCATTGGCTATCAAACCCCATCTTCAAATAATTTGTCGCTCTTCGATAAGTTTGTCAAAAATTGAAAATTTCGCCATAAATGGTACTATAGACATTTTATATGGAAATTTACCGAAAAAACCAAAAAAAATCATATACCCAGAGCGAATTTGTCCAATCCAAATACCACAAAAAGAACCGTCTATTCATTGGCTATCAACCCCCATCTTCAAATAATTTGTCGCTCTGCGATAAGTTTGTCAAAAACTGAAAATTTCGCCATAGTATCATAAATGGTACTATAGACATTTTATATGGAAATTTACCAAAAAAAAAAACAAAAAAAATCATATACCCAGATCGAATTTGTTCAATCCAAATACCACAAAAGAACCGTCTATTCATTGGCTATTAAACCCCATCTTCAAGTAATTTGTCGCTGTTCGATAAGTTTGTCAAAAATTGAAAATTTCGCCATAGTATCATAAATGGTACTATTGACATTTTATATGGAAATTTACCAAAAAAAACAAAAAAAAATCATATACCCATATCGAATTTGTTCAATCCAAATACAACAAAAGAACCGTCCATTCATTGGCTATCAACCCCCATCTTCAAATAATTTGTCGCTCTGCGATAAGTTTGTCAAAAAATGAAAATTTCGCCATAGTATCATAAATGGTACTATAGCCATTTTATATGGAAATTTACCGAAAAAACAAAAAAAATTATATACCCAGATCGAATTTGTCCAATCCAAATACCACAAAAGAACCGTCTATTCATTGGCTATCAACCCCCATCTTCAAATAATTTGTCGCTCTGCGATAAGTTTGTCAAAAAATGAAAATTTCGCCATAGTATCATAAATGGTACTATAGACATTTTATATGGAAATTTACCGAAAAAAACAAAAAAATCATATACCCAGAGCGAATTTGTCCAGGGCAAATACCACAAAAGAACCGTCTATTCATTGGCTATCAACCCCATCTTCAAATAATTTGTCGCTCTGCGATAAGTTTGTCAAAAAATGAAAATTTCGCCATAGTATCATAAATGGTACTATAGACATTTTATATGGAAATTTACCGAAAAAACAAAAAAAATTATATACCCAGATCGAATTTGTCCAATCCAAATACCACAAAAGAACCGTCTATTCATTGGCTATCAACCCCCATCTTCAAATAATTTGTCGCTCTGCGATAAGTTTGTCAAAAAATGAAAATTTCGCCATAGTATCATAAATGGTACTATAGACATTTTATATGGAAATTTACCAAAAAAAACAAAAAAAATCATATACCCAGATCGAATTTGTCCAATCCAAATACCACAAAAGAACCGTCTATTCATTGGCTATTAAACCCCATCTTCAAGTAATTTGTCGCTGTTCGATAAGTTTGTCAAAAATTGAAAATTTCGCCATAGTATCATAAATGGTACTATTGACATTTTATATGGAAATTTACCAAAAAAAACAAAAAAAAATCATATACCCATATCGAATTTGTTCAATCCAAATACAACAAAAGAACCGTCCATTCATTGGCTATCAACCCCCATCTTCAAATAATTTGTCGCTCTGCGATAAGTTTGTCAAAAAATGAAAATTTCGCCATAGTATCATAAATGGTACTATAGCCATTTTATATGGAAATTTACCGAAAAAACAAAAAAAATTATATACCCAGATCGAATTTGTCCAATCCAAATACCACAAAAGAACCGTCTATTCATTGGCTATCAACCCCCATCTTCAAATAATTTGTCGCTCTGCGATAAGTTTGTCAAAAAATGAAAATTTCGCCATAGTATCATAAATGGTACTATAGACATTTTATATGGAAATTTACCGAAAAAACAAAAAAAATTATATACCCAGATCGAATTTGTCCAATCCAAATACCACAAAAGAACCGTCTATTCATTGGCTATCAACCCCATCTTCAAATAATTTGTCGCTCTGCGATAAGTTTGTCAAAAAATGAAAATTTCGCCATAGTATCATAAATGGTACTATAGACATTTTATATGGAAATTTACCAAAAAAAACAAAAAAAATCATATACCCAGATCGAATTTGTTCAATCCAAATACCACAAAAGAACCGTCTATTCATTGGCTATTAAACCCCATCTTCAAGTAATTTGTCGCTCTTCGATAAGTTTGTCAAAAATTGAAAATTTCGCCATAGTATCATAAATGGTATTATAGACATTTTATATGGAAATTTACCAAAAAAAAAAAAAAAAAAAAAAAAATCATATACCCAGATCGAATTTGTTCAATCCAAATACCACAAAAGAACCGTCTATTCATTGGCTATCAACCCCCATCTTCAAATAATTTGTCGCTCTGCGATAAGTTTGTCAAAAAATGAAAATTTCGCCATAGTATCATAAATGGTACTATAGCCATTTTATATGGAAATTTACCGAAAAAACAAAAAAAATTATATACCCAGATCGAATTTGTCCAATCCAAATACCACAAAAGAACCGTCTATTCATTGGCTATCAAACCCCATCTTCAAATAATTTGTCGCTCTTCGATAAGTTTGTCAAAAATTGAAAATTTCGCCATAGTATCATAAATGGTACTATAGACATTTTATATGGAAATTTACCGAAAAAACCAAAATAATCATATACCCAGAGCGAATTTGTTCAATCCAAATACCACAAAAGAACCGTCTATTCATTGGCTATCAACCCCCATCTTCAAATAATTTGTCGCTCTGCGATAAGTTTGTCAAAAACTGAAAATTTCGCCATAGTATCATAAATGGTACTATAGACATTTTATATGGAAATTTACCAAAAAAAAAACAAAAAAAATCATATACCCAGATCGAATTTGTTCAATCCAAATACCACAAAAGAACCGTCTATTCATTGGCTATCAACCCCCATCTTCAAATAATTTGTCGCTCTGCGATAAGTTTGTCAAAAACTGAAAATTTCGCCATAGTATCATAAATGGTACTATAGACATTTTATATGGAAATTTACCGAAAAAACCAAAAAAATCATATACCCAGAGCGAATTTGTCCAATCCAAATACCACAAAAGAACCGTCTATTCATTGGCTATCAACCCCCATCTTCAAATAATTTGTCGCTCTGCGATAAGTTTGTCAAAAACTGAAAATATCGCCATAGTATCATAAATGGTACTATAGACATTTTATATGGAAATTTACCAAAAAAAACAAAAAAAATCATATACCCAGATCGAATTTGTTCAATCCAAATACAACAAAAGAACCGTCCATTCATTGGCTATCAACCCCATCTTCAAATAATTTGTCGCTCTGCGATAAGTTTGTCAAAAACTGAAAATTTCGCCATAGTATCATAAATGGTACTATAGACATTTTATATGGAAATTTACCAAAAAAAAACAAAAAAAATCATATACCCAGATCGAATTTGTTCAATCCAAATACCACAAAAGAACCGTCTATTCATTGGCTATCAAACCCCATCTTCAAATAATTTGTCGCTCTTCGATAAAATTGTCAAAATTGAAATTTTCGCCATAGTATCATAAATGGTACTATAGACATTTTATATGGAAATTTACCAAAAAAACCAAAAAAAAATCATATATCCAGACCGAATTTGTTCAATCCAAATACAACAAAAGAACCGTCTATTCATTGGCTATCAAACCCCATCTTCAAATAATTTGTCGCTCTTCGATAAGTTTGTCAAAAATTGAAAATTTCGCCATAAATGGTACTATAGACATTTTATATGGAAATTTACCGAAAAAACCAAAAAAAATCATATACCCAGAGCGAATTTGTCCAATCCAAATACCACAAAAAGAACCGTCTATTCATTGGCTATCAACCCCCATCTTCAAATAATTTGTCGCTCTGCGATAAGTTTGTCAAAAATTGAAAATTTCGCCATAGTATCATAAATGGTACTATAGACATTTTATATGGAAATTTAGCGAAACAACCAAAAAGATCATATACCCAGATCGAATTTGTCCAATCCAAATACGACAAAAGAACCGTCTATTCATTGGCTATCAAACCCCATCTTCAAATAATTTGTCGCTCTTCGATAAGTTTGTCAAAAATTGAAAATTTCGCCATAGTATCATAAATGGTACTATAGACATTTTATATGGAAATTTAGCGAAACAACCAAAAAGATCATATACCCAGATGGAATTTGTCCAATCCAAATACCACAAAAGAACCGTCTATTCATTGGCTATCAAACCCCATCTTCAAATAATTTGTCGCTCTTCGATAAGTTTGTCAAAAATTGAAAATTTCGCCATAGTATCATAAATGGTACTATAGACATTTTATATGGAAATTTACCGAAAAAAACAAAAAAATCATATACCCAGAGCGAATTTGTCCAGGGCAAATACCACAAAAGAACCGTCTATTCATTGGCTATCAACCCCCATCTTCAAATAATTTGTCGCTCTGCGATAAAATTGTCAAAAATTGAAAATTTCGCCATAGTATCATAAATGGCACTATAGACATTTTATATGGAAATTTAGCGAAACAACCAAAAAGATCATATACCCAGATCGAATTTGTCCAATCCAAATACCACAAAAGAACCGTCTATTCATTGGCTATCAAACCCCATCTTCAAATAATTTGTCGCTCTTCGATAAGTTTGTCAAAAATTGAAAATTTCGCCATAGTATCATAAATGGTACTATAGACATTTTATATGGAAATTTACCGAAAAAAACAAAAAAAATCATATACCCAGATCGAATTTGTTCAATCCAAATACCACAAAAGAACCGTCTATTCATTGGCTATTAAACCCCATCTTCAAGTAATTTGTCGCTGTTCGATAAGTTTGTCAAAAATTGAAAATTTCGCCATAGTATCATAAATGGTACTATAGACATTTTATATGGAAATTTACCAAAAAAAAACAAAAAAAAATCATATACCCAGATCGAATTTGTTCAATCCAAATACAACAAAAGATCCGTCCATTCATTGGCTATCAACCCCCATCTTCAAATAATTTGTCGCTCTGCGATAAGTTTGTCAAAAACTGAAAATTTCGCCATAGTATCAACCCCCATCTTCAAATAATTTGTCGCTCTGCGATAAGTTTGTCAAAAACTGAAAATTTCGCCATAGTATCATAAATGGTACTATAGACATTTTATATGGAAATTTAGCGAAACAACCAAAAAGATCATATACCCAGAGCGAATTTGTCCAGTGCAAATACCACAAAAGAACCGTCTATTCATTGGCTATCAACCCCCATCTTCAAATAATTTGTCGCTCTGCGATAAAATTGTCAAAAATTGAAAATTTCGCCATAGTATCATAAATGGCACTATAGACATTTTATATGGAAATTTAGCGAAACAACCAAAAAGATCATATACCCAGATCGAATTTGTCCAATCCAAATACCACAAAAGAACCGTCTATTCATTGGCTATCAAACCCCATCTTCAAATAATTTATCGCTCTTCGATAAGTTTGTCAAAAATTGAAAATTTCGCCATAGTATCATAAATGGTACTATAGACATTTTATATGGAAATTTACCGAAAAAAACAAAAAAATCATATACCCAGAGCAAATTTGTCCAATCCAAATACCACAAAAGAACCGTCTATTCATTGGCTATCAACCCCTATCTTCAAATAATTTGTCGCTCTGCGATAAGTTTGTCAAAAAATGAAAATTTCGCCATAGTATCATAAATGGTACTATAGACGTTTTATATGGAAATTTACCGAAAAAACCAAAAAAATTATATACCCAGATCGAATTTGTTCAATCCAAATACCACAAAAGAACCGTCTATTCATTGGCTATCAAACCCCATCTTCAAATAATTTGTCGCTCTTCGATAAGTTTGTCAAAAATTGAAAATTTCGCCATAGTATCATAAATGGTATTATAGACATTTTATATGGAAATTTACCAAAAAAAAACAAAAAAAATCATATACCCAGATCGAATTTGTTCAATCCAAATACCACAAAAGAACCGTCTATTCATTGGCTATCAAACCCCATCTTCAAATAATTTGTCGCTCTTCGATAAGTTTGTCAAAAATTGAAAATTTCGCCATAGTATCATAAATGGTACTATAGACATTTTATATGGAAATTTACCAAAAAAAAAAACAAAAAAAATCATATACCCAGATTGAATTTGTTCAATCCAAATACCACAAAAGAACCGTCTATTCATTGGCTATCAACCCCCATCTTCAAATAATTTGTCGCTCTTCGATAAGTTTGTCAAAATTGAAAATTTCGCCATAGTATCATAAATGGTACTATAGACATTTTATATGGAAATTTAGCGAAACAACCAAAAAGATCATATACCCAGATCGAATTTGTCCAATCCAAATACCACAAAAGAACCGTCTATTCATTGGCTATCAACCCCCATCTTCAAATAATTTGTCGCTCTGCGATAAGTTTGTCAAAAACTGAAAATATCGCCATAGTATCATAAATGGTACTATAGACATTTTATATGGAAATTTACCAAAAAAAACAAAAAAAATCATATACCCAGATTGAATTTGTTCAATCCAAATACCACAAAAGAACCGTCTATTCATTGGCTATCAAACCCCATCTTCAAATAATTTATCGCTCTTCGATAAGTTTGTCAAAAATTGAAAATTTCGCCATAGTATCATAAATGGTACTATAGACATTTTATACCTATGGAAATTTACCAAAAAAACAAAAAAAAATCATATACCCAGATCGAATTTGTTCAATCCAAATACCACAAAAGAACCGTCTATTCATTGGCTATCAAACCCCATCTTCAAATAATTTGTCGCTCTTCGATAAGTTTGTCAAAAATTGAAAATTTCGCCATAGTATCATAAATGGTACTATAGACATTTTATATGGAAATTTAGCGAAACAACCAAAAAGATAATATACCCAGATCGAATTTGTCCAATCCAAATACCACAAAAGAACCGTCTATTCATTGGCTATCAACCCCCATCTTCAAATAATTTGTCGCTCTGCGATAAGTTTGTCAAAAACTGAAAATATCGCCATAGTATCATAAATGGTACTATAGACATTTTATATGGAAATTTACCAAAAAAAACAAAAAAAATCATATACCCAGATCGAATTTGTCCAATCCAAATACCACAAAAGAACCGTCTATTCATTGGCTATTAAACCCCATCTTCAAGTAATTTGTCGCTGTTCGATAAGTTTGTCAAAAATTGAAAATTTCGCCATAGTATCATAAATGGTACTATTACATTTTATATGGAAATTTACCAAAAAAAACAAAAAAAATCATATACCCAGATCGAATTTGTTCAATCCAAATACAACAAAAGAACCGTCCATTCATTGGCTATCAACCCCCATCTTCAAATAATTTGTCGCTCTGCGATAAGTTTGTCAAAAACTGAAAATTTCGCCATAGTATCATAAATGGTACTATAGACATTTTATATGGAAATTTACCAAAAAAAACAAAAAAAATCATATACCCAGATCGAATTTGTTCAATCCAAATACCACAAAAGAACCGTCTATTCATTGGCTATCAAACCCCATCTTCAAATAATTTGTCGCTCTTCGATAAAATTGTCAAAATTGAAAATTTCGCCATAGTATCATAAATGGTACTATAGACATTTTATATGGAAATTTACCAAAAAAACCAAAAAAAAATCATATATCCAGACCGAATTTGTTCAATCCAAATACCACAAAAGAACCGTCTATTCATTGGCTATCAAACCCCATCTTCAAATAATTTGTCGCTCTTCGATAAGTTTGTCAAAAATTGAAAATTTCGCCATAAATGGTACTATAGACATTTTATATGGAAATTTACCGAAAAAACCAAAAAAAATCATATACCCAGAGCGAATTTGTCCAATCCAAATACCACAAAAAGAACCGTCTATTCATTGGCTATCAACCCCCATCTTCAAATAATTTGTCGCTCTGCGATAAGTTTGTCAAAAATTGAAAATTTCGCCATAGTATCATAAATGGTACTATAGACATTTTATATGGAAATTTAGCGAAACAACCAAAAAGATCATATACCCAGATCGAATTTGTCCAATCCAAATACTTCAAAAGAACCGTCTATTCATTGGCTATCAAACCCCATCTTCAAATAATTTGTCGCTCTTCGATAAGTTTGTCAAAAATTGAAAATTTCGCCATAGTATCATAAATGGTACTATAGACATTTTATATGGAAATTTAGCGAAACAACCAAAAAGATCATATACCCAGATGGAATTTGTCCAATCCAAATACCACAAAAGAACCGTCTATTCATTGGCTATCAACCCCCATCTTCAAATAATTTGTCGCTCTGCGATAAAATTGTCAAAAATTGAAAATTTCGCCATAGTATCATAAATGGCACTATAGACATTTTATATGGAAATTTAGCGAAACAACCAAAAAGATCATATACCCAGATCGAATTTGTCCAATCCAAATACCACAAAAGAACCGTCTATTCATTGGCTATCAAACCCCATCTTCAAATAATTTGTCGCTCTTCGATAAGTTTGTCAAAAATTGAAAATTTCGCCATAGTATCATAAATGGTACTATAGACATTTTATATGGAAATTTACCGAAAAAAACAAAAAAAATCATATACCCAGATCGAATTTGTTCAATCCAAATACCACAAAAGAACCGTCTATTCATTGGCTATTAAACCCCATCTTCAAGTAATTTGTCGCTGTTCGATAAGTTTGTCAAAAATTGAAAATTTCGCCATAGTATCATAAATGGTACTATAGACATTTTATATGGAAATTTACCAAAAAAAAACAAAAAAAAATCATATACCCAGATCGAATTTGTTCAATCCAAATACAACAAAAGATCCGTCCATTCATTGGCTATCAACCCCCATCTTCAAATAATTTGTCGCTCTGCGATAAGTTTGTCAAAAACTGAAAATTTCGCCATAGTATCAACCCCCATCTTCAAATAATTTGTCGCTCTGCGATATGTTTGTCAAAAACTGAAAATTTCGCCATAGTATCAACCCCCATCTTCAAATAATTTGTCGCTCTGCGATAAGTTTGTCAAAAACTGAAAATTTCGCCATAGTATCATAAATGGTACTATAGACATTTTATATGGAAATTTAGCGAAACAACCAAAAAGATCATATACCCAGAGCGAATTTGTCCAGTGCAAATACCACAAAAGAACCGTCTATTCATTGGCTATCAACCCCCATCTTCAAATAATTTGTCGCTCTGCGATAAAATTGTCAAAAATTGAAAATTTCGCCATAGTATCATAAATGGCACTATAGACATTTTATATGGAAATTTAGCGAAACAACCAAAAAGATCATATACCCAGATCGAATTTGTCCAATCCAAATACCACAAAAGAACCGTCTATTCATTGGCTATCAAACCCCATCTTCAAATAATTTGTCGCTCTTCGATAAGTTTGTCAAAAATTGAAAATTTCGCCATAGTATCATAAATGGTACTATAGACATTTTATATGGAAATTTACCGAAAAAAACGAAAAAATCATATACCCAGAGCAAATTTGTCCAATCCAAATACCACAAAAGAACCGTCTATTCATTGGCTATCAACCCCTATCTTCAAATAATTTGTCGCTCTGCGATAAGTTTGTCAAAAAATGAAAATTTCGCCATAGTATCATAAATGGTACTATAGACGTTTTATATGGAAATTTACCGAAAAAACCAAAAAAATTATATACCCAGATCGAATTTGTTCAATCCAAATACCACAAAAGAACCGTCTATTCATTGGCTATCAAACCCCATCTTCAAATAATTTGTCGCTCTTCGATAAGTTTGTCAAAAATTGAAAATTTCGCCATAGTATCATAAATGGTATTATAGACATTTTATATGGAAATTTACCAAAAAAAAACAAAAAAAATCATATACCCAGATCGAATTTGTTCAATCCAAATACCACAAAAGAACCGTCTATTCATTGGCTATCAAACCCCATCTTCAAATAATTTGTCGCTCTTCGATAAGTTTGTCAAAAATTGAAAATTTCGCCATAGTATCATAAATGGTACTATAGACATTTTATATGGAAATTTACCAAAAAAAAAACAAAAAAAATCATATACCCAGATTGAATTTGTTCAATCCAAATACCACAAAAGAACCGTCTATTCATTGGCTATCAACCCCCATCTTCAAATAATTTGTCGCTCTGCGATAAGTTTGTCAAAAACTGAAAACTTCGCCATAGTATCATAAATGGTACTATAGACATTTTATATGGAAATTTAGCGAAACAACCAAAAAGATCATATACCCAGATCGAATTTGTCCAATCCAAATACCACAAAAGAACCGTCTATTCATTGGCTATCAAACCCCATCTTCAAATAATTTGTCGCTCTTCGATAAGTTTGTCAAAAATTGAAAATTTCGCCATAGTATCATAAATGGTACTATAGACATTTTATATGGAAATTTACCAAAAAAAAACAAAAAAAATCATATACCCAGATCGAATTTGTTCAATCCAAATACCACAAAAGAACCGTCTATTCATTGGCTATCAACCCCCATCTTCAAATAATTTGTCGCTCTGCGATAAGTTTGTCAAAAACTGAAAATTTCGCCATAGTATCATAAATGGTACTATAGACATTTTATACCTATGGAAATTTACCAAAAAAACAAAAAAAATCATATACCCAGATCGAATTTGTTCAATCCAAATACCACAAAAGAACCGTCTATTCATTGGCTATCAAACCCCATCTTCAAATAATTTGTCGCTCTTCGATAAGTTTGTCAAAAATTGAAAATTTCGCCATAGTATCATAAATGGTATTATAGACATTTTATATGGAAATTTACCGAAAAAACCAAAAAAATCATATACCCAGAGCGAATTTGTCCAATCCAAATACCACAAAAGAACCGTCTATTCATTGGCTATCAACCCCCATCTTCAAATAATTTGTCGCTCTGCGATAAGTTTGTCAAAAACTGAAAATTTCGCCATAGTATCATAAATGGTACTATAGACATTTTATATGGAAATTTACCAAAAAAAAACAAAAAAAATCATATACCCAGATCGAATTTGTTCAATCCAAATACAACAAAAGAACCGTCCATTCATTGGCTATCAACCCCCATCTTCAAATAATTTGTCGCTCTGCGATAAGTTTGTCAAAAACTGAAAATTTCGCCATAGTATCATAAATGGTACTATAGACATTTTATATGGAAATTTACCGAAAAAACCAAAAAAATCATATACCCAGAGCGAATTTGTCCAATCCAAATACCACAAAAGAACCGTCTATTCATTGGCTATCAACCCCCATCTTCAAATAATTTGTCGCTCTGCGATAAAATTGTCAAAAATTGAAAATTTCGCCATAGTATCATAAATGGCACTATAGACATTTTATATGGAAATTTAGCGAAACAACCAAAAAGATCATATACCCAGATCGAATTTGTCCAATCCAAATACCACAAAAGAACCGTCTATTCATTGGCTATCAAACCCCATCTTCAAATAATTTGTCGCTCTTCGATAAGTTTGTCAAAATTGAAAATTTCGCCATAGTATCATAAATGGTACTATAGACATTTTATATGGAAATTTACCAAAAAAAAACAAAAAAAAATCATATACCCAGATCGAATTTGTTCAATCCAAATACAACAAAAGATCCGTCCATTCATTGGCTATCAACCCCCATCTTCAAATAATTTGTCGCTCTGCGATAAGTTTGTCAAAAACTGAAAATTTCGCCATAGTATCAACCCCCATCTTCAAATAATTTGTCGCTCTGCGATAAGTTTGTCAAAAACTGAAAATTTCGCCATAGTATCATAAATGGTACTATAGACATTTTATATGGAAATTTAGCGAAACAACCAAAAAGATCATATACCCAGAGCGAATTTGTCCAGTGCAAATACCACAAAAGAACCGTCTATTCATTGGCTATCAACCCCCATCTTCAAATAATTTGTCGCTCTGCGATAAAATTGTCAAAAATTGAAAATTTCGCCATAGTATCATAAATGGCACTATAGACATTTTATATGGAAATTTAGCGAAACAACCAAAAAGATCATATACCCAGATCGAATTTGTCCAATCCAAATACCACAAAAGAACCGTCTATTCATTGGCTATCAACCCCCATCTTCAAATAATTTGTCGCTCTGCGATAAGTTTGTCAAAAATTGAAAATTTCGCCATAGTATCATAAATGGTACTATAGACATTTTATATGGAAATTTAGCGAAACAACCAAAAAGATCATATACCTAGATCGAATTTGTCCAATCCAAATACGACAAAAGAACCGTCTATTCATTGGCTATCAAACCCCATCTTCAAATAATTTGTCGCTCTTCGATAAGTTTGTCAAAAATTGAAAATTTCGCCATAGTATCATAAATGGTACTATAGACATTTTATATGGAAATTTACCGAAAAAAACAAAAAAATCATATACCCAGAGCAAATTTGTCCAATCCAAATACCACAAAAGAACCGTCTATTCATTGGCTATCAACGCCTATCTTCAAATAATTTGTCGCTCTGCGATAAGTTTGTCAAAAAATGAAAATTTCGCCATAGTATCATAAATGGTACTATAGACGTTTTATATGGAAATTTACCGAAAAAACCAAAAAAATTATATACCCAGATCGAATTTGTTCAATCCAAATACCACAAAAGAACCGTCTATTCATTGGCTATCAAACCCCATCTTCAAATAATTTGTCGCTTTTCGATAAGTTTGTCAAAAATTTAAAATTTCGCCATAGTATCATAAATGGTACTATAGACATTTTATATGGAAATTTACCAAAAAAAAACAAAAAAAATCTATACCCAGATCGAATTTGTTCAATCCAAATACCACAAAAGAACCGTCTATTCATTGGCTATCAACCCCCATCTTCAAATAATTTGTCGCTCTGCGATAAGTTTGTCAAAAACTGAAAATTTCGCCATAGTATCATTAATGGTACTATAGACATTTTATACCTATGGAAATTTACCAAAAAAACAAAAAAAATCATATACCCAGATCGAATTTGTTCAATCCAAATACCACAAAAGAACCGTCTATTCATTGGCTATCAAACCCCATCTTCAAATAATTTGTCGCTCTTCGATAAGTTTGTCAAAAATTGAAAATTTCGCCATAGTATCATAAATGGTATTATAGACATTTTATATGGAAATTTACCAAAAAAAAACAAAAAAAATCATATACCCAGATCGAATTTGTTCAATCCAAATACAACAAAAGAACCGTCCATTCATTGGCTATCAACCCCCATCTTCAAATAATTTGTCGCTCTGCGATAAGTTTGTCAAAAACTGAAAATTTCGCCATAGTATCATAAATGGTACTATAGACATTTTATATGGAAATTTACCGAAAAAACCAAAAAAATCATATACTCAGAGCGAATTTGTCCAATCCAAATACCACAAAAGAACCGTCTATTCATTGGCTATCAACCCCCATCTTCAAATAATTTGTCGCTCTGCGATAAGTTTGTCAAAAATTGAAAATTTCGCCATAGTATCATAAATGGTACTATAGACATTTTATATGGAAATTTACCAAAAAAAACAAAAAAAATCATATACCCAGATCGAATTTGTTCAATCCAAATACCACAAAAGAACCGTCTATTCATTGGCTATTAAACCCCATCTTCAAGTAATTTGTCGCTGTTCGATAAGTTTGTCAAAAATTGAAAATTTCGCCATAGTATCATAAATGGTACTATAGACATTTTATATGGAAATTTACCAAAAAAAAATCATATACCCAGATCGAATTTGTTCAATCCAAATACAACAAAAGATCCGTCCATTCATTGGCTATCAACCCCCATCTTCAAATAATTTGTCGCTCTGCGATAAGTTTGTCAAAAACTGAAAATTTCGCCATAGTATCAACCCCCATCTTCAAATAATTTGTCGCTCTGCGATAAGTTTGTCAAAAACTGAAAATTTCGCCATAGTATCATAAATGGTACTATAGACATTTTATATGGAAATTTACCAAAAAAACAAAAAAAAATCATATACCCAGATCGAATTTGTTCAATCCAAATACCACAAAAGAACCGTCTATTCATTGGCTATCAAACCCCATCTTCAAATAATTTGTCGCTCTTCGATAAGTTTGTCAAAATTTGAAAATTTCGCCATAGTATCATAAATGTTACTATAGACATTTTATATGGAAATTTAAACCAAAAAAATCATATACGCAGAGCGAATTTGTCCAATCCAAATACCACAAAAGAACCGTCTATTCATTGGCTATCAACCCCCATCTTCAAATAATTTGTCGCTCTGCGATAAGTTTGTCAAAATTTGAAAATTTCGCCATAGTATCATAAATGGTACTATAGACATTTTATATGGAAATTTAGCGAAACAACCAAAAAGATCATATACCCAGATCGAATTTGTCCAATCCAAATACGACAAAAGAACCGTCTATTCATTGGCTATCAAACCCCATCTTCAAGTAATTTGTCGCTGTTCGATAAGTTTGTCAAAAATTGAAAATTTCGCCATAGTATCATAAATGGTACTATAAACATTTTATATGGAAATTTACAAAAAAAAACAAAAAAAATCATATACCCAGATCGAATTTGTTCAATCCAAATACCACAAAAGAACCGTCTATTCATTGGCTATCAAACCCCATCTTCAAATAATTTGTCGCTCTGCGATAAGTTTGTCAAAAACTGAAAATTTCGCCATAGTATCAACCCCCATCTTCAAATAATTTGTCGCTCTGCGATAAGTTTGTCAAAAACTGAAAATTTCGCCATAGTATCATAAATGGTACTATAGACATTTTATATGGAAATTTACCAAAAAAAAACAAAAAAAATCATATACCCAGATCGAATTTGTTCAATCCAAATACCACAAAAGAACCGTCTATTCATTGGCTATCAAACCCTATCTTCAAATAATTTGTCGCTCTTCGATAAGTTTGTCAAAAATTGAAAATTTCGCCATAGTATCATAAATGGTACTATAGACATTTTATATTGAAATTTACCGAAAAAACCAAAAAAATCATATACGCAGAGCGAATTTGTCCAATCCAAATACAACAAAAGAACCGTCTATTCATTGGCTATCAACCCCCATCTTCAAATAATTTGTCGCTCTGCGATAAGTTTGTCAAAAATTGAAAATTTCGCCATAGTATCATAAATGGTACTATAGACATTTTATATGGAAATTTACCAAAAAAAAATCATATACCCAGATCGAATTTGTTCAATCCAAATACAACAAAAGATCCGTCCATTCATTGGCTATCAACCCCCATCTTCAAATAATTTGTCGCTCTGCGATAAGTTTGTCAAAAACTGAAAATTTCGCCATAGTATCAACCCCCATCTTCAAATAATTTGTCGCTCTGCGATAAGTTTGTCAAAAACTGAAAATTTCGCCATAGTATCATAAATGGTACTATAGACATTTTATATGGAAATTTACCAAAAATTTACCAAAAATTTGTCGCTCTGCGATAAGTTTGTCAAAAACTGAAAATTTCGCCATAGTATCAACCCCCATCTTCAAATAATTTGTCGCTCTGCGATAAGTTTGTCAAAAACTGAAAATTTCGCCATAGTATCATAAATGGTACTATAGACATTTTATATGGAAATTTACCAAAAAAAAAACAAAAAAAATCATATACCCAGATCGAATTTGTTCAATCCAAATACCACAAAAGAACCGTCTATTCATTGGCTATCAAACCCCATCTTCAAATAATTTGTCGCTCTTCGATAAGTTTGTCAAAAATTGAAAATTTCGCCATAGTATCATAAATGGTACTATAGACATTTTATATTGAAATTTACCGAAAAAACCAAAAAAATCATATACGCAGAGCGAATTTGTCCAATCCAAATACAACAAAAGAACCGTCTATTCATTGGCTATCAACCCCCATCTTCAAATAATTTGTCGCTCTGCGATAAGTTTGTCAAAAATTGAAAATTTCGCCATAGTATCATAAATGGTACTATAGACATTTTATATGGAAATTTAGCGAAACAACCAAAAAGATCATATACCTAGATCGAATTTGTCCAATCCAAATACGACAAAAGAACCGTCTATTCATTGGCTATCAAACCCCATCTTCAAATAATTTGTCGCTCTTCGATAAGTTTGTCAAAAATTGAAAATTTCGACATAGTATCATAAATGGTACTATAAACATTTTATATGGAAATTTAGCGAAACAACCAAAAAGATCATATACCCAAATCGAATTTGTCCAATCCAAATACCACAAAAGAACCGTCTATTCATTGGCTATCAAACCCCATCTTCAAATAATTTGTCGCTCTTCGATAAGTTTGTCAAAAATTGAAAATTTCGCCATAGTATCATAAATGGTACTATAGACATTTTATATGGAAATTTACCGAAAAAAACAAAAAAATCATATACCCAGAGCGAATTTGTCCAATCCAAATACCACAAAAGAACCGTCTATTTATTGGCTATCAACCCCCATCTTCAAATAATTTGTCGCTCTGCGATAAAATTGTCAAAAATTGAAAATTTCGCCATAGTATCATAAATAGCACTATAGACATTTTATATGGAAATTTAGCGAAACAACCAAAAAAATCATATACCCAGATCGAATTTGTCCAATCCAAATACCACAAAAGAACCGTCTATTCATTGGCTATCAAACCCCATCTTCAAATAATTGTCGCTCTTCGATAAGTTTGTCAAAATTTGAAAATTTCGCCATAGTATCATAAATGGTACTATAGACATTTTATGTGGAAATTTACCAAAAAAAATCATACACCCAAATCGAATTTGTTCAATCCAGATACCACAAAAGAACCGTCTATTCATTGGCTATCAACCCCTGGGTTGAAAATTTTCAATTTTTGACAAACTTATCGACGAGCGACAAATTATTTGAAGATGGGGGTTGATAGCCAATGAATAGACGGTTCTTTTGTGGTATTTGAATTGGACAAATTCGATCTGGGTATATGATTTTTTTCGTTTTTTCCATAAATTTCCATATAGAATGTCTTACTTTACTTTTACTTTTGGTGGCGCTTACAGTCCGGGGTGGTCCACGGCCTCAACTAACAAGCCCCTCCAGCCAGCTCGGTCCCTCGCTAGCTGCCTCCAGCACACCAAGTTGGTTGAGGTCATTCTCCAATTGTGCGCGCCACCTAAGGTGGGGTCTTCCTCTTCTGCGTTGTCCCTCAGGGTTGGGTTCGAAGATTCGTCGGGCTGGTACGGTGTTGTCCATACGCTCCACGTGTCCCAGCCATATCAGCCGTTGTATTTTTAGCTTTTTGACCAGGTCAGCATCGCTGTATAGCCCGTATATTTCGTTATAGAATCTTCTTCTCCATACTCCATCGTCACAAACTGGACCGAATATCATTCGAAGAATCTTTCTCTCAAAACATTCCAGAAGGTTTTCATCCGCTTTTGACAGGGTCCATGCTTCTGCACCATACAGCAGGACCGGGATGATTAAGGTCTTATATAATATCTCCTTGGTTCTATGAGAGAGGGCTTTACTTCTTAGATGCCTTCTTAGCCCGAAGAAACCGCGATTGGAAAGAGTGATTCTTCGCTTGATCTCTGCGCCGATCTCATTTTGCGATGTTATAGTGGAGCCCAGGTAGACAAAGTCTTTAACAACTTCGAAGTTGTATCTGTCCATCGTGACGTTTTGTCCGAGTCGCCGATGTTGAGAGTCCCTTCTCGTTGACAGCATATACATAGTTTTGTCCTCATTAACAGCCAGACCCATCTTCGCCGCCTCCGTTTCGATGCTTGCAAATGCACCACTGACAGCTCGCCGCGTTCTCCCAATAATGTCAATATCATCAGCATAGGCGGCGCAGGGACATAAGTCCACGAGACATAAGTCCATAATGACCTTATGTCCCACTTCGGTGGGACATAATTCCATATTTTGATAATGGACTTATGTCCCACCGAAGTGGGATATAAGTCCATAGAAAAGGTGTATGGAATTATGTCTCATCTAACATGTTCGCGAGAACTTCCACTTTTATTTTCTTGAATTCTCAGAAGAAAAATCTTATTTAACTTTGTTTCTTTTCGAATATGAGAAAAAGGAAATTCGGCTTTGTCACTTTCAAATCTTTTTTGCTGAATTGGGAATATATACATTATACATTTTGAAAACCCTCTTTAATTTTTCTAATTCATTCAAGATGATGCATATCACCCAAGACATCGCTAATAAACCGTTATTACGGTCGGTTTCCTTTCTTCCTTTAAATGCACTTCTTGCTCAGTTTTAAATATCTGTAAAGCAAGCAGACTATTTCAAATGGTACCTAGGTCCTGGCAGACTTCACAAGTGAGCGATCTAGTTGGGCATGTAAATAAACCAAAGGCGTAGCCAAGAAACGATGCGAAGGGGATGATCGATTTTCAATGAACCTAAATGCGTAGCCGAAAAAAATTTTGAGCAAGGGAGGATCGATTTGGGGTGTGAAAATTAAAAATTCGCGCGAATTTTTAATTTTCACATGTTAATATTGCAATCAGTGGCCGAATATTAATTCAAAAAACAAAAACAATTTTTGTTATGGAAAAATAGCATTTGGTCTTATGTATCAAAATAATTTGGTCTTATGTCGCTTTCCAAAGCGTCTGATAGTCAAATTTTAAAATTTTACCTTATGTCACGGCACCCATCTATGCTACCAATAAAATTGTGGACTTATGTTCCATTTTTGAAAAATAAATTATGGATTTATATCCCACTTCGTTGGGACATAAGTCCATAATCAAAATTTGGAATTATGTCCCACCGAAGTGGGACATAAGTTCATAATGGACTTATGTCCCTGCGCCAGCATAGGCAAGTAGTTGAACGGACTTTTGAAAAATTGTACCTCTGGTGTTGGCTTGTGAGTTTCGTACAATTGCTTCAAGAACGATGGTAAAGAAAGTACATGATAGCGCGTCGCCTTGTCTCAAACCTTTTTCGACATAAAATGAATCGGTGGTGTTCTTGCCGAATTTGACGGAGCAGCGAGATTTCTCCATCGTGATCCTTGATGGATCAAACTTGACATGGCTTTGTATAGTTCGTCCCTATATACGCTATCATAGGCGACTTTAAAGTCGATAAATAGATGGTGTGTATCGATCTGAAATTCCTGGTTTTTTCCAAGATCTGTCGGAGTGTGAAAATTTGGTCGATGGTTGACTTTCCTGGTCTAAAACCACACTGATATAGGCCGATCAGGTTGTTGGCGAAAGGTTTTAGACGTTCACACAATACAGCCGACAAGATCTTATACGCGACATTCAGGAGACTTATTCCTCTGTAGTTGGCGCAGTTCAGAGTATCTCCTTTCTTGTGGATGGGGCACACGATTCTGAGGTTCCATTCGTCGGGCATGCTGTCATCCGACCAAATTTTACAGATGAGTTGGTGCATGCTCCTTACCAAGCCATCTCCCGCTGCTTTGAATAGCTCGGCCGGAAGGCCATCCGCTCCACCAGCTTTGTTGGACTTAAGTTTGGATATCGCTATCCTCACTTCGTGTAGGTCAGGTGGACGGAAGTTTTGGCCATCATCGTCCAAGCTGAACAGATCATTCTGCCTGACAGTCTGCAGAAGTGTTCTTTCCAAATCCTCAGCACCGACTGTGAATCTACTACTGTATTTCCATGCTCATCTCTGCAGGCTTCTGTTCGGGCCTTGTATCTTTGGGTGGATCGTTTTACCCTTTGGTAGAACTTTCAAACATTGCCTCTGCAGTAGCGTCCCTCAATTGATTCGACCGCTCGCTACTCGTGCTCTTTCTTTTTCCTTCTGAGAACCTTCTTCCTCCCTTCTTTTTTGCCCGTAGAGCTCGCGGGCAGCTCTCTCAGCCGCTCTGGTTCTTGTCTGCAGCATTAATTGATAGGCCTCGTTCTTGGCTGCATGTGCCTGGCGGCATTCCTCATCGAACCAGGGGTTTCGTAGTGGTCGCCTAGTGAAACCCAGCACTTCGGTAGCGGCGCTCCTGATGGCACGCTGGCAGAGTTGCCACTGGTCCTCTGTACTTGATGCTGGTGAAGCTGAGGATGGGCTTGCTGAGAGGTATAGGGAGACGCGGTCGGCAAAGGTTTTGGCGGTCTCTTGCGATAGTAGCCTTGCGACGTCAAATCTTCTTGTAGTATCCTCTCGGTGTTGTGGAGTATTGGATATCCGCATCCGTACTTTGGCTACTACCAAGTAATGGTCCGAGTCTATGTTGGCCGCTTGAAAAGTTCGGACATCCATGATACTGGAGGCATGTCTGGCGTCGATCGCAACATGATCGATTTGGTTGACGGTTTGTTGATCTGGAGACCGGCAAGTCCCCTTGTGTATGTTGAGGTGTGGGAATCGTGTGCTGGCAATGATGACATTTCGCCCCGCCGCAAAGTCGATTAGCCTGAGTCCGTTTCCGGAGGTGTTGTCGTGCAGGCTGTGCTTTCCGACTGCATAGCCAAAGATGCCCTCCTTTCCGTTAAAGTCGCCAAGAACTATCTTGACGTCGTACTTCGGGCACTTATCATACGTTTTCTCAAGAAGATCGTAGAATGCTTCTTTGGCTGTGTCGTCTTTCTCCTCTGTCGGGGCGTGAGCACAGATCAGCGTGATATTTTTAAATTTGGCCCTGATGCGGATTGTGACTAGGCGGTCGCTAACATTGCGAAATCCCAAGACTTCTTGACTAAGTCTTCCTCTAATCACAAATCCACACCCAAATAACCGCTGACTCTGCTCTCTGCTGCACTCGCCGTAGTAGATGTCACAGCTTTTCATCCTTCTTATGCCTTCTCCATCCCATCGCACTTCCTGGATGGCCGTAATGTCGGCTTTGTACCTATCCAGGGTATCCACAAGTTGTTCGGCTGCACGTGGTCTGTTTAAGGTCCGGACATTCCATGTTCAGATCCGAATTTCGTTGTCCTTATTTCGTTTGCTAGGGTCGTCAACATTTGGATCATCCATATCCGAGGCTTGTAGTTGGTTCATAACTGCCTGGTTTTTTCCGTGGTAGGGAAGTTACCCCGACGCACAACCCCCAACAACAACCCCAACCTTTGCTGAACCCCTTGGACAAAAGGGGCCGGATTTCCCGGAGTCAGTAACCCGCTTCGGGGATGTGAGCGCTGCCGTTGGCCCATAAAGGGCTCATCCGCCACCACCTCTATTTCAACATCCTGACTAATGCTGAAAAGCCCTAATGACCTTAGCTCCAAATAAGTCGAAGTAGCTCATTAAGGTATCTGCCATGCCGACTGTTGACGTCACCGTTGATTCAATCGCGTGAATTCTTCCGTCCTCTTTCTGAGGGGCTCATGTTAGACTTCTGAGACTCGAACAGACAGTCAGTTCCGACAGAGCATTATAGTGTTGCTATTTTCTTCGTGTTCAACACTCGCGCTTATAAGTTTAGCAAGCCAAGCTCAGGTGGGCGAGGCCAGTACCCGGTGGTTACCACGCGGAGATAAAATAAGCACAATTGATGTGTATGAGAAAGTTAAAACACTGGGCATTGCCAAGTTAATGCCAATCAATGTCACCATATATAAAATGTCTATAGTACCATTTATGATACTATGCCGAAATTTTCAATTTTTGACAAACTTATTGACGAGCGTCAAATCATTTATATATGGGGTTTGATAGCCAATGAATAGACGGTTTTTTTTTGTGATATTTGGAATGGACAAATTCGAACTGGGCCTATGATTTTTTTGTTTTTTTTTTTCGATAAATTTGCACATAAAATGTCTAAAGTACCCTTATTGGTAGTAAATTGAATTTTGAATTTTTGACAAACTTATCGAAGAGCGACAAATTATTTCATTAAAAGGCTTTGCAGCCAATAAATAGAAGATTATTTTGGTATATTTAAAGTGAAGAAATTCGCACGGGGTAATAGTTTTTTTGTAAGGAGTAAAAAGTAACTTCTTAAATAATGTCTTCAGCGTTAGCGACAAATTATTTGATTAAGTGGTAAGATAGCCTAGACATTATTTTGCAATATTCAAAACAGAAAAATTCAAACGGGGTAATCGATTTTTTTTTAATTTTTCCAAAAAAAAAAAAAAACAAAAGAGTTCGGTAGCGAACTGGGGTTTTAAAACTTTAAGGGTTAATTCTGGCAGAACGGCTTGTCCGATCGGGAAAATTTTTGCATTTTCCAGAGCAATTAAATCAGCGGTATATGTTTCATCTTTTTTTTTTTTGAAAAGGCGATGTGTTAGATCCAGCTTTACCGGTAAGCCAGGTCCACCACAAGATTTACCACTTCTCGAAGAGCAAACAAATCAAAATTACCGCAATTAAATAGCAACTAAATCCCATATACTTTGATTTCCGAAATTCGAATGTTGTGGATCCAGCTTTACCTACGTCGAAAGGCAAGAAGAGGAGCTGTGGACGCCATCGGCAACATCGCTAACGTACTTTTCGGAGTACCTACTTGATTCTCGATACGCTGAAGAAATGGCTGCTAATATTGATAAGGTGTACTTAAATGAAAATCATCTTCTTGAGTTATTCAAGAACCACACGTCAATATTAGCCTCCACTGTGAACATCATGACAAAAAACCAGCTATAAACCACCAGCATAACTTACTGGTTGCGCAACTGGGACAATACATCAATCGCATACATAACCTCACCGAAAACTCATATCAAATAAAGGTTCAGCAATTATCCTCATCATGGGCTATATACACTACACTTCTAATTACTAACATACAACGGACACAATCATCTATTCTTACCGTACTAGCAGATACTCGTCATGAAAAAACCAATTATTTATTGATTTCACCACACCAATTGAAGGAAGAAGCCATCAAAATTAAAAATCATTTACCATAAAGTCTTCACCTCCCATTTGAACTAAACAATATACGGGCACTATACAAACTTATGGCAACGGAAGGACGAATTATGAGCAACCATGTGATATTCAGAATTAGTCTACCTCGAATAGGGCGAGAAGAATTCACGATGTTTAAGAACATTCCAATTCCAGCGATTACAAACAACACTCTTATTACCATAGAACCATCATCATCATAATATATCTATTGCAGTAAATGTTCATTGTAATATAAAAATGATTTTTACTATTTTGCTTCCAAATAAAAAGAAAACACACGTCCTCTATCGCAGTCAATTTTATTCTGCCTTCTTTATGCAGTACAATGTTTGTTAATTTCAAAGAGAGTGATGCTAGCTGAATTGACTTAAGAGAAAATATATTAGAGTACAGTAGGCTACGAAAGTTTCGCGTTTATTGATAAATAAATGTTGCTACAATTCGGCCGTCCTGACAACATAGATCCCCCGATCTACTTTATTTACTTGACGCCTCACGTCCCCCGAACCACCGACGCATATTTCCTACGGCCCACACACCTTTGTAGGGTACACGCGACTGTTGAAAGCCCTCAACGTCCTTAAGGATATATCGGTCATTGCGTAAGAATTTCATCACTTGGTATGGTCCTTTGAATTTTGGAATACGTTTTTTTGATACACCAGAGTGTGAGTCGAAATTCCTTACCATTACGTAGTCACCTACCTTATATTTAAAGGGCTTCTGACGTTTTCTCTCTACATAATGTTTGTTATATACTTGTAACTTTTCCTGTTTTATCGCTGCCTATGATCCTCTCTTCCTCTCTCACTTGCCTATAATCTTTTTGCCTTACCGCCTCTTCAAGTGCAACTAAACTTTCCCTTAATGGGTCTGTTACCTGACCTCTTTGTCGGACCCCAAATAGCATTACACTTGGTTGTTCATTTATAGACCGATGTAACGTATTATTGATAGCATACTCAACCGTCTCTACGACTGAGTCCCAGTAGATGCCCTCATCCGGTTTGACTAGCTTAGCTATCATTGGTCCTAAGCTCCGGTTTACTCTTTCTACCTGTCCATTTGCCTGTGGCAACCTTTATGTGACGTACACTATTTTTCTCTAAAAGCTCTTCAAAATCACATGACGTAAAAGAACCCCTATCGGACACAATACATTTAGGGCGGCTGTACCATCTGAAATAATCTGCAAGCGTTCGAACAACTTCTTTCGTGTTGGTGGTTCTAGTAGCGTACAGTCTAACAAATTTGGTTCAAGCGTCAATCACGACGAGAATATACTTAGTCATTCTTGATCATGATCTACCGGACCATAGTGATCGATGTGTACCACCTCAAAAGGTATGATACCTTTAGGTATATTATGAAGAAAACCCTCTTCGCGACCATGTTTTGAAGAATAAACAATGCACTTCAAACAATTTTTAACGTGTTTCCCGACCTTGTTTCTCAAATTAGGAAACCAATAACCAGTTGATATCAATTCTATTACTTTATCTATGCCTACGTGACCAACTTCATCGTGATACTTGTATATGACATGTTCCTCCATGTCTTCAGGACAATAAAATGCAATTGCACCATCATTCTTTTTTCTATACAGTATACCATTCCGCATTTCGAAAAAGGCATGCTCTGAATCCTGCAACATCTCACAAATTTTTCTTATCTTCTTATCTCTGCAATGACATATAACCAAATTTTCTTCAAAATTATTAGTTTCTAAGACTAAAATGATTGTTGACCGACTCGGTGCATCCACGTGTTGCATTCAAGTACCTACTCTATGCTCTAGCACATAATCGTCGTTTTGGAGCTCCAGCGCCCACCTTGCAATCCTAGGATTTAGTTCCTTTTTACTCAAGGTCAGTGTCAACGAGTTACAGTCCGTCACAATCTTAAACTGCTTTCCATGAAGGTAAACTCGAAAACGTTTCAATGCGCTTATTATAACCAAAGTTTCAAGTTCAAAACTATGATACTTCGCTTCAGTTTCTGTCGTTCTTTTAGAATAATAGACGCAGATCGCGTCCCGCGGTTATAATTATTATATTAATAATTATCTAGTATATATCTTTGTTTAATGCATTCCACCGAGCATTGATGGACATTATGTCTTGTTTACAAACAGACAAAATGTCCATGGACATTAGGTCTGTTTGAAACGGAAATTAATAATGTCCAATTACGAAATTTTAAAATAGACATTATGTCCATTGAAATTATGTCTGTTTGTTAATAAGACATAATGCCCATTGACATTATGTCCGTTTGGGACAGAAATAACGTCCATGGACATTATGTCTTTGGACATTCCATCACTCCATCTCCTAAATATCTAACGCTTGATTTGAAAAATTCGTACTTATCTAATCTTAGTTCAAGTTTATTTTTGACTATCCTCTTTAAAAAAAAGTCTTCCAGAATTTGAAAATGTTCTTCATAGGTTTTAGTAGCTACCATTATGTCATCTAAGTATATAATTACTTTATCTTCCCTAACCATGTCAGCAAATATCGTATTTAGGTACAAGAAAGAAGAGCACAGACAAAAGAAATGTGAGGAGAGAAAAAAGGAAAAAGGGATTTTATAGGGGACACTTAGGCTAAATAACCCCAGTTTCGTCACTATTAAGCCGATATCGATTTTCATTTGGTGCATACGTACACTGTGAGAAAATTTTTTTGAAATTTCTTTTGGGTGAGTTTTTGTGAGGAGATTTTTGCTACAGTTGCTAAAATATATTAGTTTAGGATTTTTGGGAATTCTTACGAGGTGTGAATTAAGGCGAGAGAAGTCCATACGAAGGACACAGACAAGAAATCCGGAAATATATATTCGAGGTAGGTGCAAGAAAAAGCGATTTTGGTGTTTCGTTAATACAGTTCGTTAATAAACAGATAGGTAATCGATATAATCGACTGTGTTCAGCTGGATATCTCACCATCCGACGCCAAATTCTTCGTCGTTTCTTTGTTCCGATATATGGAGACCGTTATGCCCAACCGTATCAACGGGCACTTAGCGGTACCAAAGGCAGCGGTACAATATGCAACGGACGATTTTACCAACGCCTCTAAATAACTCCACATACCCAGCGCCAAAGACAAAGGATCCCCGGACAAAGGACCCCAAAAATCCCATTTTTTTGGATTGTGGCGAAATTGCCAACAAAGAGCGGCTACCAAAAGGGGGTGCTCCGCCACCTCAACCAACATCATCGGTTGAGCGTTTTGCCAACCAGGAGCAGCGCTCCAGAGCTACGCCAAACAGCCCCGCCGTCATCAAAAGAGCGACGCCATCCAAAGGAGGTGCTCCTAGGGATAGCTAATCAAATTCCCTACAACAGAGAAAAGTGAATTCAGTTAAAAGTGAATTTTAGTTTATGTTTCTTTGAAGATTTTCTTCTGAAATCTGTTTAGTTATAGTAGTTTTTAGTTTTTTTTTTTGAATTATTTGTATTAAGGTTAGGGAAATTTCTGCGTTTAGTATTTTTTTTTTTGTGTCGGTCATCTTTGAAATTCCACAGCGACCTTTCTTGTGCTGGTACCAGGACAACGGGGAATCGGAACAAGCCGTAAGTTTTAGTTCTTAAGTTATTGAATTTTGAAATTTTTGAATACCTATTAGAGTTAGGGTAAATATTACAGGCAACATTTTTCGTTTTAGTTTTTAGATTTTTAAATTTTCTTAATAAATTGAATTTATATACCTATATGTTTCTGAAATGAGTGTTTTGATCGTAACCATGCGCGTTTAAGTCAGTTTCGCAATCGGTTTGTGTGCTGACGGACAGGCCGTCCTCGGATGGAATAACAGCGACATGACGTGACGTCAACGAACGACGACATGACGTGACGTAGACATGACTATAGCTTCTCTATAGTTCATCGGTGATGGTGACCGGGAGGTATTTTCGGGGTTACCATTCGCAGTATCGGCCAGAGTGGTAACATACGGTTGTATCTAAGACACAAAGGGGGGGGGGGCAGGCCAACCTTAGCCACCGTCATCAGGCTTGTCTCTGGGTTTTGACGAACCTTTGCCATTAAGAGACCATGGTAATGAGAGTCGCGCTTAGGGTATTGATTATTTTAGGTTAGTTTTAAGTTATGTTAGGCATAGAATAGGGTCTAGTTTAAATCATAGGTTAGTATAGGTGTAGCTTAGGCTAGTTAGGTTTAGATCTGTGTCAACATTCCCGCTTTCTCTTGAGGGCATAGGCAAAAGTCTTTGAGCTCTTCTTTTCAATTCTATTTCTTCTAATATATATAATTTTCTTTTGTCCGTCCGGGATCAACGTAATTTAAAGTAACTTTCTCTTCTTTTTGCTTCTCTTTTTTATTTGGCACGATACAAAAGTTTGTTGAGCAGGAGGTGTATGGTGAGTGGGCAAGAACAACCCCCATCCGACGAGCTGAGCCGAGCAACCGCGAGCGTGCCGCGCCCTCCTCACCTGGATACCTCAGTGGTATAACCTAGCTCACAACAATTTTCACACCCGATTAATAAAAGTGTTTTTTTTTTTTTCAAAACTGTCTCTATCATTTTCATCTCCATCATTTTGCGTTTGTAAACTAACATCTTCTCTATCATTTTGCTTTTCTAAACATTCATTTTCATCTCCATCATTTTGCGTTTGTAATCTATAATTTTTTCTATCATTTTGCTTTTTCTAAAATATCATTTTCATCTTTATCATTTTCCTCTTGAAAACTATCATTTTCAATTAACGACTTGTTTCGCTCGTTTTCGAACGCCAAACAAAGTTTACTTTCCTTGAAAAAATCCCTACCTAAAACTACTTCTTAGCTCATAGACCCATCAGCTACTACATTTAAGTCCAATTTTACTTTACGGTCCTGAAAAATTAAAACACACGAAATCTTTCCAAATACATGGAGTTTACTTTTATTAATACCCACATAATTAACATTAGGAACTGTAGAAACTACTGTTTTTTTTGGATAGACTGGACTTCTTGGGCTTCCCGAATCTATGAGGCCCGCATACTAGAAATAAACGTATGCTAACATTTACAAAAATTTTAAGATTTCTTACGTATTCGCCCTCTTCCACAAGCTGGATAGACTTCTCCCTGTCAGAGCAATCTGCTGCGTGATGGTCCGTGCTGCCGCAAGCGAAACACGCTCCATACTGTCGCTTTGGTTTTTTACAGTCAGCAGCAAAGTGGCCAACGATATTACAATTATAGCACCGCAACTTGGTTTCCGTTGCTGACGCACTGATATTCGCGGTTGATGATGATGATGGACCTTGCGATGTTGTACGTGGCTTCAGCGTAACTTTGTAACGAACTGTTGTCGTGCCGTAACTGGAAGCTCACGTTAGAGCTGATGTTGCAACGACAGAATTTTAAAATTCCTTCCACCTCATATGCTATCCTTATGACTCAAGGCCACAGGACTCCTTGAGCCAGTTCGGATAGCGAAAATGAAAGGGTGTTCAGGCCACCTCGCAGCGTCAGGCATGCTAGCTCTAGGCACGTCCTAGCTCGTCTTGCTGCTGCGGCACTGAACGGGTGTTACGTATATTTACCATGCCTGTTGAAACGATGTCATTTTCAAAAAAAAAAAATTTAAGTAAAAACCTGTGAGGCTCGAATGGAATGAAAGTATGAAACCAAAATTGTCGTGACCAGTTAGTATACAATCGCTATATGGAAACCCTGTCCGTTATCTATCGCTAAACTTACAAAATGTTGTGGGGGGAGCGCTTGGTGGTACAGTACTACCTCGGTAATGTGAACTAATTAAAACATGGGCAGTTCACATTTTCGAGGGGTTCACATTTCTGGATACGAACAAATTCGTTGCATTTCATGCTTTTTGGAATGATCACTGACTTGATTTTTGATAAATAAAAGAGAAGACACAAAAATATAGTATGTAATTTAACTTTAAAAAAAACTAAACTTAATGATTTTTCAGACGGGACGTACAGTTAAACCCAAATAGGGGTAGGTAAATTATAAAATACAAGTTCACATATTCGAGTATCAAGAACTGGTTTTGAGTTCACATTTTAGAATATGCAATGCTAACTTTTTCCAGTTCACATTTTTGGATAATTCACATTTTCGAGGTTCACATTATCGAGGTAGGTACTGTATTGGCTCCCGGAGGGATATCCACCCCAGGTATCACACGACATCCCACTATGGAATGTGTTGCGATACTTCCATGGTTACCATGACCCCTATATAGCTCTCTCAAAGCTTTAAGTCATTGAAGACCCAGTTCTCTTTCAACTATTCAAATAAAAAAAAATCAACTTCCCAATCCATCTTCTTCGTCTTCGTCATCCGATTCCTCATCTTCTTCTAGCTTACCACATCCACCTGAAAGATCTTAAACAGAAGTCATGTTCAATGACAAAAAGCTTCACTTCGAAGTCAATGAAATCTGAACGGATAACATACCCTTAATAAGAACCAGATTGTTTTTAATTTTCTAATTCATAACATAACTTTTATTAACTTCTAAAAAATACAATTCCTTAACTATTAATCTACTCGTTCTATGTTCTATATCTATATTATGTTTTGTAATTCAAATCTATGCTAAAATGTATGCAAAAAGATGAGTATTAACATTAACAAAACAAAAATTAAACTAATTAATTTAATATACCTATATGTAAATAACGCAAGCTTTAAACTCCGGTTAAGAGGCCTCTACCCATAAATCGAGCAAAAGTGCGAAAAATGGCATTTCGTTTCCTTCCTAGAGAAGTAAATACTGAAGCGATTGAAATGATGTAGGATGCATTTGAAAGAACAGAATATGTCCTTGGAATCCAATGAAGCTTGTTAGTAAGCGATATCTCGTTTTTCTTTTATTGAAAGAATTCGCAGCTGTGTTTGGGAAAATTGGCATAAAACCGACTTTTTGTTTGCCGACGAATGATATGATAGAGTTCGAAACAGTCTAAGATAACTAGTCCATCTAAAAGGTAATATGCAAAAGACCAATAAAGAAGAAGACAAATTTTAAAATTGCATCCTGGTTTTAAAAAACAAGTGTTTGAAAACAAACAATTATTTGAAATAATGAACAACGTTTTTCCTGTATATATTGATTTATATTTGATGCAATTTTTACTCAAAACAACAAAGTATCATACTAGCTATCGGATGCAAACAAAAAAATTTCTAATGGATAATCAAGTGATATCATTATAATGCTTGGTATGAATTTATTGATCGTGTGTCGGGGATGTTTTATTTTTGTTGCTGAGAATTGCATCCAAATGAATGTTAGAGTGAGAGGAAAATGTAGGTAAGCAGAAGACAAAGAATCCATTCTCCATTGATTACATAAGAATGACTTTTGAATGTGCAAGGGAAAATTAAAACAACGATGGGGTAGGTATTTTTCGCAATTGATGGTATGCGTGGTTGGGTACTTTTAGCTTGGCAAGGTAGTTGTTAATGGGGGATAACAACGTGAAGAGAAGGAATATAAAATTGCAGATCAGATACATGAGAATAGGTAGATACATATTTTGTATTTCTTTGGTAAGGGTAGTTTGATGATTTAATGGTAGGTACCTATAAAGGGGATGTGGGATAAAGACATGTGAGGTTGCAAATGCACTAGGTTACATAGGTACATACTTATATTGTACCTACCTACTAACCAAACGCTCAAACTCATACAACTCTCGAGATCCCACAAGTCAACCAAGGCATAGGTAAACCCAAGGTAAATCTATTTACATATCGGTATAAATTCGCATTCAGTAATACTCCCTTTAGCGTAACCCACAATTCCTTCCCAACAGAGTCCCAATTAAACACCCCTTGCATCATCCCCCCCCCCCCTCAGAATCCTGGTATATCTTTTCCTACTTGTCCTGGCGATGTTCATAATATGTATTGCAACTCCTTTCCTCTGTCCCCCTCTTCTTACGAAAAACAAAACACCTACCCTACCATATCTCATAAAAGGTAAGACAACGGCAACAGCGCAAACAAAAATTGCATAATCTTTCGTTGTAAATGGCAACAGCGCAATGCTGCTAAATTCGCCTTCAATAATATTCCTTTCAGACAACCCACCATTTCACCGCCTCCGTTTCGTCTCTTTTCCAACCAACCCAAACCAATCCATTATCTGCTTTACACCTGATCACGGTGTCACCGACAAGCACTTTTCAAGATACAAATTTGTTACAATTTTTAGCAATGATATATATAGAATTTCTGAAAATCTGAGTACATTCATCGTTTAAATTAATTTATTATTTTTGTTATAAAGTTTAAGCAATTTTGTTTAAACAAATAAATATATTTTCAAAAAGAATTTATTAAATATAGCAACGTATTGAAAAGTGCTTCTGTCGACCCCTCTCTCATTTTCATATTTTTATTCAAGAAGCAAAAATTACTTTGAATCCCCATGAAGCAAAAATCACTTTGAATAAAGAATCCCCACCTGCTTACACACATATCAACACACGCATCCTTGATTCCATTTAGATCACACTTCAGACTTCACGCCAAACCTGTTTCATTTATAACACGCCCCCCAATGCAGTTGACAATAAACTACACATTTATCCCTTATAGTTTGGGAGTCATTCTGATTGGCTATTCAATTCAGACGACAGAACTACCGCCATCTAAATGAGAAACTTGGAACTTTTTTCTGAGAATGTGACACATACAGGGTATTTTTCTTGAAAAATATATAAAATTTAAACTCAGTATTTTGCAACAAAATACATGTAAATACATAATTTGTTTGTTTGTATCCGATAACTGGTATGATGCTTTGTTGTTTTGAGTAAAAATTGCATCAAATATTTATCAATATATACAGGAAAAACGTTGTTCATTATTTCAAATAATTGTTTGTTTTCAAACACTTGTTTTTAAAAACCAGGATGCAATTTTAAAATTTTTCTTCTTCTTAATTGGTGTTTTGCATATTACCTTTTAGATGGACTAGTTATCTTAGACTGTTTCGAACTCTATCATATCATTCGTCGGCAAACAAAAAGTCGGTTTTATGCCAATTTTCCCAAACACAGCTGCGAATTCTTTCAATAAAAGAAAAACGAGATATCGCTTACAAACAAGCTTCATTGGATTCCAAGGACATATTCTGTTCTTTCAAATGCATCCTACATCATTTCAATCGCTTCAGTATTTACTTCTCTAGGAGGGAAACGAAATGCCATTTTTCGCACTTTTGCTCGATTTATGGGTAGAGGCCTCTTAAATTCCGCATTTCAATTATTATTTATTTGGGGAAATTTATTCTCGCTCCACTCTAAATTATGCTACATTTAATGTAAGATTGTATTTGTGCAATTTTTAGCCTACTTTTAGGGATGTTCTTGTTTATCTTTTTTTTTTATCAAACGCAATCTCACAATCTCAAGGTTAATCAAAGAAACCATTTATGTACCTATTAAGTATTATATTAGGAAAATTCAAAATTTAGGGAAATTATATTTAAAAATAACTATAGGTAGCTGGTAGGTATATTATATATAAGTAGATAAATTACAAAAAAAAATGTTTGTTCGTGGAAAAAATTTGTGTATGAAGTGTGTGAATATTTTGTTCACTTACCCGGTTTGTTGTTGGTCGTCTCCGATGTTGTGCACAGCATCGCTTCGCAGGTATGGTAATAGATGACAATATGTATTATGTTGCTAAAATTGCGGTGAATTTTCGGGGATAAAAGGGATCAAACAAATTTGTACGAACGTTTACACATCACTATTTATTATTAATTTTAAAATATGTATATATATATTTTTTTTTTCCTTTTGTTTCTTAGCGTTTAGGTCTATAGTTTTTTGTTGTTTTGTTTTTGCATATGTTATTTTTTTTTTTATTTACGTAATTAGAGGTAGTTTAGGTGGAGGAGGATCTTGTGAGATTATGTTATGTAGTGGTGATCGCGCGTATGTACAGATGAAATGGTGAGCGTAATGGCGATGATACTGGTGTATGTTGATCGTGGAACAGGAGCTGATGAGGAGATGGTCTGAGGGATGCGTAGATGAATTTTTTGTTTCGTCATCATAACGACGAGTTTTCTCGGACGCTTTTGGGTCGTATTTTAGCGTGTTTCCGTAGGTGTCGACGTTGTGCTTTGGGGTGGCGGTCTCTTCTGGTGTCCTCTCTGATGGATAGATTGAGGATGAGGTGAGGCAGGGGACAGTTTGGCGAATTTTACGTGATTTTCAGCGGTGGATGGCGTGCTCTGGGATCGTCTTGGCAGATCGAGGCAAATTTGCCTGGCTTTTCGTGACGATCACTGGGTGTCAACGAGGAAGTTTTTTTGCCGTGGGTTTTTTTTCTGGCTGATGAGCTGGTATGAGCGCTCTTGATGTAAACCAACATGTGCAGCGAAAGAGCGATTTGTACAGTATTATGCACTTCACTTTTAGAATAAAAAAATTTACGTGTATGAAATGTCGATTTTTATTTATTAACACCTTTTGTAGGTCGAGAACAATAATAGAAAACGCACTCTGACTTCCCGACTTTAATTTTACTATACCGCGTAGTTTTTATTTGTTAAATGAGGGGCTCACGGCACCCGCGATTTTAATCACGACGCCAACGTTTTTTTTTTTGGTCGAAGAGAACGACACCAAAACTGACAAGAAGAAGAGCGCTTTTCCCATTCGTTGGGCGTTTTATAGTCCAGGAGACTGAAGGCTTGGACACACCAATACAGAGACAGGTAGACCTTAAGATGGCTGTTCCATCACTTCCTCGTTTTCGCCTATCTCGGAAACCTATCCTTGGAAAATTCTGATTTTGGTTCGAAAATTCTAATTGGATTTTTCCAAGAATAAGTGTGACCCAAAACAAAATTTCCAATGATAAATTTCCGAAATCTTATCACCAGGATGTCGTCCATATTTGCCCGCCGTGAATTCTTTTTTTTATTTTTAGCTGTATGAGTGAGCATCTTCTCCTAAAACCAGCTGTCTTCTCTATCTCATCTCCTCTTTTCCCATTTTGTTTTGTTATCATATTTTTTTCCTCTCTTTACCATCACCATTAGCATATCAAGGACACCATCCAATCTGTACATACGATATGATATTACAATCTTTACCTTCCTAATTTACGATCTACGATACAGCAAATAAAAAAACCAATTGTCCTCGCTACTCTGAAAAAGCTACAATTAAATACGATTGGTATAAAGCTAAATGCCCTTACTACTACACCAAAGGCTTTTAAACTATTCAAACTAAATGAAATAAATTAATTTTTTTTATTTTTTTTACTTTTCTATTATTCAAAACACGGGTAATTCAATCGAAGATTTCCCACAACTTTGGAGAAAGCCTGCAGCAACTGTAACTTCGTAGTGTAGCACTGAATATTGGCTTGCATCCTCAGCTGTCCGCCTGGTATACCTTCAATGAGGTAATCTACAATTTCTTCCTCGTGGAGTTGAATTTTATTCGCCAGTATCAACTTGTCATTAAAGTACTCGGCAAAACTTTCGGTGAATCGCTATTTACGGGCTTCGAATTTTCGTCGCAACTCCAGCTTTGGAACCGAGCAGTTCTTGCATTTGTTCCACCAAGCTGTCCACGCTCTCATTAACAAAATTTGGCTTTGAATGTAGACACTGTTGCGCCTTCCCCTCTAGCTTGGTCATCACCAATGTGCGCATAGTGTTCTCGTCGACGGCATAAACTTTGCTAATACTTTTTAGCTGCGAAACTCAGACGTCCAGGCATACACCACCATCGTAATCTGGCACCAAATCCCTTATGACATTAAATGAAGTCAAAAGAGAATCGGTTGCAAATGCGGACGTATTCGACAGATCTGCTTTTTCTACTGTCGATGTAGTACTCTGCATTTGAACCGTTTTCTTCAATAACTCGTTCTCTCTAGCAAGAATTTCGTTTTCGCGTCTCGCTAACTCTAACTCACGTTGTTGCTGTTCGCCTTGTTCTTGTTGTTGCGGTTCTTCGCCTTGTCGTTGCCTTTATTGCAAGCCACGTTGTTGCGGTTCTTCCTCATCATCGTTGTCTTCAATTGGCAACTCACCCCGCTCATGAACTGGAACTTCGTTTAATCTCATGACAAGTGTAGTTTTTGTACCATGAGTGGAAAGATTTAACTGTTAAATTTAAATTTTAACACTTGCAGCCATCTGCGCAATTGTACAGCAGTATAGTCGTTGATGTTAATATAATTTTCATAACTCCACTGAATCGTGTATGAGTAGTTATATAGATTTATGTACGACGTATGTTTTGTTACGAAAATGACTTATGATCAAATCCAACTGCATAATACTATATCTCCAAGCATTTATTACCAACCAGTGACTGCATTGCCGACACTTTGTTTGATGGACACATCCCGCGCCCAGTTTAGCAAACAGGAAGATGAGTCGGGAGAACTCCATTATATTGCCCCAATAGTGTTCTTTTCTATCGACCATTCATTGAGGACGGACATAATGTCTGACTTTCAAGTCCAATTACTTAGTTAACCAAGATATTTTCAGTTCTCTGCAATGGATTCAATAATTTACCGAGTGCTTACACGTACTTATCCTCATTTCAGTGGACGTCAATTTGCCCTTAAATTATAAGCTAATCCCGCCACCCCTATCAATTTTTTATATCGCAGTTGATTGCATCGATTAAAACAAAAAAAAAAAAAGATCAATCATCCAACTAAATATGCGATAATCGGTAAGCTTGGCAACCCCCCCAACTTAGTTTCACTCACTGAAATAAAAGTGATAAGCACCCAGCAAAAAGTCCCATACCTTCACCTCGTATAATTCCGGAGCATCCAGTTGGAATTTTACAGCTCGATCGGTACCACTTCATCAGCCACCAACTACACACTTGCTGCACCGAACCATTAGAAGACATCACTATCAGTTAGTAGTAATCGGTTCGGTCAGCCGCATGTCACCGGAAAAGCTCCGCAGAAGTACGTATATATGTAAAACGTATTTACATATATATGTATATATACGTACTCAATTACTTATCGCGGTCAAAAGTACATCACCACGTGCATTTCGGTCAACGTTCATTTTAAAAGAAGTTCCTAGTAAAAACAAAGAGAAAAAACCAAGTATCCTAACTTAACCTATTGTAAATTTTCCTAATTGCTAACAACAAAAAACAAAAGCTAAAAGTTAAAAGTTAAATTAATTAGTGTGTTTGTAAGTATGTACCCGTAGAAAAAATGCAAGCTAGAAAAGAAAATAGAAAAAAAAGATTAATTGCAAAATACTTAAGAAAAAAAAGAAGAAGAAGAAAATTTCCATAGTTTGGCATGGAAGTGAAAATTAAAAAAAATTACTATATACATCATAGGGTTCATTACATATACATATGCAAATAGCATGCAATATATCAAACACCAAACACCATATCAACAAACAACGAAACAGTAACATCGGATTTTGTGCGCACAACATCTGGATTAACAAAACATCAAGTAAGTCAATCATAATCCTAATATACACCTACATTTCTTATGCCAATCTATAAATCTAATTTAAATTTTTATCTTACATAATATTTGCACCACTCATTGTTTAAATATTTGATACGTAATATAATAAGCATTTAAACAACTATTTTTCTACTTATACATAATATTTGCCATTTACTACACACACACACACATTGACACATACACAAACGGTATTACGAACCCCTTCAGGTTCGGGGGTAGAATAGACCTGAGGTAAGGTATGCCTGTCGTAAGAGGCGACTAAAATCCACCTGTATGCTGGGGAGATAAAATGCATCGTTAAAGGAGCTTTCCAGACGGAGGTTAACTGCGAATACACAATAAGCAGTCCCCCACCCAGAGAGGCGGAGAAGGAGGGCGTGGCTGAAAAGGTCAAAGGAACACCTATGAACTCTCTGCGACAAGACGAGCAAGCACCGTCTTCCAAGTAAGTGCTCCCCATCTCATAAGGTGGCAACGAGGGATACAGCAAGAAGCAAATGGCGAGATCCGGCGGCACCCGCCACACCGTGAAATGTGCAGCTTCTCAACCTGGAAGCGACTGCACATACATATATTAATATTGTATTGTAGTATAATGCAAACAAAAAAAAAAAAAAAAACAAAAAAACATTCCACTAAAACAAGTGGTAAAAATTACCGTAAAACATTAAGACCGAGTCCAGTAAGGTCTTAATTATGGCATACTGGAGAAACGAATTGGAACGATCGCTATGAGGGCTGACGTTTGTAGTATTCTGTTACCTGAGTAAGCAAGAGTGGAATCTTGTGGAAATGGCTTCCAGGCTAATGCTACAAGCGTCTCCGTTCCATTAAAACCTTGGCAGGCCTCAAAGTACGTTCAATGTTTCGTCACCATTAAGTTGGTGATGTAGGTCCGGATGTAATATTCCTGGTTAGCACCGATCCGGCTCTGGCACAAAACTCCATAAGGGCTTGTGTCAACCCTCGCATGGCCTCACTGCTTGCAAAGACAACCATGGGATCCTTAGGTGACTACACACTCGAACATTGATAGCGGCTTTGAGGGGGAACAAATAGAAATGACCACAACCAACATAGACCAAAACACCGGAGGATTAATAGAGGAGACCATTGAAAATCACTTTCAAGGAGGATCAAAGAGGCTGAGGTCACCAGTACCACAAAGAAGTACCGAACGGCGCGAGTCACCCACAGTACGAATAAGTGCGGCCGAATCCAGCAATCAGACTTCCACAAGCTAGGTGAGCAAATAAGATGGCTGGTAGAAATGCTGGAAGATGGCAAAAGACGCTCGATCCACCTACCAATGAGAGACGCAATTGAAAGTATCAGAGCTCTTTACGAACTCTCGGCGATTCAATTGCATGACGAGAAAGCAAAGGAAGTGATTCGTAAGAACAATTCCTCGCAAACTTCGCCATGGTTAAAGGCAACAACAGAGCCCAAGAAGAGGCAGGTTGCAGACGATGAACCCCCGGAGCCCAAACGGAAGCAGCATAACTTACCAAATGGTTCTGCAGACAACGTACTGTGGAAAATTAAAGCTTTCATTACTGTTTTACCTAATGCTTTTTCTATACATATTTCATATACATATACTAATCATCTTTCTATACTGTACATTTGAATATTAGTCTAGTTAGTTGACATTTAACCGTCGCAGAATTAACACGATCTTGCCTTTTCATTATTATACCTACTTTATTTCTATATTATATATCCGTGAATTAAATACCAATTGTTAATAATTATTGGACAGTGTTTCTTTCTGGGGATCTCGCAGTGAATTCAATAATATATTTCACATTGGTGCCGAAACCCGGGAAACACACGAGCGAACAAAATAGCACGGGATTTATATCAACGCGATCGGTAATGGATTTGGCAAGTCGCGCTACGTATCGTGGACAAGTCACGAAGATCGTGAATAGTGCGGTCGAGTTTTTAAGGTCAAACGAAGGGCAAATTAAAGAGGACATGAATTCCTATACATTAGATAGCTTGGAAGAGGAGCTCAGCGTTTTTCTAGATCGTTTGACAGCGGCACATGACAGTCTACGCAAAGCAAACGCCGACGTTAGATCTTCATTAAAATCAGATGACTTCGATAAAGAAGCGGAGTCCATAGCTGAATACAACGACAAGGCTGTATCAACGATTACACGACTTCAGATACGATTGAATAAAGTAAAACAATATCAGAAACAGTTGCTATCGCCAACAATTAGCTCCAACGACGTGCCCGCCAATAGTTCAGCACATAATGTTTCCCTTTCCCCTGCAAGTAAAATGCAGGCAGTAAAGCTTCAAAAGCTTCAGCCTAAGAAGTTCTCTGGCGATTACAAGGAATGGATACCGTTCTGGGAACAGTACAGAACATTAGTGCATGAAAATCTTTCTCTTACTACTGTTGACAAGTTCAATTATTTAGAAGTCGCCTTGACTGGTAAAGCGGCAAATACTTTGATAGGTCTCACTCCGAGCGAACTCAATTATGAAACGGCAATAAACATACTAAAAGAGGAGTATGGAAACAAAGAAAAAATTGTAGACCATACTATGCAATGCTTATTGTCCATTCAGCCAGTACACTCAAGAATTGACGCATCAGGTTTGAGATACCTCTACAACTCCGTTTTAGCATCCACTCGATCACTCGCTGCTCTCGGAATTCCACCCTCAAATTATTACGTAATGCTTAAAGGTGTGTTACTGAGATGCATACCCAACGAATTAAGAGTTGATTTCCATAGATTCTACAACGATTTTCCGGACACTTTTCAAGAGGATGATACAAACGATGACAACGTTAGCTCATCGGCAAAATCCGAAGTTTCATCGACTAAAGACATTGGTGACAAGCAAGTCAAATGTTTATTGAAATTCCTCAAGCGAGAAGTTGAATCCCTTGAAAAGGCCAACGAAGCGAAACAAAATCCAACTCGAGTTGAGCCAATGCAAGTATCCAAGTCAAAGCCGGTAAAAACAGCTGTTGGATTATTTGCAGCAGGCATACACGATGGTCATTGTTTTTTCTGTAAATCTCCTGATCATAAATCGTTTGAGTGTAAAAGTTCTTTGACTATGCTAAATAAGAAGCAAATGTTAAAAGACGACGGAAGATGTTACCGTTGTTTGGCAAAAGGCCACTACTCTAAGACATGCAGAAAACGATTCCACCTTGTATGTAAGAATTGCAACGGAAGACACGCAACGTCAATGTGTGATCCAGACTACACTAAGAAAGAGAGTACAGCTTCATCGTCATCGCCGGCAACACATACTAATGAAACGAATACTGTGATGTCATCAGCTCAGCCGCAGCAATCAACCAACCTGTACACCACACATACCAACAACGCTCTCTCGCTACCAGTTAACACTGTGTACTTACAAACAGCTTTTGCATTTGCTTCTAAGAAAAGCTCCAGCAAATCATTGTATGTGCGAATGGTATTGGACGGTGGTAGTCAAATGTCATTTATAAAATCCAGCGTGGCACGTCAACTTGATTTGGATATTATTGGAGTTCACAGTATTAACATTATACCATTCGGAAGTAAAGAACCAAGACCCAGTGTGCAATGCAATAAGGTAAAAGTGTTGTTACGAAATCAATATGACAACAGAATTGTTTCTGTGGAGTTGATGGAAGTTCCCGAAATTTGCGTTGATGTTTTATCAGCGCCAGATAAAGATCTCGAAACGTTTAGCGAATTAATGCTGGCAGATGTGCGGCTCAATCATGTGCATGCAGTAAGCGGAATAAGTATATTGATAGGAGCAGATAATTACTGGTTGATTGCAACTGGACAACATAAACGAATTACATCCGATCTAACAGCAATAAACACGGTTCTTGGATGGACTTTGCAAGGTCGATCTCCTGTTAATGTATCTAATTCAGATGTTGTAGTTAATTTTTCTAATGTTACTTCTTTACATGTTTGTGCCTGTGAGGAACTTCAAGAATTTTGGCGGTTAGAGACTATTGGGATAACGAACGATAAAATACTTAGCACCACCGCACGGCCACTCATCCGAAAAGTTGGAGATCGATACGAGGCATCACTGCCCTGGAAGGATATTGGTACTGCGCTGCATGACAATCGCATGGGAGCACTTTATAGAATGCATTCATTAGTGCGAAAATTAAGAGTATCAGGAAGATTAATTGATTATGAAGCTGCGATGTTGGAGATGATAAACGGCGGGTTGGCTGAACGAGCAGAAGAGGGCGAGCAAAATGATCGTGTGTACTACATGCCTCATAGACCGATATACAGGGATGATAAGGATACAACTAAGTTACGAATTGTTTTCGACGCTTCAGCTCATGCACCCAATCACATTTCGCTAAATGATCATTTAGAAGTAGGCGATAACCATTTGCCAGACATTTTGACTGTTTTACTTAACTTTCGCTGTGGAAAAATAGGGCTGACAGCTGATATCGAAAAGGCTTTTCTGCAAATAGTTTTGAGTGTATCCGATCGAGAAAGCCACCGATTTTTTTGGTTCAAGGAATTGTTTAACCCGAACGAAACGCGCACCGACTTTTCAGTACAAGCTTATCGTATGACGCGTGTAACGTTTGGCGTAACCAGCAGCCCAAATATATTAGGCGAAGTGATTTGCAAAATTCTCGACGATGGAAAAGAACATTATTCCAAGGCCGTCGATATTCTACGCAAATGTTTTTATGTTGACGACTTCATTGCAAGTGTGCAGGACGAGAAGACAGCGAGAGATTTAAAACGAGAAGCAGTTCAAATCATGAGGGCGGGTTCCATGAATCTCCGGAAGTGGAATTCCAACAGTCTGTTAGTTCGAAAGGATTGTCAAGCAGGTATGGCTCCACCAGAAGTTCAGAAGGTTTTAGGTATTCGTTGGTTTGTTGATGCTGATGAATTGACCATCGATTTAAACGGAGTGGAGGCTTTTCTAAAATCAAATGGTTCGGATGGGACCAAGCGAAATGTACTTAAGGTAATGTCCAAAATATATGATCCTTTTGGCTTATTAGGTCCATGGGTAGTTCGTTTGAAGATCCTTTTTCAATCGATTTGGCGCCAGAATTTAGACTGGGATGTAGGTCTGCCAGCTGAATTGGACAAGATTTGGATGGAATGCTGTGCAAATATCAATGAACTTGGACACCTGATGATACCACGATACGCTACGAACGAGGGTTCCAATCAGCTTCATATTTACGCCGACGCAAGTCAGTATGCTTATGGCGCAGTTGCATACTTGCGAACAACAGATGAGGAAGGAAACATTACCACCCGTTTTCTCTGCGCTAAGAACCGCGTTGCCCCCCACAAGAACAACGATCGTGACGAATTAACTGTGCCTAAATTAGAGCTTACTGCTGCTTTACTCGCTTCTAGATTACTTGCTTATCTCCGTGCTAATTTGCAGATTAAGATTGAGGATGAGTTTTTATATACCGACTCTAGAATTACCTTGTTTTGGATATCAGGTCAAGAGAAGCGATGGAAACCGTACGTTGAGAATAGAGTCCGAGAAATTCGAACGCTTACTAGAATTTCTTGTTGGTATCACTGTCCTGGTTCCCAAAACCCTGCGGATCTGTTGACTAGAGGAATAAGTGCATTAACTCTAAGCCAATCTACTCAATGGCTGACTGGACCAGATTGGCTACAGCGTGAATCAACGAGTTGGCCAACTGTAAACGAAGACAATTCTACAACACTCTCAACACATTGTCTGATGGTATCGGCGGAAGCGAAGGAAGAAGAATCTACAAACTGCAATAGTTCCTTTATTGAATGCGAGAAATTTGGTACCTGGAGGCGTCTCTTACGAATTACGGCTTACTGTTTTCGAGCAATTGAGCATTTCAAGAAAAAACAACACTCTGACAAACTGGTAAATGATGTTCCATCTCTCTCTGCTAATGAGATCAATCGAGCTGAAACTTATTGGATTGGCGTAGCGCAACGGCTTCATTTCAATTCTGAAATTGTGGCACTTCAGCAGAATAAGGGTATACATTTAAATTCGAAATTACTAATGTTTAGTCCCATTCTAGATCAAATCAGTGGTCACCTTCGGATCGGCGGTCGATTACATTTGTTATCCCCAGCAATTGAAGCTCACCCTGTAATCTTGCCAAAATCGTCACATATATCGAAACTCATAGTTGCTGATACACACGAGAAACTATTTCATGCGGGAGTTTCTTCAGTCTTAACGCATTTACGTTCAACTTACTGGATCATCAAGGGTCGGCAACTGGTTCGGTCCGTTATCAAGGGCTGCACAATATGCAAGGTTCTTCGAGCACAGCCAGCTACTCAACCATTTGCTCCATTACCTAGAGATCGTATTACTTTTTCTTCGCCCTTTGACATTACTGGTCTTGATTTTGCTGGACCTCTGTATACATACGACTCTGGGCAAAAGAACAAGGCATACATAATGCTGTTTACTTGCGCATCCATACGGGCGGTGCATCTCGAACTAACATCAGATCTAACTACGGAAAGTTGCATATTGGGTATACGACGTTTCATAGCTCGACGAGGAGTGCCAAGTGTGATTTGGTCAGACAACGCAGCAACTTTTAAGAAAACTTCGAAAGAGTTCCTAAAATTGAATTTCACCGATGAACGACTTAAGGGTTTTTTTGGCGAATCACCGCATACGCTGGAGATTTATAGTTGAACGCGCCCCTTGGTGGGGCGGATTTTGGGAAAGGCTGGTGGGTGTTGTAAAGTCAGCCCTACGAGCAGCAGTCGGTCGAGCAACATTAAGCACCAACCAGCTATATACACTTATTACCGAAGTTGAAAATGTGGTCAATAGCAGACCGCTTACATATGTCGCAGATGAGCCTCTTGACTTAGCGCCGCTTACACCTGCTCAGCTTCTACGTGGACCACAGTCATCGACGCAACATGTTTCAACCGAAGATGGCAGTAGACGAGTCTCAGAAATCCTACGTCAACAGTGGAAGGAACGAATGCAGTTTATATCTATCTTCAAACGCAGGTGGTATACTGAATATCTTCAACATCGTTTCATCAGGCCAAATACAACAAATCAACTAATCTTTCGATCGGAGATGTAGTGCTTATGGAGGATCGTTCATTGCCTAAGATACTTTGGCGTTTGGGCATAATTGTCAATATATTTCCCGGTCGAGATGGGAGGGTTCGTGCATGCGAGGTTCGCGTGTCTAATGGCACAATATTTCGCAGACCTATTCAGCTTCTATACCCCCTGGAAATTACAAATCAACTTAAAGATTGCGGGCCGGAGGATGTGGAAAATTAAAGCTTTCATTACTGTTTTACCTAATGCTTTTTCTATACATATTTCATATACATATACTAATCATCTTTCTATACTGTACATTTGAATATTAGTCTAGTTAGTTGACATTTAACCGTCGCAGAATTAACACGATCTTGCCTTTTCATTATTATACCTACTTTATTTCTATATTATATATCCGTGAATTAAATACCAATTGTTAATAATTATTGGACAGTGTTTCTTTCTGGGGATCTCGCAGTGAATTCAATAATATATTTCACACGTACTACCAGAACCAAAAAGGAAACAAGTTAATGCTGAAAACAGCATTGCAAACACAAGATACCCGGAGCAGAAACGGAAACAAAAACACCCACCTGCGAAAATAACCAAGGAGAAAGATGGGAATACCGGCGTTGAAACTCCAGTGACCAGGCCCAAGCAAACGAAAAATGCAGGCACTGATAAGAAGCAGGCGAAAGAAGAGGAAGAATGGCAAAATGCCGCGAAAAAGAAGGTTGCCAAAAAGAAGCAGATAGAGGCCAAAAAACCTAGACCTGACGCTATCGTCATCCAAGCGACGGGGACCCTCTCATACGCGGAGTTCCTGCGCAAGGTAAAGGCAGACATCGCCTAGATCGAACTGACAGTTTTACCAGCAGACGTCTTGTCCCTGCGAAAGGGTTATGGAGGAACTCAAACAGCAACAATCAGCCTCCCCGCAGAAGACGCAAGAAAACTTTTAAAAGCAGAAAAGGTTAAGATCGGCTGGGTTAACTGTCGCATACGCGAACGGACCCTGCTAAAAAAATGCTTCAAATGTTTAGAGTTTGGCCACCTAGCTCGGCAATGTAAAAACAAAGAAGACCGCTCCAAACTATGTAGGAGATGTGGGACCGAAGGCCACATAGCAAATAACTGCGACAAAGAACCATTTATTTATTTATTTATTATTTCAAAGAATAGGTTCACAGTAAGATTACATCTTATAGTTTGTGAAGGCTTTAATAGAGATTTAGAGTTCAAAAGCAAATTTAACATTAGATAGATGAGACTACATGCAATTTAATTGGAAACTTACATAAAATTACATTAAAATTACAATAATAAAAACAATATATAATATTTGACAAACAACTAGATTTATATTTATGTATCACTGGCCAAGTGTTTGAAAAGGTGGGTTTTAAATGTGCTTGTGTTTGTGGTTCTCCTTAGTGTAATGGGTAATGAGTTCCATAGAAGAGTGGCATGGACGAAGAATGAGCGCTCAGATTGCAAGCAATAGAATCTGGGACGAATCATGATGGCTGTTCTTTGTGAACTGGGGAAATTTAATCTGCTGTACAAATACTCAGGCTGTTGGGTCTGTATAACACCATGAAAGAGGATTAGCGTTCTGAACTTAATGAGGTTGTCGAAGCTGAGGCCCATTATTTGCAGAGAGTAACTTGATATGTGGTCGAAATACCGTTTGTTAAAAACACATCTTGCTAAATTGTTATAGATGACGTTTAGTTTATGCCTAGTGTTATAGTCAACATAACAGAATACTTCACAACTATATAGCAATATAGGTAATAAAAGAGACTTAACAAGTAGCATCTTAGTTTTGACCGGCAAAGAGTTTTGCATTGCCCGTAGCGATCGGAGACCATTATATACTTTTCCGATAGTAGCTGCAGCATGATCTGTCCAGGTAAGAGTATCATTGAAAACTATACCAAGATTTCGAGACTTAGTGACGTATTCAATGGATGACTGTCCTAATTTAATCGGGGGAAATGTGGTAGTATCTAGAGACTGCTTATAAATACAGAGTGTCTTAGACTTCGCTGGATTCAGTGATAAATTGTGTTTGAGGGCCCACTGTTGTATGATGTCTAGATCCTCGTTCATCAGTTCAATCGCATTGCTAATCATATCCAGCGGGCAGCACAAGTATAGCTGGACGTCGTCAGCAAACATATGGGCAGTACAATGTTTAGTAAGCAGTGGGAGTTCTTTGACATAAAGTGAAAATAATATGGGCCCTAGAATCGAACCCTGCGGAACTCCCGCGGGAACTCTAAGAAACGAAGACATTTGGCTTCCCACTGCCACACATTGCTGCCGGCCCGTGAGGTATGAGTGCAAGAGTTTGACTGCCAGAGACGAAAATCTAAATTCATACCCCAACTTCTTACAAAGGAGGGAGTGGTCCACCATGTCAAACGCTTTCGAGAAGTCCAACAACGTCAGGAACGTGGGACAGTTAGTATCCAGGCCATTGCGGATGTCGTCGACAACAAGTAAGAGTGCAGTTTTGCAACTCCTCTTCGCGCGAAATCCGGATTGAGCGGAAGTCAAAAGGTTTTTGGCGCTTAGGTGCGCTTGGATCTGCTTTAGCGTGGTTTTCTCGAATACTTTGGATAAAAATGGTAAGATTGCGATTGGTCTATACTCAGTGTTAGTCCGGCTTTGCGATTTAGGTATCGGTAATATTTTAGCCTTTTTCCACGAAAGGGGGTATTCACAAGTGGTAAATATGTGAATAAAAATGTGTGTTATGTATTTGAGAATGAAAGGAAGCAGGAGTTTTAAAAATTTAGGATTTATTTCATCCAAATCTATCGCGTCTGATTTAACCGATAGCACGGCCTCAACTACATTTTCATCCGTTAGGCGATTAAAGCTGAAATCTTCTGTATTGTCATCGTCGCTAGACAGATTTGGAAACTGTACGGGGTCATGATATGGAGTTGACGGCACAGAGACCGACACGAACTCAGAATTGAGAACATTACAGTCTACATCATCATTTGCACCTGAACGCTGTTTCCCATTGCCTAGCTTACGCAGTTTTTGCCAAAGAACTTTCCCAGACTGAATTTCAGGGTTAAGGAAATGTTCGTAGTAGCGCCGCTTTGCAGCCCTTACACGAAGGACAACTAAGTTCCGAAGTGACCGATATGTGTCGTAGAGCACAGGGAGTTTGTATCGTTTCCAACGAGCGTACGCAGTATCACGATTATGGATCAGATCTAATAAATATCGATTAAACCAAGGGGGGGATCTGGAAATAGGGGCCCTATGTCGTAATGGAACATACTGATCAAATAGTGCTTTTATATTTTGTTCCAGAAATGATATTTGCTGATTTGCTGATGCCATGAAATAAATATCATCCCACCGAATTTGAATAACGTCAGACCGTAAACTCTGGTAATCAATATTTTTAAAATCTCTATATGCAATGACATGATTAGCTGCGTCTGACTGGATATCATAAGTGAGGAATATCAGATCATGTTTTGAGAAGCCCGGCGCCGTAAGTTGACTATAGAGCAGGGCTTTTCTACTATCATTAACAAAAAAAAACATCGAGAAGGGTAGCAGGGTCGTATGCAAAGTGTGTAGCGGTCGATACATTAACAGATGTCAAGTCAACAGTTTTAAATCTTTCAATTAACTGCGCCGAAGCACGAACGTTAAGTAAATTACAATTTAGATCACCGGTAATGATTATATTAGGATAAGAGCAAGAAATTCCTTCCAGCACACAAAAAATAGGCGAAATATCTATATTTTTATTTGGCCTGTAGATCACTCCAACTAGCAAACGCTCAACACCACATACAACATTAACAAACAAGTAATCGGATGTACAATTAACGGTTGATTTGCAAACCACATTGCCTCGTAGCCCATTGCGCACATAAACAGCCACACCCCCACCCAATCGACCAATTCGATCACCTCTAAAAAGCTCATAACCATCCATATCATAGACTGTATCCGGAAAATCAGGAAAAAACCAAGTTTCGGATACACAAATTAAGTCAACACTAGAGTTTATGAACAGCAGACGAAATTCATCCAGTTTTGGTTTCAACCAAGCTCTGAGCATTAATGTGGCAAACGTGAATGCCTTTTATCTGTGAACGCAATACACGAATCATTTGATATAACCTAACATCCATATCACTCTCGCTAGAACTGAACCCACTGTTATGAGGATTTAATTCCATATACAAGGAAAACTAAACAATCGCCAAACACAGGAGAAGCAAAAACACAAACAAAACAGGGATTTAAAAGGGAAAATAAATAAACTTTGGCCATTGATGTACAAATGTAAAAGAGAGAATATTTGAAAATAAAAAGAGAAAAAAATAAAAAAAAAAAAAATAATAATTACTGTAAATGTTGTAAAATAAATACATATCAGCGTTGTTTATGATTAGCTGCGATGCTTTGTTGATCATTATGGCTCATCTGGCGTCTCTCGGCAACGGCGTTTAAACAATCAAAGTCGGCAACAGAGATGATAATTTACTTCATATGTAGTAGATCTACTTCATTTTCTAAATATTGTTCATCTGCTACGTAGCAACTTATTTCTACTTCGTTTATTTATGGTTCAAAATATCATTTAAAATAGACAATATTGACCAATTTGACTCTAAATACATCAACAACGACGAAAAAATCAACGAAATATAAATATCACGAAAAAAATGTGTCATGTAATGCACTATAGAATATCATTTATGTGCTTCTGTCACACTACACATCTATCTATAGATCCCATTATCCCATTGAAGACCTAACTTTATCATTTTGAGCATTTCGCCAAATGTCTGCTTCGTTTTTTGTAAATCTACTTCGTTTTTTCGGCCAATTTACTACCTTTCTTGGGTTCAGCATTATCATCCCTGGTCGGCAACAGCTACACTCGTTCCGTCTACGGTAGATTTCACCAACACAGACCCAAGGTACGTTTGCACGGAAAACAGCTGGCCTTTTTTCTTCATACGTACTGCATGCTTTCGTTTACAAACACATGATTGTTTGAATCAAATCCAATGTCGCGTAAAGAGATCGGTCGCTTAGTTTTTTTTTCGGTAGCAAGCAAGTGCTTTTAGCAATTTATTCCTCTCTCCCACGCAGGTGAACTGGAAAATTACAGGCGGTTCGTCATTGTTATTGCGGTGTTTGGTTCGGAAAACATTCTTCAGTGCTGGTGGTGATATCTCGATGGTATCGCAAAGTTTATTGTAAATTATGTGCAAGTTTTCATCAACAAGTTTTGGGATGCCGAAAACAACCGCGTCGGTTAAGAATTATTTTTTTTCAAGCATGTCGCAACGATTACGCAGTTCAGAAATCTCGCCGGTGAGAGCTTTGTTTATTTTGAGTTCCATTGCGTCGGTGCGTTGGGTCAAATCATTGATTGCGGATTTAGTGTAGTTGATGTTTTCGGTCAATTGTGTTTCGATGTGATGTACCTTGAGCAAAAATTCGTTGCGAATTTTATTCAACTCTCCTTTGAAGGTTGAAATAATAGACGCAGTGTTCTGCTTAAGCTCTTCATGGAGAACCTCAAGGGAAAGACAAGTGTGTGTTGTGGCTGTCGGTGTGCATGAGGTAAGTGTTTGTTCGGGCGGGGTGGAAGGGTATTCTGGTGCTGGTGTTTGTGCGATTTGCTTGGAGGGGTTATTGTCGGAGACTCCCGCTATACCATCGGTGGTCTTGTTGGGCTTGATGTGAGGCGAATTCGGTTTCGAGACAGTTGCATGTCGCTGTTGCACTCGAGCTAGGTTTCCGCGGGTGTTGACTGCAGACATCGTGTGGTGTTTGATATATATGTATTCAAATGCAAGAACACAAAATGCAGTTTCAGTTTCTTCTTTTTGTGAGAATTTAGGATTATACTAATTCTTAACGATTCGAATAAACGTGTAACATGCAAAGTGAGCGACTCCCGCACAATTTAATTAGAAATAATTTATAACACACGATTTTTAATTGTTTTTACCGGAGCAGAGAAAAAATGCGTCTATTCACTCTCGAACATCGAACTATGTATTCTGTATGTATTCTGCATGCTCTGCAAGAGAGACAACCCAGATGACGCGAAGCATGGAGCTGGCAGCAACAAATGCCCAGTTTTTCGGAGAACTATCACTAGCAAGAGACCATGAAGATTCTACAGATAAACCTCCACCACTGTAGAGTAGCCCAGGACAAACGGCCAAGGACGAAAGGGCGGACGTAATCATGATTAGTGAACCCTATAAGTGTCCCGACGAGAACAATAACTGGATCTGCGACAAAGCAAAACAAGCGGCAATTTGGATATGTGGACGCTACGCTTTCGAAGACACAATACGTACAGGAAGGCTGGGATAGTCTCTATCATCGACATCACCCTCGTCAGTAGTTCTATACTGAGAACCATAAAGTGGAGAGTCAGCGAGGAATACTCACACAGGGACCACCAAATGATAGTAATGGAAATAAAAGGAAAGAAACCAGTACACCCTAAACTTACGGGCCCAAAATGGAACGACAGAAACTTCGATAAGGAAACATTCGAAGAGATGTTGAACGGCAACCTAATGCGAAATGGAACAGCGGAGACCCTCGCACATCGCCTCACAAACACCATCACCACCGCGTGCGACGCATCTATGCCTAGAAGAACAAACAGCACGAAGACACCACCATGTTACTGGCGGAACGAGGAAATAAAGACGCTTCGGAGAAAATGTCTGCAAGCTCGACGCAAGGTTCAGCGTTTAAGAAGAAGACCAGACTTTCTACAATGCCTGGACACTTTTAGACTGGCAAGGCGCACACTAAATAGAACCATTAAGGAGAGCAAAACCACGTGTTTTATTTAAACGCCTTTGTGAGGAGACCGACATTAACCCATGGGGATCGGCATACAGAATGGTAATGACCAAACTGAGGGGCTGCAGAACCCCTCCAATAACGTGTCCAATAATACTGAAATCCATAGTAGAGCATCTTTTCCCCCAAGTACCAACTACTATGTGCAATATCGTGAGAGAAGTCAGTGCAGATGACATTCCATTAATTACCCAGGAGGAGCTGCTCCAGGCATGCAGCAAGATAGGCGACAACAAGACGCCCGGACCCGACGGCATCCCAAACAAGGCAGTAAAAGCGGCTATAAAAAATAGACCAGACCTCTTTATGATGACGATGCAGAGGTGCCTCGAAGAAGGAACGTTTCCCGAAAAGTGGACAATCCAATATTTGGTCCTGCTACCAAAAGGAAAGAAGCCCCCAGGAGAACCATCGTCCTATCGCCCAATATGCCTATTGGACACCATGGGAAAGATCCTCGAGAAGATAATCTACAATAGATTACTCGCAGTAGCAGATGAAAAAGGTGCCCTTTCAGACTACCATTTGGTTTTCGGAAAATGAGATCCACTGATGATGCCATACAAGCAGTAGTTGATATTGAAAAAGGCGCCATCGAAGGGGAAAGATGGCTCTATGGGACAAAGGAGTACTGTGCAGTAGTAACTTTTGACGTTAAAAATGCTTTTAACTCAGCGAACTGGTCTTCCATTAGAAGATCCCACGCTAGAATGGATACACCGTACTACTTGCTACGTATAGTGACGAGCTACTTCAGCAACAGAAAGCTGAGATATAATACAGATGAAGGTGAAAAATACTACAACGTCACTGCCGGAGTTCCACAGGGATCGGTCTTAGGGCCGTTATTGTGGAACATCATGTACGACGGAGTCTTACGATTGGCGCTGCCTGAGGGAGTGACGATAATTGGTTTCGCCGATGACATTGCCGTTGTGACAGTAGGTAAACAGATTCGTACAGTTGAATCCGTTACAAACGAAGCAATTGCCCGGATAAAGGAGTGGCTAGCAACCGCCAGCCTGGAACTAGCTGATCATAAAACAGAAGCTGTCCTCATAACCAGCCGAAAAACTGTAAAGTTTGCCAACTTCCAGGTTGGTAACCAAATAATCAGGTCCAAAGAAGCTGTTAAATACCTTGGAGCAATGCTGGACAATAGATTGCGGTTTAAAATACACGTGGACTATTCAGCCAAGAAAGCATCGCAAATGCAGGGAGCTCTCTCGCGCATAATGCCTAACATTGGTGGACATGGATACGCAAGAAGGATCCTACTTTCCAGAGTTGTTACATCTGTCCTGTTGTATGCAGCTCCAGTCTGGGCGAAGGCACTGAGGAAAAAGGAGACCAAAAGGAGACTATTGTCAACATACAGGCTCTGCGCACTAAGGACAATCAGCGGCTTCCGAACCATATCAGACGAGGCCGCCTTTGTTATAGCTGGAATGGTTCCCGTCGACATTCTTGCAGACGAAATGTTAAGGATATATAACAAAAGAGTCTTAAACCAGTACGATGCCAGTGAAATCAAGAGGATTAAAACTGCAGAAAAGGCTGCGTCAATAGCTATGTGGCAAGCTCGCTGGAATAGCACAACGAAAGGCAGATGGACATACAAACTTATACCGTCAATCCAGGAATGGATAGAACGTAACCATGGAGACTGTAACTACAACCTTACACAGTTCCTGTCAGGCCACGGTGGCTATCGGAAGTATCTGCACCGTTTTGGGCACGACAGCTCACCATCTTGCCCCGAATGCGTAAATGAAGATGAAGACACGGAGCACGCAGTATTTTATTGCCCACGCTTCATGGCATGGAGAAATACTTTGCCGAGCCCGTCACTAATCATCGACCACATGTTGCGGTCTGAAGAGAATTGGGCGGAATTATGCAATTTTATAACCATCGTACAAAACGAGCTACGGAGAATAGAAAGGCTAAGAAAAGCCACAGGAGAAGCCTCAGAGGCCACAGAAACACCAGAAGCAGGTGACACAACACGAATAGCTTGAATGCTAACCAACCCCGCGAAGTAATACCTAACGGCAGTCCCGCGGGGAGAGTGGTTGAAGTGTGTGGGGTGTGGATTAGTACGTTTAGGCGCACTCCCGGCATCGATTATTCGGGTTTGCGAATCGTGCATGTTGGTAGCACGGGCTACCGCATCTTTAGAAGATTACCACATCCATTGGCGCATCCAAAAAAAAAAACCCCTTTTTATATCATGAAATTATTGTCTCACGCAATATGAATACAGTCCACTTCTATCAGTATACCTACACCTACACATGTAATAACAACACTATCGCCATCAACACAATCCCAAACAAATAATAACAAATGTTTTCAATAAATTCTATAGAAAATAAAATACAAATCATACTACAGAACTCACACAATACACTATTCAATCATATAATGGAATCAAATAAAAAAAAAATGTTAATGATAAATTTCAATGAAAATTTCCCGCTCGCGTTTCCAATTCTCCAATCACACACAACACACATATACACACACACATAAAACGCGATCGGAAAATCAGCAAATCACGTCAGAAATTTCGGCAGCTCTAAAAAATATGAAAAATAATAAAGCCTCAGGGCCAGATGGAATTTCAGCTGAGTTTTATAAGCAATCGACTGAGTCATTTCTTGCATATATTTTAGAGCTTTTCAATAAAATTTTCCTTGATGAGGCGTTCCCAGAATGTTTTAAAACCTGTAATATATGTGCCATTTTCAAAAAAGGTGATCCTTCTCTGCCTGAAAATTATAGAGGAATCTCAATGCTAAGCTCGCTAAGAAAACTCTTCACTCAAGTTCTTTACCATAGGTTAGTGACTTGGGTCGAACGGAATAGCGTTCTTAGCATTTTCCAGGCTGGTTTTCGAGCCAATCTGTCGACAGTGGATCAGATTTTTACACTTACAACTATCGCAAAACGGTTTATAGAGAAAAAAAAGAAACTCTACGTATTTTTTGTGGACCTTAAAGCTGCTTTTGATACCGTCAACAGAAGGTCATTACTATTTAAGCTAGCAGCGTTAGGCCTATCGACAAAAATGATTAGACTTTACGAGCAACTTCTTGCAAATACGTCTGCAGCGGTCTGCAATGGTAAAATAAAATCATCCACTTTTCCTACAGAATCTGGAGTTCCACAAGGATGTGTTCTGAGTCCTTTAATATTTTCTCTTTTTATAGATGACGTGTGTGACAGCATCCCAGGTGGGATTAAGTTCGGAGATATAGATGTTAAAGTATTGCTTTACGCGGATGATCTTGTCATCCTGTCTGACAATCCATTTACTCTCCAGCTGCAAATTAATAAACTAAAGAATTATTGCGATACTTGGGATCTAAAAATAAACACAGCGAAATCAAAAATACTTGTATTCAGAGCGCAGAATCGTGCTGGTAGAGAACATGTTTGGTCACTGGATGGTACTCGAATTGAAGTTGTAAATGAGTTTAAGTATTTGGGATTTGTATTAACATACAATCTTAACATAACAAATCACATCAAGGAAAGAATTCTAGTAGCTAAAACAGCAATCAACACCATGTGGTCTAAGTTCTTTTCGAATAAAGACGTGGATCCTGCTTCCAAATTCAGAGTTTTCAATGCCACCATTAATAGTTGTTTTTGCTATGCGAACGAGACTTACGGTTATCAAAGGCGTGATGAGATCGAAAGCATACAGAGATATTTTTTCAAACGGATTTTTAGGCTTCCACAATCTACACCAAGCTACGCAATTCATGTAGAATCAGGGTTACCCTATATCTTTACAAGGAACTTAAAGGCAAACGCCGATTACATCACCAAAGTTATGCAAAGATCTAGGAACAACCTACAAAAAAAAGTATTGCTTATTGTGGCACCCTATATTCTTTTTATTTGCGCCACTATATTACCGACAATACTTGCGTAGTGTACTCATACTTGATGCGTAGTGTACCGAACCGATGACAGATGTGAAGTTTGTAATATAAAAAAAAGTAGAATTGTAGTAGCCGCCGACCGAGATGGTCACTGTTCACCAATAAAAGAAAACTAAATTTCAATCCTCGTTTTTCATTCTTTTTGATTTAAAACCTTTAGCCGCGTGGTCGTAAGAAACCAGCGAGTTCGTAAAAGTGAAATTCGCGGTAAAATACCTAATGGATAATACGTAACAAAATGGTGACCCCGACATTTGTGAGATCAGTCTGACAAATTAAAAATTAATTGCGTATTCCGCCATTTTGGACAAATAATTTTTTCTTCGATTGCCCATTCGCCATTGCGGCTAACGCAAATTTTGTCGCTACCGATGCAAATTGTGGCGTCCGAAAATAATTTCGCCACATTCTGTACGTGCTACGCCAACAAAAGCAAAAAAAAAAAAAAAATAAAACTGCTACAACGCAAATTTTCGCCACCAACACGCCATCGTCATCAAATGCAACACGCGCCGCTACGATTCAACCACCGCCGCCGCCACAGCAACCAAGAGATCAACGGAGCACCACCAAACCGTCAGTTACGATATATATATACGTATATGTTAGGGTGACAGGTTCTCGTCGGTACATAAGGTCCGTTACTTAAGTCGTAAGATTTCGCGGTTATTTACGGTTAAATAGGTACTGTTCATTACAGCGTGAGTGAAGCGAATTTTTCTTTGTTTCGAAATTGATAATCGTGTTTGAAGCTCCGGTTTACCTCCTGCCGAACATAACGTTTTTGGCTACGCGCATTTTCAACTTCAATTTGTGTTTCGGATTTCAATCTTTTTTAAAGTGCATTGCAAATTCTCGATCTGAATTCGGTTTCAAGCTTGAATTATACTGGTTCAATCTTTCTTTTTCGATTTTACATCGATTTAATTCTTATTCGATTGACAGTAAGTAGCGAGATCGCTTAAGGCAATTCGATTATTCCTCAACCATTTTTACCTCGATTCATCACATTTACCAGCACATTTGTTTAGTAAACTTTTACAATCGATTCTTTCTCGACTTTCACCTAAGATGCAGCTACTCTCCAATCAAAGACTGGTACGAATTAGCCGAAGCAAACAATGTATCTATTGAGCTAAATGAGAACAACGCTTCTGAGTTGAGGGGTAATCTTTATGATTGCATCGCTGCTGTCGACAGCAATCTCTTTAAGCTTTGCTTGGATAGAGCAAAAGAGTCATCTAGCAGATCAGTATATAGGCAGCTTAATCTTACCTTGGGTTCAAACAATTACTTTAATAATAATTTAACAGTTTTGGAAATGAGTTTGATTTTCAAAATTCGAACAGAAATTCTAGAACTGAACTTCAGACCGCATAGAAGCGATTTGAACCCCAGGTGTTCACTATGCAACCTTGATCAGAAGGAGAATGTGTTTCACTTTCTTGCATTATGCCCAATTACCCAGGAAATTCGCAGACTGCACTTTGACAAAAGCTTTTTAACGTTTGATGAATGTGCTCAAATCCTTAATGGACGCAAATTCGTTTGCGACACTGTAAATAATTTCTTTGTTTTAGCTAAACTAAAAGCCCGGACTTATTCAATGTTCTTCCCCCTAACTTTGTTTTAGCTAAACTAAAAGCCTGTCAATTTTTTAAGATTCTGTTTTTACTTTTGAATTTTTGTTTTAGCTAAACTAAAAGCCTGTAAATTTTTTAAGATTGTGTTTTCACTTTTTAATTTTTGTTTTAGCTAAACTAAAAGCCTGTCAAATCTGTGAAGACTCTGGTTTCGCTCTTTAATTTTTGTTTTAGCTAAACTAAAAGCCTATGTACTATTTAATACAAAACTTCTTGTCCCATCTCAATATATTTTATCTAATTGCAACTCTCTGCTTCCAATTATTGTTATTTTTGTTCACTTTGGATATAGATGAAAAGTCCTTATATATAAAATTAACTCACTTGTAATGTGTGTAATACATATATATTCCGAGTATAGGGATAAAAAAATGTACTTCTAATAATTGTATTCTCTCTTTTCATAATTTTAATGTTCATAAGTTAAAGCGGCAGACGGCAGATAAGCCAAGCTGTGAATCAAACTTTATTTCAAACAATATTTGTAACCTCAATGAAAATGAAAATAAAGATTACATAATAATAATAATAATAATAAAATCAGCAAAAAAATCCATCAATGAAAATGCACTTATATGATACAATTATCAAAATATGTAATATAAAATACTTAACTTTATTCCTACGCCACAATAAGCACTTCACATCTTGAACATTTATGAAATATATTAATTAAACAAAAAAAAAAGAAAAAAACTCCCCCTAATTAAAAACAAAAAAAAAACAACACAAAACACATTCCACCGCGTGTTTTTTTACATATGTGGTTGTCATTCTTTTACATGTTTGTTTTTAAATTGCTAATGCTATTTGTCTTTTCATGTCGTGAGATGACAAACAATTGAGGCAGACTACATACCAGGGTTGGCATTCTAACTAAACTAACTGAGGGGCTGATGACATCGATGTTGCGAACTGCGTTCACGGCGGGGGAGAATGTTTGCGAAATACAAATATTTATTATTATGTATTATTCAATTCAATTTAGTTCAATTTAAATGAAGGTACATTTATGGCAATGCCATGCTATTTTGAATTCCACACTTTATGGTTAGTTTTGTAATCTGTCAAATATCAATGTGTAGAGCCATTAACTCATACATGTTCAGTTGACTCATGTCACTCTCCCTAATTTCACTCTCCTTCATTTCAATCTCCTCCATTTATCTCTTCTCCTTTGACGCTCCTTCATTCTACTTTAAACTACTCATTCTCCATTCTAACTCAACCAACTTCTTATCCTCCCACTCATTATTTATTTCTATCCCTCTTTACTTTTAGTATTAAGGAAAACATAATCATTGTAAACTAGGCTAAGAGTTAGTCTTTAATTATACTTCATGAAATAAAGACGTGTTAATGAATAAGCACAGAGTATTCTTATTATTGAACTCGGTTCTACCACATGGCGACCGTGACAGTCTTTTTTAGTTAATACCTAAAAGAGCTATACATATACTATACAGTAAAAATATTGTTTAAGTACTGTCTAAACTACACAAAAATTACAAAAATACACAAAATCACAAAAATACACAAAATCACAAAAGTACACAAAATCACAAAAATACACAACATACACTCCAATACACAAAGTTATATAAAATATAATATACAGTAAATCATACAGTGAAATGCAATACACAACCTTGTATCATATACAAAATTGCGTAGAAAATCGTGAAATTAAATATTATTGAAACACTGCTATTATTCTGTCGATGTTTAACATTAGTACAGTTATTATACGTTCCTGTGCATTATACATAAACTGTACAAATTGCCTGCCCTGCCGCTGTTACTTCTTTTACCACCGTTGTTGTTGTTGCTGCTGCTGTATTCGAGGAAAATATAATAAAATTATCGTACCACCTAGGGCCTGTACCACAAAACTACAAGTATTGTACAACAGGCGAATTTTAACAATTAACAATAGTTTTCTGGTACAAAACCAGTTTTTTATTGTTAAAATTCGCCTGTTGTACAATACTTGTAGTTTTGTGGTACAGGCCCCTAGTCGGACTATTGCTACCGCTATACATAAGCATAAGCATATCCATATGCATATATGCATCATATTGCAAACAAAGAAAAACGTTTGCGGTTCTTATCATCTTACCAGTACTGGAATACTAGAGATGCTGCCGAGCCTGACCCGAAATATAATGAGTACCTAATTATAAGAACTTCTTTTTCTAATATTTAATTTTTTTTTCCTTCTGTCGTTACCTGTGTGTCACTCGAAGATCCTTTCGAAATTTATATGATTTAATAATCGATCTAATTAATCGAATCTCCAAAAAAAAAAATTAAATACAACAGATCGACGTTATAAGCTTTCCTTTATTTTCCTAATGCTTACCCGACAGTGGTTGAGGCGCAAGTGAAGAATAGAAAATAATTTACATTAGGCGATGACAAACAAAAACCAGTATTTTTTGGTGTAGCGGCGATGGTACAAAGAGAGAGAGAGAGAGTAATGTTTAATGTGCTTTGAATAGATAAGACAGTTAATTATATTGTGCTCTCTGCTAATATTGGAATCCTACGATTACCTCTAGGATTACAGTATGGCAAGCAAGAAAACAAATTGATATTCATATTAATAAATTTACTTGAACTTGGTATCCAACATTCCGCCACACCAAGGACTACTGTCCTTAACTGAAGTTATAGCGCTTCAGACTCGCTAGTTAATGGGATGTAAATTAGTAAAAGGAAAGAGATATAGCGCTCTGACTCGCTTGTTAGTGGTTAAATTAGGAATTAAATGATTTTTGTTGGGGGAGTATACAGAGTTTTACAATAGGTCTTTTAATAACTGAATTCTGCATTTTAACGCTGACTACTCTTACATATCCATCGCTTCCAGGGTGTGTCTCGATTATACGTCCAAGTGGCCATTTGCTGGATGGGTATCTTTCATCTTTCACGATCACTAGGTCACCAACTTCAACATTTTTCTTCGTAGAGGTCCATTTTGGGCGCTGTTGCAGTCTACCGAGGTATTCAGTACTCCAACGCTTCCAAAAGTGTTGTTGCAGTTGCTGGACTACCCGCCATCGGTGCAAGGGGGATATTTTGGCGTCTAACATACTGGGTTCCGGAAGAGTATTAGTTGGCTCCCCAATGAGAAAGTGGGCGGGAGTCAACACGTCGAAGTCGTTGGGATTGTCTGACAAAGCGCAAAGTGGCCTGGAATTAAGACATGATTCAATTTGTGACAACAATGTATAAAGTTCTTCGAACGTTAGGACTTGATTATTCAAAATTATTTTTAAATGGTATTTTGTGGACTTAACCCCAGCCTCCCATAGACCACCGAAGTGCGGTGAGGAAGGGGGATTAAAGTGCCATTGTATGCCATCCCTAGACACCATTGATTGGATATCCTCAGGATTTTCGGCTATGTACTGTAGCAAAGATTCTCTTAATAGTCGATTCGCACCAACAAAGTTGGTACCGCAATCACTATAGAGATCACTGCAAACACCACGTCTACTTACGAACCGCCGAAGTGCGGCTAAAAATGCTTCACTAGTTAACTCCGAGACAGGTTCCAAATGTATGGCTTTTGTGCACAGACATATAAAGACGCAAATATACCCTTTAAACGTCTTGGCGGATCGTCCTTTAGCGGTTCTCAGGTCGATAGGTCCGGCAAAATCCACTCCACTGTGTCGAAATGGCTTAGAAGGAGTAACTCTAGGAGAAGGCAAACTACCCATGATCTGTGAAGACATTTTAGTGTTAAATCTTATACAACGAATGCAATTGTGCAGGTATTTGCGAGCTAGGTTGCGAACGTTTATAATCCAGTATGTCTGGCGTAAATATGCTATCATCATACTTGGACCGCCGTGTAACGTCCGTTCATGTGCTTCTGCAATTAAAAGTAGCGTTAAAGAACATTTGTTTGATAGCAATATCTGATTTTTCGAATCGAACGGTAGATTCTTAGCAAATCTTAATCTTCCGCCTACTCGTAGGATACCATCTTCATCCAAAAATGGTGCGAGTGAAGATATCTTTGAAGGTGATTTAATTCCCTTACCTCCTTTAAGATAATTTAATTCTTCGACAAAGAAAAGCTGTTGAGATTGTTTCACCAGCCAGTTTCTAGCGTTAAACTTTTCTTGTAAAGTCAATACTTCTGTCTTACGCTTTTTATTACGAAGGATATTAATGTAACGAATACAATAAGCCGTCACGTGTATTAATCGTTTAAGACAAGAGTAACGATTAATTAAATATACAAATATGGGGTTACTAATCACATTAGTTTGAAGGCAGGTTATTGGCTTAGCTTCCAGCGTTGTTTCTAAGCAGGTATTAGTTTGAGGAGGCCAATCCGAAAGGGGTTTCTTAAGCCACTCAGGACCATTCCACCAAAGCTTTAAAGAGCTGAGACAGTCAGGGGAAATTCCGCGTGAAGCGCTATCCGCGGGATTTTGTAAACCTGGCACATACCACCAATTTTCAATGTTAGTATACGTTTGAATTTCACTCACGCGATTTGCAACAAAAACTTTCCATCGATTGGGAGCTCCCCGTATCCAGCTCAACACTATTGTTGAATCGCACCACGCGTAAATTTTTGCAATCGGTAGATTAAGTGTCTTTTTAATTTTGTAGATGAGTTTAGCAAGTAGAACCGCTCCACACAACTCTAGTCTGGGCAAAGAGACTTGCTTCAGAGGTGCCACTTTTGTCTTTGCAGCTAAAAGTGAGACCTTCGTGTTGCCATCCGGTAATACAACACGACAATAAACAACAGCTGCATAAGCAACAGTGGAACTATCACAAAATCCGTGTAATTCAATTGTGCACAGCGAATCAGAACTAAAAGTGTTCACCCATCTTGGTATACGTATTTCCTCGATCCTACACAAATTTGTTCGAAAGTGTACCCAATCCTTTTCTAGATGGGGTGGAAGATGGTCATCCCAAGAAATTCCTGCTAGCCAAGTTTTTTGGAGCATGAGTTTTGCCACAACTACTACGGGCGACAACCATCCCAATGGATCAAACAGTTTCGCAATATCTGATAAAAGCATCCGTTTAGTTGGACGTCCACTATCTGCAGACAACGTCAAGCGAAAACGAAAATGGTCCGTTGCTGGGGACCAGAATAATCCCAGTGCTTTAATTGTGGCATCGTCATCAAAGCGAAGTTCTTCAGTTTGTTCCTGATCGTTAATAGGAATGTTTCGCATTAACTCGGAAGAGTTTGAGGACCACTTTCGTAAGTGGAACCCACCAGCAAGAAGCAGTTCACTCAACTGTTTTTGCAAAACAAAAGCTTCTTCAATCGAATCACAGCCGGAAATAATGTCATCGACATAAGTGTCATGATATAAAATGTTAGATGCCATTTTAAAAGTGCTCTTTTCATCTTCTGCCAACTGGCGCAAAACACGTATTGATAAATACGGTGCACAGGTAGTGCCATATGTTACGGTTTTAAGTCTAAAAACCCTGATTGGCTCATCTGATGAACTCCTCCATAGAATGTTTTGATACTTTGTATCTGACTGACGAACACCGATCTGTCTAAACATTTTTTCTATATCAGAAGAAAAGCAAATATTGTGTGTACGCCATCGCAGTAATATGGAAGATAGGTCGTTTTGAAGTGCGGGGCCAGCATATAAACAGTCGTTAATGGACACTCCATTAGAGGTCTTACAAGCACCATCAAAAACAACACGTAATTTGGTTGTGCTGCTGCTTTCTTTAAGTACCGCATGGTGCGGCAAAAAGTATATATGTTCGCTAGTCTTAATATCTGATAAGTATGAAACGAATTCCATATGACCTAGTACCTCGTACTCTTTCATGAATTTACTGTATTCAGATCTAAGTTCAGGACGCTTTGAAAATGTTTTCTCTAATTGATTTAGACGAGCTAAAGCGTTTGGCAATGAATCCCCATAGTTAGGAGTTGAATTACATAGCGAAGATTCTCTGAAAGGTAGAGAAACTACATACCGTCCAGAAGGTTCACGTGTAGTAGTCTTGACAAAATAATCTTCGCAAGCCTTTTCTTCAGGTGTGCAAGATCTTTCGGTGCCTTCTTCTATCTCCCAAAATCTTCGAAGGAGGTTGTTAACATCCGCGTTATCAGGCAAATAGCTAAGGTTTGAGTATACAAATTGCGACTTAGGAGACTCTTTCGAAACACCGGAGATAATCCAACCAAATTCCGTATTTTGAAGCAAGAAACCGTTTTCCAACTTTACAATTTGGTTCAGTAGAATTTTACAATACATGTCTGCACCTAGCAAAATATCAACTGGCCCAGATTTATTGAATTCCTGGTCGGCTAATTTGTAATTATTAAAGTGCAAAAGATCTATGGGGATATTTACTGCAGACATAGTATTGGTAATTGTCTTAAGAATTACTAATTTACAAGAGAGTGAAAAATGTTGTTGAATATAGGATTTCAATGTCACGTTCACAAATCCTGTACTTGAGGACCTACTTGAATTTATACCACCAATTGGTAAATTAAAGTTTTGTCTACTCAATTCAAGTCTTTCCACAACATGTTCGCTGATAAATGAGACTTGAGAACCTTGATCTATAAGGGCACGGATTGGAAATTCACCTTTAGGTGTTACAACTTTTACAATGGCTGTTGGAAGCAGAGCAGGATTTATTAAAGTTGTCTGAAATGAAGGACAACTCGATGTGCTACATGCGCTTACTAATGGAATGGATGTATTCTCAGCATTAGATACCCCTGGAACCTCTGTAGCATTTTCACATGTGGATTTGAAATGTAAGATAGTGTGATGACGACCATTACACTTTTGGCAACGCGATTTTGATTTGCAGCTATTCGAAAAATGACCAGGCGTCAAACAATTTAAACAAATTCGATTGCGTTTCATGATTTCATTTTGTTTATCCCTAGGTAGATTTTTAAAGGAAGAACACTGATAAATGAAGTGTTGCTGAGAACAAGCAGCGCAACGAGACTGGGTTGTAGCAACAAAACTTTTAGGTGCTTTTACGGTATTACGTAATTGTCTCGAACTGGATACTGACAAAGCCTCAAGTGCTCGAAATCGAGTTTCCAAAAATGTATAAAACTCTTCTAAAGTCGGATAATTGTCTGATTTGGCTAAACTTTCTTCCCAGAATCTTCGCGAATCAGAATCAAAACACTTCACTAACAGATGAATCACGATAGCATCCCATGAACTGACAGGAATCTTCAGGCTTTGTAATGCATACATGCATTCACGGGTTGTATCAAGAAGTTTCCGTATTCCTTCAGCAGAAGGTACTTTAAGTATGGTTTGGGAAAGCAATAGCTCCAAATAAGAGTCCACTATTATACGCGGGTTGTGATAACGATCACAAATAATTTTCCAGGCTTCATCATAATTGGCTTCAGCAATTTGTAGGTGCCCAAGGATGCCCTCAGCCTTACCTGACAGTGAACCTTTCAGATAGTGCATTTTTTGCACTTTATTCAACGTGATGTTGCTATGGATAAGAGAGATGAATATATCTCGAAACGACATCCATTCCGTATAGCAGCCAGAAAATTTAGGAAGATTAATAACGGGCAGTTTTACTTCATTCAAATTTGAAGTAGTGTTCCTAACGGGAGTGGAATGTGCCTCAGGTGCATTATGATGAGAAATATCAGATTCCTCAGGAAGCATGTCTGTCATTTTCGAGGACAAATCACTATATATTTCCTCAACGTCGGAAAAGAAATCAGCGGAAAAGTAATCAATTTCACTAATGGGAGTTTTGGTTGTTGCTGCAGCTCCAACAAGCTTAGTATGAGTTTGAATGAAATTATCGAAATAGGTATTCAAAAGTCTTAACTGACCTTTGATGTAGTTTGGTGTTAACTTGTCCTTACCCTTCTTACTAAAATTAATTTTTAATTTCGTAATCAGCTCTTGATTCGAAAGCTGCTGAGCTAACACCGTTTCAAATTGCTTATCATCCATTATGAACAATATGAAACGAAAGGCAGAAAAAAACTCAAATATATTCCAAAACTTGACAATTGTCAAAGACGAGTTTCGGGAAAAAAGATAAATTCAAAAAGAATTGACGAAGAAAAGTTAAAGTAGTTAGTTTAATAACCATGCAACAATAAAAGGTAGCTAAAACAGCTAAAAAGCAAAAAAATCAAAAAAAAATCTAGAAAAATTAAAGTACCTAGACAGTTAGTTTAATAACCGTGCAACAAGAAAATTTAGCTAAAACAGCTAAGAACAAAGCGTTGCAAACAGTTATTACGGTTTGACTTACACTCGCCACTGTATTAAAAATTATGTAATTATTTCATGCACTCAAATAATTTCATGAAAATAGCACGTTAACTTATGTAGTACAATACCAAATATTCAATAGCGATGAATTTTCACAAGTTTAATCTTACTGCTAGTTTCACCAAAAAATATGCATGCAATACTTATTGCAAAGCGGTAAAAAATTCACAAAAAATCGAAAAAATCCTCGAGTTATCACTTATTTCAATAGCTCTGACATTAAAATTGTTTTATTTTGTATTTAAACCGAGATCCGGCTCGAAGGACCAAAAAATGTGTGTCACTCGAAGATCCTTTCGAAATTTATATGATTTAATAATCGATCTAATTAATCGAATCTCAAAAAAAAAATTAAATACAACAGATCGACGTTATAAGCTTTCCTTTATTTTCCTAATGCTTACCCGACAGTGGTTGAGGCGCAAGTGAAGAATAGAAAATAATTTACATTAGGCGATGACAAACAAAAACCAGTATTTTTTGGTGTAGCGGCGATGGTACAAAGAGAGAGAGAGAGAGTAATGTTTAATGTGCTTTGAATAGATAAGACAGTTAATTATATTGTGCTCTCTGCTAATATTGGAATCCTACGATTACCTCTAGGATTACAGTATGGCAAGCAAGAAAACAAATTGATATTCATATTAATAAATTTACTTGAACTTGGTATCCAACATTACCTATATCTCTTATGTTCTTGTACAAAACGTGTATAAGGTCAATTTTATAATTCTATTTGGTAGAATTAGAATTTATTATAACCTTAGGCTATTCTTTTTTTTTAATTTTTTTTATTATTTTATGTTTGCTTATTCTGCATGATATATTTTAAGTTAGAATATCAATTTATACCAATTTTTGCATGATCCCAAGGGATGTATTACAAGTGGTTTTAATTTTTTTTTGCACATTAGCATGACTGATGAGGTTGAAGTTTTGGAAATAAAAGAAAAATTAGCACAGCGTAAAGTGGAATTTCTCAAATTATACAAATGCCTAAATAAAAATAAGTTACCAAATAACAAAGATAAAACAATTGGCAATATAGTAAATGAATTGAATAACATAAAACGAATTATCAGTAGCCAATACACGAACTTAGAAAAGGACGATCAAAATTACGTATTAGAGTTCTATTTCGATTTACGCGATAAATTAAACAGGCGTTTTGGTAGATTAAAAACAAACATACTCATACCTCACAAATTATCAGAAGAGATCGACATTAATATAACTGAACGTGATCACGATAGTGAAGACGAAAAAATGTCAACCACAGCAGTAGAATTCATAAACCTAGTGCACAAAAATGATTCCAGAGTTCGATGGTTAGCCCGAAAATCTCACTCGCTTTATTGACTCACTTGAGTTGCTGGAGTTAATGGTGGAATCTCATACGTCAATCGCAGTTAGGGTAATAAAAACCAAACTATTAGGCTCTGCCAGAAATTACATAACTGATAGTGATACCACCATAAGTGCGATTATTTCTACTTTAAGAAATAATATAAAGCCAGAGTCATCTCAGGCTGTATCAGCTAAACTCCATAGTGTAAAACAAAACAGTAAATCAACAGAATATGTTCAAGAAGTAGAAGATTTAACATCTTCATTGAAGCGGGCATTCATAACAGAGGGAGTACCTGCTAAATTGGCAAATGATTACTCCACAAAACAAGCGGTTAAAGCTATGGCTTTAAACGCAGCTGATGAGAAAGTGAAACTAATTATGGAGGCTGGACAATTTGGTACTTTAAATGAAGCGGTGGCCAAATTCGTTTCGACAAGTACCGAAGTACATTCGTCCGCTTCAGTATTCCACTTCCATCGTAATGGCAGCTTTCGCGGACAACGCGGCCGCTACGATTACAACCGAAGTTTTTACAATAATCGTTATCGAAACAACAATAATTATAATAGAGGCAATAGTCGTACCAATAATAACTCAAGTGAAAGGAACTATACTAACCAAAGTAGAAATAATACTAACCCTAATACTAGTAATTCCCGCAATATGCGTTACATGGATACTAATCAGGAAAACGAGTTGTCCCCCCAGGAAATCAATCTGGGGGACTGTTAAAAATAATTCACGAAACAGAAATTTCAAAAGTATCTACACAATTACCATCAAAACCAATTTACAAAATGAATTTGAATTTAAGCAGTTACGTTACGATCAAAAATAACTTGACAGGTTTTAAGAATACTTTTCTTGTAGACACAGGTGCTACTATTTCAACCTTAAGAAAGTCAAAGTTGCTGCCAAATATAGTTATAGACTACAATCGGTGATGTAATATTTCAGGAATAGCTGACGATTTAGTTGCTACTGAGGGACAAACATCGGGTATTTTATTTATAAATAAAGCTTCATTAAAACATAACTTTCATATAGTAAACGAAAATTTTCCAGTTCCTTCAGACGGAATATTAGGACTGGATTTCATTCAAAAATACCATTGTATTTTAGATTATGGACATATATGGAAATTCATAATAAGACCCCATAACCATGAACAACTAAGCATTGCTTTATATGATACTCTAGCTCCTAAATGTTTGACAATACCTGCTAGGGCTGAAGTTATTAGAAAAGTCGAGTTTAACACAAAGGAACATCATATTTTAGTTCCTAATCAAGAAATTGTACAAGGTATATTCGTGGCACGATCCATTGTTTCAAAACAAAGCCCATTTGTTAAAATACTCAACACGACCTTGCGAAATGAAGTACTACGTAATGTAAAAATTAAATTTGAAAGCCTCTCTAATTATAAAATGTATTCCCTATCTTAATACGAGCCAACTCACAGAGACATAGTAATGAAAAAGCTTGAAACAAATTTTCCTGAATTCATAAAAGACGACATGACTACTCTGTGTAAGGAGTTCGCAGACATTTTTGCACTTGAGAGTGATAAGCTTACTGTTAATAATTTCTATAAACAAAAGCTTAGATTGAATGACGATAAACCAGTTTTTATTAAAAACTACCGAATACCGCACTCTCAAAAACCGGAGATAAATAGACAGGTTAACAAAATGCTTGAGGACGGAATTGTTGAGCCATCATGTTCGGAGTATAATAGTCCGCTTCTTTTGGTGCCTAAAAAATCATTGCCAAACAATCCAGAGAAACGTTGGAGGTTGGTGGTTGATTACCGACAGCTTAATAAGAAGCTACTCGCTGACAAATATCCGCTTCCCAGAATAGACGAAATTTTAGACCAATTAGGTAGAGCGAAGTATTTCTCATGTTTAGATTTGTTTTTAGGGGTATAATCGCGTAAGGCTAAAACGATCGAACGACGTCGTCTCGACGATACTTCTACTTCATATAACAAACAAACAACGATAATCGTCGAATCGATAGGACGATCATCGCTTTTTATTGCTTCACGTAAACAATTATACTGTCAAATGGCGTCGTCGAAACGATTCGATTGAACGATGGCTATTTTGCAATCGTTTCATCATTTTTGGTGTATTTTGTTTATGTTTAGGTTTTTTAAAAGTAAAATAAATATTAAAGGAAACATTTTCCAATCAAAAGCATACATAATGTTCACAAAGGACACTGCATTAGCATTAGTGTGGTGAAATGTGAAAATATAGAAAAAAAATCCATTTTCTTCATACTTGTTAAAAGACAGTTCGAACCCTAGCTGTGTTCTCTTTTGAGGATGCAATCACAGAATTGCATTCACTAAATGCTTGGCTGTAAATGATGACAAAACAAAATATACTGTCAACGAGAAAGGAGTCTCAGCATCGAGATATTAGGTATATAAGACCCTAATCATCCCGGTCCTGCTGTATGGTGCAGAAGCATGGACTCTGTCAAAATTGGAAGAATACCTCCTTGGATGTTTTAAGAGAAAGAATCTTCGGACGATATTCGGTCCAGTTTGTATAAAAAAGCTGAAGATACAACGGCTGATATGGCTGGGGCACGTGGAGCGTGTATGGACAGCAACGCATCAGCCCTACGAGTCTTTGAGTCCACCCATGAGGGTGAGGGACGACGTAGCAGAGGTGGCGCGCTCAATTGGACAGCGACCTCAACGAACTTGGTGAGCGTAACTGGAGGCAGCTAGCTAGGGGCTTGTTGGTTGAGGCCGTTGTCCAGCCCGTATTGTAAGCGCCTCCAAAAGTAAAGTAAGTAAATGCTTTAAGCAAAATGCATGCACAAATCCTCTTCTTCCTCTTCTTTTTCTTCTTTTACAAACCTTATCAATATAATTTCTCGTGCACCGCACCTATTATGCTTATTTTCCAACGTATACATGCATTTCCACATAAACGAGAACAAAACAAACAAAATAATATAGCAATTTTATTAGTTTTCAGTTGTCACAGTTTGTTTACAGTCCTGCTCAAACTGTTCAAAATGAAAACGATGAACGATTCGATTGATCGATGTGATTGTGATGTTATATGAAGCAAACTTAAAACGAGGTCGTTTTATACAATCGACTCAACGATGATAGTCTGATAAATTACGCGATTAGAGCCCAGGGTTTCATCAAATTGAGCTAGAAGCAAACTCTAGGGATATCACTAGTTTCACAACTGATAAGGGTACGTTTCGCTTTACCAGATTACCATTTGGATTAAAAGTTTCACCCAACTCATTCCAAAGAATGATGTCAACAGCCTTTTCTGGGGTATCCCCAGAAAAATCATTTATATACATGGATGATTTAATCGTTGTAGGATCATCGGAAAAACAAATGCTAAACAATCTTCGTAATATTTTTAATACATGC